>ML675714.1:1877505-1888857 GCA_007922155.1 Mesoclemmys tuberculata
GATCTTCACCTGAATTGGAGTGGCTGCGTGATTCCTTCCACGACACCTGTAAGCCAGAGTGTCCCGACCTGTGCTCGGAGCGGGCGTCTCCTATGGGGAAAGGCCCCATGTCCCATTCTCTGGTCCCAAAAACCAGACAGTCCCAGCGGGGTCCCGCACCACCTGGGGCAGGGCCATATGGGGCTGGACGTTCTCCCCCAGCCGCTGCCCTCAGGCCAGCCCCAGCACCTCCTCCAGGGTGGGAATGAAATGTTTCTCGTAGCCGGAAATGACTGGTGTTGGCTCTCCCCATTCCTCCAGGGTGGGGCTGCCTGGCCCCAGCTCCTCTGTCCTGGGATGGCTCCAGGGCCTGTCATCAGCCCCCTTGCCGTGGGGCAGGGCAGGCGGGGGAGACTCCAGCTGTGACAGAGTTGAGTAGCCCTGTTTCTCGCACTCCGCTGGCTCCCTGATGTCAAACTGGGTGATGAGAGGCTCCACCGCGGCCTGGCTCTGCACCAACGGCCCCATGTAGTTGTGGGGATCCTGGCGGAAACACAGCATGAAAGCAACCATCTGACACCCTAGCGCCAGGGAGCTCCCTGCCAGAGCTAGGCATGGAACCCAGGAGTCCTGGCTGCCAGCCCCCTGCTCTAACCACTAGCCCCTATTCCACAAACACTGGTTGTCCAGGCCTGACTCGATCCCTTCTCATCTGACCTGCCTCCCTCAGCCCCAGGGCGGAGAACGACTGGTCACGGTTCCTAGGCTGGACCCCCCCCATCTCACCCTGTCCACCTCGTGCAGTGTGATCCTGCTGTGGCTGGGATCCGGGACCTTCTCCCAGCAGCATCGGGGCAGCACCTTCTGGCACAGGGTCAGCAGCCTGCAGGCGAGAGGTAGGAGGATTTTTAAGACCAGGGCGAAAGCCAGGGTGAAGGTGGCAGCAACGGGGTGCGGACACTGCCAGCCATGGATTTTTCAGCTCTCTGGCAATTCCAAAAAAATTGAAAACATTTTGTTTCAGGTTGAAACTGAAATTCTTCTACAGTTTCGACTAATTGCAAAGTCAACCCGCCCCCATCGTGTGGGGTTGAAAACCAGCATTCGGGGTGAAACGAAACGTCTTGACTGCATGTCGAGCATCTTTTGAACGTTGCTGCGTTTGCTCCCAAAGAAGCAGAAGGATGTTTCTCAACAAGTTGCTTTGGGCCGAAGAAATGGAAAGAGTTCAACATCTGAAAACAAGAAATGTTTTGTTGGGCGGGGATTGTTTGCGATGTGCAATTCGGCAACAGACACGAATTTTTCACCAAAAATGTTTCCACTGAAAACTGTTGTCTGGCTCTGTGTGTCCCAGCCACCGCTGGGGGACAGAGCATGGAACGGTGTGGGCACCCTAAGGGTTAAAAACAACCTCCAGGCTGATTTAGGTCCTGGGGGGGCTCACATCCAGGGTACCCCACTCCCCTACCTGACCAGCATTCTTACTTTGCATGCAGGACACTTCCCACGATGCAGACCACGACAAGGAGGAAACTCACTGTCAAGAGGGAAGCCAGGACAGCCTCCCAGTGGGAATCTGCAGGGAGGAGAAGGGTTGGGAGAAAGCATGTGTGACTCTGTCCCTAGATCTCCCCCAGGCGGGCACTCCCTGCCCCCCACCTGGAGGGGAGAGTGAAGCGCAGCCCAGAAAGAGCAGGGTCCACCCGACCCCTAACATGGCACCTCTACAACAGGATCTGAGCCATGCACACTGGTGCCCTCGCCCGCATGCTACAGGGGCACAGAGTGAGATGAAGACCCAGCAGGGAAAGATGTGGCTACTAGAACGTCCTGGATCCTTTCCTTTGAAGATCCCAAAGCACTAAGGGATGGGGGTTGCGCTCAAAGGCAGCCACCTCTGGGATGGAACACGGGAGCTGCTCGGTGGCATCCAGCAACGATGCATGGAGACTGCTCTGCTAGCGTGGAGATGCAGCTGTCTCTGGGGTGGGGCACGGCCACTGTTTACACAGGGATCTTCCAGCTGGTGCTGAGATGCACCTGCCTCTGGGGTGAGGCGTGGGGGCTGATGAGTTTGGTTGGGACACTGCAGCTGACCCTCCAAGTCTTGCACAAAATGCCTTGAGATCACAAGATCACGAGACTCAGGGGCTCACACAGTGCCCCTTAGCCTGGCATGGGAGTCAGTGCTGACCGCTAGGGAAGAGCGCCCCCCACTGAGCTCACATCCTGCAGCACAGCGCACGCTAGGGGTCCCCATGCTGGGGTCGGCACCGACTGTGTGGGGAAAGCATCGCACGCCCTGGTGTTCCCGGGGATCCCATCCAAGCACCGACTCCCAGACCTTGCTCAGTCCATGAGTCCCTGGCAGACGGCAGCCTGGGGGCAGTGGCGTTCCCACCTGGCGTGTGGAAGAGGTGGATGGAGCTGGCGATTCCTTCCCCCGCTGAGGTGGAGCCTGTCATCTTGAGCTGGTAGGAGGTCCCAGGCTCCAGACCCGAGAGGTTGTAGCTTGTCTCTGTGGCAGCGACTGTACAGGGGACAAAAGACACATGAGCCGGGAGGCTGGAGGTCTCCACGTCCCCATTGCTCCCAGCCCCTCCTCTCCCGGGTCAGAGTGCAGGGGAAGGGACAGCTGGCCTTCCTATCTGAGGCTAATGCCCCTTCTCCGCTCCCAAGGCTTGCCTCAGTTCCTGTCTTCACTAGCACCCCCTCTACATGAAGGATAAAAGTCTCACTACTTCCGCCAGCAGAGGCAGGAACTCCTTTAGCTTGGAGACCCCCAGGCTCAACTCTGGCCACTGCCCCACCTGAGATACCGGCTCGGTTCCCACCAGGCCTATGCTGCCGGGATGTTGCCTGTTCCCACAGCACCACGGACCCGTGGGGAGGGACCCCAGGTCCCCAGGGTGGCACTTACTGAAGGTCTGCCAGCTCCCCGTGGGCGTGGCAAGGTAGAGGGTATAGTGGATGATGTGTCCGTTGCGCTGCGCCAGGGGGATCGCCTCCCAGGAAATGATGGATGCTGTCTTGGAGACGCTACGATCCTGCAGGCCCTGGGGCCCTGCCGATGGCACTGGGGAGAGAGAAGTGGGAATGGGCTGAGTGACAGCCAGCGGGACCCATCCCCCCACCTCCCTTAGCTCCTGACAGCCCCAGATATCCTGGCGGGGCCCTGGATCCATCCATCCAGCTCCCAGCCAGTGCATGCCACCCCCAACCTCGGCCAGTCCAGGCAGCACAAGGGCTGCGCACCTACCTCCTTCCTGGGTGTAGGCTCGGACAGGAGCCGACGCACCGAAGCCCTGGGGATACAGTCCGTACACCCGGACCTGGTACGGCACCTGTGGCCTGAAGTCACCTGGGGCAGGGGAGCGAAGGGAGACGGGGTCAGTCCCCGGGGGGGGGGGGTGCTGCCCTGTCCTGGCTTAGAAGCACAAAGCAGAAACTCCCGGCCCTTCTTGAGCATGTCAGCACCTAGCCCCACAGCCCCGGCCTCCCCTCCCTGGCCTCGGGACAGCAGGATTCTGCATCTCATCATACACATGGGGAAACTGAGGCATCCAGCAATTTTGTGCAAGAGCCCTGGAGCTATGACTCCTGGCCCTCCCTCCTCCTGCCAGGAGACTGACCCCACTTCCCACCCAGAGCCAGCGACAGAACCCAGCAGTCCTGGCTCCCAGCCCCCCTTGCTCTAACCACTAGACCCCATTCACACGAGCACAGGGCCTGACAATTGCTCAGGCCCTTTGTTTTCCCAGCAGAGGGTCAGGATCAGGGCAGGGCGAAGTGGCCCTTGGCCTTCCACGCCACAGCATTCAGAGGCCTCAGCAGCTGGGCTCCCCCGTACCTGTCAGCAGGGCGTTGCGGGCCCCAGCCGGCCCGCGCACCCAGCTCAGCGCTGCTGCCTGTGAGCCGCTGCACTCCTCGGCCCACTCCACGAGGTACTCCAGGGCCTCCCCTTCCCGCGGGTCCTTGCTGGGCTCCCAGGTGACGCGGAGAGCCTCTCCCTGCTCGGCCACAGCCCGGATCCCCGCTGGCACGGGCAGATCTAGGGGGAATTCACATGACCCATCACTGGGCGCCGCTCCTCCTAGGGCAGTGGTTCTCTGGGGACCCCTTGCACCGAGTTAGGGATGCTGTCCCATTGTTAGCGCCGCTGGGAATGGGGCAGTGAGCCCCAATCCAGCCAGCCCCCCCGCCCCCCGCGCTGTCATACCCTGCCGCTCCCAGCTGAGGCTGGCAGGCTGTGTCTGCCCGACGCGGTTGTTTGCCGAGATCCAGACGCGGGTGGTGTTGGAGGGGAGGCTGGCGTGGCAGCAGGGGGAGTCCAGCTGGCTGTCGGTGCCGTCGCTGCCCGTCCGGAAGGTGATGCTGTAGCTGTGAATGACTCCTCTGGCTGCTTTGGGATCGAGCGGCTGGGAGGGAATCCAGCGAAGGGTTAAAGCAAATGGACAAGTTTCCCATCCCCTTCACCCCCACCCTACCCCGCATGGGGCGCCCCCTTGTGCTTGCCCCAGCTCGGCCCCCTGGTGCCTGGGCGTAACCTTGACCACCCCTGCAATGCAGCCACCTCTGGGACATGGCTGCGGCTTAGCAGCCGCGTGGACACATGGCCCATCAGTTTAAGACAGGAAGTGAAAGTGAAGGGCATGTCCAGGAGGGGAAGGCAATCAGAATTAGGCCAGGACATCGGGGTACACACTGCTAGTCATGTGACAGTGGAACTTTTCCAGTGGGACTGGACCCCCGGCTCCAGTGGGGAGGGGGAAGCAAAGACCCTGACCCCTTTGTTCCCTGGGCTGCTCTCACCTTCCACAGCAGCAGCACGCTGGGCTCTCCGGACTCAGGGTCGCTGGTCATTCGCCACACATCCACCAGGCCCACTGGGGCTAAGGGCAACAGAGAGGGGCCGCGGCATCAGAGAAGAAGCTGGGGTCGCTCCAGGGCAGGGAAGGTGTACAGGGTACGACGCGGGCTCTGTGGAGCCAGGAAGGCACTGGGCCCCTTTCTTGTGAGGGGTGTTCCCGACTGCCCAGGGCAGCAGGACAGGCCTCTGCATTTAATGGAGAGGGAAACTGAGGCACAGAGCCATCAGGAAGTGACCTGCTCGAGGCCACACTGCAAGTCAGTGGCGGAGTCAGGATTAGAACCCGGAAGGCCTGACACTCTGGTCTTTCTTCCTCTCCCATTACTAGATCCCATTCCCCTCCCAGAGCTGGGAACAGAACCCAGGAGTCCTGACTGTTGTCTCCGAACTGACTACTCCACATCTGACTCTCCACAGGGCAGGCGTTTTGCTCCGGTGAGCGCAGGGCCTTGCGTACCAGCCTCGGGGGTCTGGAAGGCCAGGGACGGGCTCCAGTCACTCCAGACACCCTTCTGAGGGATACAGCGCGCCTGCACCTCGTAGGCTGTGAACGGCTCCACGCTGGAGAACTCATAGTTGCCAGGCCCAAGGTCGTCCTCAGGCACCTGCGAGGGATAACAGCACTGAGAGCGATGGGGATGCCCTAACGTGGGGTGGGGACTGCAGGGCTCTGGGGATCCAGGTGGAAGGTCTGGGCTGGGAGAGATGTCTAGTGGTTAGGGGGTGAGTCTGGGAATCAGGACTCCTGGGTTCAGTTCCCACCTCGGGACAGGAGAGGGGTCCAGTAGTTGGAGCAGGGGGACTGGGAGTCAAGACTCCTGGGTTCTGTCCCCAGCTGTGGAAGGGGAGAGGGGTCCAGTGGTTAGAGTGGGGAGAAATGGGGGCTGAAAATCAGGACTCCTGGGGTATCTCATGGTGCACTGGCAGGCCCCTGAGCCATGCTGCCCAGATGGTCGAGACTCAGTGGCTGACACAGTGATCTTTGGCTGTATGCCAGCTCCATCCTAGCCAGAGAGGCCTTGGTGCAGGAGGAGTTCTCAAGCGGCCATGGCCTCCAAGTATAAGGGCTTGCGAGGCTTAAGCATAACTGGGAATTGGGGGGAGGGTGTAACAGGCCCTGCTATGTTGTGAGCAGGATCTGAACCCAGGACTCTAGCACTAGAATGCAGGCCTCCACCACCTGAGCTGAAGGAGGAACTCTATTATCTAGCAGCAGTAGAAGGCTGCTATCCCAGCAGAAGCCCTTTTCCCCCACGCCACACTTTGCAATCCTAGCATGCAGACTCACCCTGATCCAGCTGGGGACCCCAGACATCCGGTAACGAAGTTTGCAGGTCAGATGCCAGGAGAAATGCTGGGGCCAGCTGGGGTTTGTCCAGCTCACAATGACCACAGGGGTGACGTCCATTAGCACCAGTTCAGGGGGATCGGGCTTTACTGGAACCAACACAATGGAGAAAGAGAAAGTAGAAGCCAAGAGTCCTGACTCCCAGCCCCACCCCATCTAACCACTGGTCCATTTCCAGACGATTTTAAGTGGCAAGAAGCTAGACAAAATTAACACAAAATCCCAATGGGGCCTGACAGCCTGCCCCCCATCTCCCCAACCCCTACTCCCCCAGCTCCCCACCCTGCCCCCCACCATTCGCTCCTAGGGGCACGGGAGGAGCTGGGCTGGGACGTCTGGTGTCCGGCAGTGGTGTCTCCCGGTCCTGGCCCTGCCTGGCTTACCTATGTCATGCAGGGTCAGATTTAGCCTCAGTGTGAGCTGGGTCTCATCGCCAGCCTCCAGCCACACAGCATAGCTCTCGCCATGCGTCAGGTTGCTTCTTTCAATCACCATCCAGCTCTGGCCAGCCGGGGCCTGGAAACTCTGGGTCTGGTTGCGTTTGCTGCCAGAGGAACCCCGGGAACAAACTGATGAGCCAGATCATACGAGAAGGCAGAGCTGGGAATACAACCAAGAAGACTGGACCCCCCAGCCTCCCTGCTCTAACCTCTAGACCCCTCTCCCCTTCCAGAGCTGGGTACAGAACCCAGGAGTCCTGCCTCCGAGCTCATGCTCTAACCACTAGACCCCACTCCCTGCCCAGGGGCTGCTCTGGGAGCCTGGGGCTGGTTGAGCAGTGGGTGGTGTTATACTCACAACTTCAGACTCTGGCAGTGGAGGGTGTACGCGGTGTTGGCACCCGAGCCCGTCCTGCTGGGCCACGTGCAATTCATGCCCCCACTGGGGCCCATCTGGTAACACGCCAGCCCCTGGGGCTCCTCTGGGTCACCTACAGCCAAGCACACGTCAGGCTGCAGCTGTCTGAGGAGGCCAGGGGGCTGGATGCATCGATCACACCCTGCCTTGCAGTCCCTGCTCCTCCCCCGCCCAGAGCTGGGAAGAGAACCCAGGTGTCCTGGCTCCCAGTGCCCTGGATCTAACACTCGAGCCCACTCGAGCCCCAGGTCTGGGACCAGAACCCAGGTGTCCTGCGCCCATGCCCCGAGCACGGCTTGCAGACAGTCACTCAGGCTCTGGTAAAATGCCCCACCCACGCCTTCACCCCGCTCAGCGCTTCCTGCAGAGCACAGCAGATCTAGGGCTCTGTCCTCGGCAGCGAGGGGAGGCCAGGGCGGGCCCGCTAGGCCTGCCCTGTTTGTCTGCAGCAGGCGCAGCTCTGCATCTCCAGCTGGCCCTGGCAAGTTTAGCCGCAGCGATGACAGGAGCAGAAGCCTCTGGCGTGTCTCCTGCCCACACCACAAACATGCCACGAGCCCAACGGTTGTAAACCACAGGGCGGTAACATGCCGAGTGTAACATGGCCGGGGGCAGGGAGGGGGTGTCTGCCCATGGGGCTGGCCTAGATCCTCTTTCACCGTGTTTCCAAAGGCTCAGTGGAGCCCCCAGGCTGAACCTGCTGGATCCTCAGAGGGGAAAGTCAGGGCGCTGCAGGGAGTGTGTGTGTGAAGGGGGGGCTGCTGTGGTCCATTGGGGCATCTGCAGCCTGGTGGGGCCGGGACCTGAGCCTCAGAGAGAGCAGCGGTCAGACGCTGACAGCACCCCGATTGGCTTTCCAGCCATGCCTGGCGGCAGACACTTAAGGAGTCACTCCTGATTTACCCCAGTGTGAACAAAATCAGAATCAGGACTTGGGAGTCGCAGGAACTGGACACGGGACTTCTCACCTTCTTGAAACCCAAAGGTCTTCAGCACCAGCAGCAGGAGGCACGCTTCCCTCCACCTCTCCCTCATGGCTTCAGCCCCCCGTGGGGATCACAGGCGCCTGGTTAGCCACCTAGCAAGCAAGGATCCGGGGTGTGTACACTGGTGAGAGCCTCCCATGTCCCAGCCAGTAGCTGAGACTCCCAGTGGTGGGTACGTGCCTTAGCGCATCCAACCTGGCCTCTGCTTTTGCTGGAGGTCTGCTGGGAGGTCTCAGAAACGCAGCTCCCACCGCTTTTCATTTACAGATCCTCAGCTGTAAAACGGGGCTAGTGAGCCTGGGCTCCCGTGTGAAGTGCTGGGAGAGCTACTGGTTCATAGAGTCCCAGGCCAGATGGGACCCATCGTGATCCCCTGCTCTGGCCTCCTGGATAACACTGGCCAGAGAACATCCCCCAATGAATCCTAGAGCAGAGCTCTTAGAACCATCCCATCCTCATCTCAAAATGGTCCGTGATGGAGAATGCTTCATCCCCCATGGTAGGTTATTCCACTGATTAATCACCCTCCACTAGACTTGGTCCGCTAGACTGAAAAGCCCCTTGTCCAATATTATAGGTCCTTACAGATTGGGATCAGGTTGCCCCTTCACTTTTCCTCTGTTCAGCTAAATAGATGTGAGCTCCTGGAGCCTGACTCAAAGGTGGATTTTCTAACCCTTTAATCAGACTCATGGCTCTTCTCTGACCCTTTCTCCAATTTGTCACCACCCTTCCTCAATCGTGGGCCCTGGAATGGGACACAGGATTCCAGCACCGGTGGGTTGCACTAGTGCAAATACAGAGGTAAAATAATCTCTGTTCCTCCTGGAGATTCCGCTGTTCATGCACCCCACGATCCCATTATACCTATGACTCGCCAAATCTTTTGAGAGTCCCAGCTTCCCAGGGGGGTCCCTCATCCCGCAAGTATGGGCGACATTCTTTGTTCTGAAATGTAGCAGCTACATTGGGCCATTTAAAAAAGCATTTTGCTTGCTTCCTCCGGTTTACCAAGCTATCCAGCTTGCCATGAATCAGAGACCTGCCCGCTCTGTTATTTACCTTTCCCACAATTTCCGAGTCATGGGCAAACTTTACCAGTGATGACTCAGTTTTCTTCCAGCTCATTAATAAAAGTGTTAAATAGCACAGGACCAAGAGCAGATCCCTGCCGGACTCCACTAGTAACACACCTGCTTGATGCTGATTGCCCGCCTACATTTTGAGAGCTATCAGCCAGTTTTTAATTCATTTGACGTGTGCCATGTTCATTTTGATGAAAAGCACTATATAAAAGCTAGGGATTCATTCTTAACTACTATTATTTAATTGCAGGATTTAACCCAGATAGGCACTATTTAAATAAACAACTCTGCGTTTTCCCCCTCTCAGTTCATCAGCATCTCTGGGAGCATAGGCTCCCCAGTTCTCCACTCACCCACACAGTCTTCTCACGGGAGGATGGGGGAGGAAATAGCAGGGGAGACAAGAGGTCTTAAACTGCTACCAATAACTAAAGGAAATGAATAAAAAACAAGTCCACAAACTCCAGCCCACGCAGAGATTTGACCCTCCCAAAAGGGGAAGGGCCAGAGACATCATGAAATCTAGTTGGGACTTTGCTATTGCCCAGATTCCATGGTGATGGGTGACAGGATAAAGCTGTAAGATAGAGGCAAGCTCTACATTTCTAAAGCAACAGATAAAAAAAAGAGCAAAACAAAATAAAAAACAAGACGGGGGGAAGTTTGAAGGGAAACAAATGACAGGGTGAAGGAACAAAGGAGGCGCAGAGCCTCAACATGCACCTTTTCAGAACCTCGGCTCTCTCTCTAGGACAGAGAGCACCTAGATTTGGATCAGCACCAAGGCGCATCTAGCCGTGTCCCACCCCCAACAGTGCCTGGCACCAGCTGTTCTAGAGGATGGCTTCAGAACCTGCAGTGCGGGGATGGCTGGCCCAAAGGAAAGGTCCTTCCTGACCCCTTATCGGCTTCCACCCAGAAACTGGAAGTTTAGAAATTTCTTGGGCAAAATGCCCGCTGGCTCTTGGGCCAGATTCACCCTTGGGTGCTCTCGTTCCATCCAAATGTCTGATCCCTTGGTTGGGAATCCCGTCACGTTTTGGGATCAATGTGGTCTCGTGGCAAACTCGAACCTTGACTTCAGTTGTCACTGTCTTTATTACCCTGATCGCCAGCGGCCCTGCTCTAGCCACTAGATCTCACTGCCCTCCTTGAGCCAGGGATAAATAACATCCAGAAGCCCACCGTGCCTCATTCCCACTCCCTTCCCAGAACGGGGGATAGGACCCAGGAGTCCTGACTCCCGGCCCCACCCCACCGCCCAACTCCCCGCTCTACCCCGTAAGAGTCGTAGACCCTGCAGCCCTTCTTGTGCCAGGGTGAGTCCCCCGGGTCCTGCCTTCCAGCCCCCTCCGCCTCTAACCACTAGGCCAAACTCCCTTGCCAAAGCCAGGAGCCCTGACCCTTGGACTCAGCAGTGGCTCGGGTCAAGGAGCAGCTTCCCCTTCTTCTCCCCGCCGAGCTCTGCGCCCGCAGCCCAAGCGCAACAAGGAGCATCCAGAGCGGTTGTGCTGGGACCCCCTTCCACGGCTGCCCTCCCCGCCCAGGCGGGCACAAGGCAGAGCGTCGCCCACATGCGGGACCGGCTGGGCCCAGCGCCAGCATCCCCGGCCCCGCACCGCCCCGCATCCCCCGGCCCAGCCCCGCATCCCCCAGCCCAGCCCCTCATCCCCCGGCCCCGCACCGCCCCGCATCCCCCGGCCCAGCCCCGCATCCCCGGCCCAGCCCCGCATCCCCCGGCCCCGCACCGCCCCGCAACCCCCGGCCCAGCCCCGAATCCCCCGACCCCGCACCGCCCCGCATCCCCCGGCACATACTTGGCTCCAAGCGGAGTCCGCGGCCGCGTTTCCCACGAAAGCGGAAGATGGGAAGGAGGGAACCGAGACTCAGGCGGGGAAGGGAGCGGGCAGCCCCGCCGCCGGTCCCTGGGGCCTGCTGCCGCCTCCGCCGCGGAGCCGGGACGCGGGGACAAAGCGGCGGGTGGAGAGTGAACAGGGAAGAGCCTGCGCCGGGGCCGGGCGCCTTGGGCGGCGCGCACACACAGACAGACCGACCGACACAGACACAGACAGACCGACACAGACCGACCGACAGACACAGGCAGACACGGACCGACCGACACAGGCAGACACACACGGACCGACCGACAGACACGGACCGACCGACACAGGCAGACACACACGGACCGACCGACAGACACAGGCAGACACGGACCGACCGACA
>ML675714.1:1888867-1935685 GCA_007922155.1 Mesoclemmys tuberculata
GACACAGGCAGACACACAGTCACGCGCTGAGCGAGCTGCAGGGACGGACCGACAGACGCGAGTGTTGACACCGCCGCCCAGGCCGGAAGGAGCCCGTCAGACTTTCCGAAGTCCGCAGCATCACCGAGCGGGCGGCGGGCGCCGGAAGGCGGGTGGGGCCGGTGGGCTCCCGCCTTTGCGAAACGTGGGGCGCAGGCGGGGGCGGGGAGGGGCCGCCCGGCGGGTGCACGGTGCTGCCGGGCTGGGGATCCCCCTGGCTTCTGGCCGCTCCAGTGGTGCGGCCCACGGCAAACGCCCTGCCTCTCGGGGCGAGGGGGCTCGTTTACCCACGAGACCGCGGAGTGACCCCTGCTCTAACCACTAGACCTCACTCCCGCCAGCAACAGGCACAAAAGCCAGCAGTCCCGGTTTTCACTTCCCTGCCTCTACTCTA
This sequence comes from Mesoclemmys tuberculata, assembly GCA_007922155.1. NCBI lineage: Eukaryota > Metazoa > Chordata > Testudines > Chelidae > Mesoclemmys > Mesoclemmys tuberculata. Next base: position 1,889,301 of record ML675714.1, read on the forward strand.
ACCACTAGACCGCACTCCTCTCCCGGAGCTTGTGAGAGAAGCCAGGAGTCCGAACTTCAGCTCTAGCCACTAGTCCACATTCCCCTCTCACAGCCAGGAGCAGAGTCCACAAGTCCCCTGTCCAGTGCCCCCTCCTAATCTAGCCGCTAGAGAGCATTCCTCTCCCAGCACTGAGACAGAGCCTAGGTGTCCTGACCCACCAGTCCCCAGCTCTAACCACTAGCCCCTACTCTCCCACAGCAACTTGCAGAACAGCTGAGCCCAGAACTCCTGTTTCCTGTGCCAAACACACAGCAACGTGTAACTCGTCGGTGCCACACCACCTACTGCGGGCACCCACCAGCACAGGCGGAGGAGGTTCGAATGCAGAGACAATGTGGACGTGAAAGCCAGGAGTCCTGGCTTCTATTCCCAGCAGTGGGAGGGGAGTGAGGTCCAGCGGTTAGCACTAAGGTAACGGGCAAGTTGATCAGACCCACAGATTTTAAGGCTCTTTGCCTCTCTACCTTGCAGCCGCGGGCTAGAGACTCCCAGCCACCAGGCCCTGCCCTGGTCCATATCCACCCATTACCTTGAAAAGCTCTTTGCTTCAGTGAAAACCTCTTTTCTCTGAGCTTGGCCGAGGGCTGTGGAGCCCCTGGCTCCTGGGGGGTTGATGGGGGTGTGTTACAGTGTCGCCCAGGCCAGGACCCTGCCGTGCTAGGGGCTGGACCAATGCCGGGACCTGAGTGTGTCGCTCGCAAGTGGTTTTGTGTTAATAGCCCAGCTTAACAAAATACCATCAAAGCACCCCCCCCCCCAGCCAGCTGCCAGTCCCAAGGCCAGGGTGCTGGAAGAGCTGCCAGCCCCTCTGGCCCTTATTGTTTGCCTAACCCTCGCTATTGCTTCATCGATTGCCAGGACAGACTGGAAGGAGGCAATAAGGAACTTGGCACAAAAAGGCCCCCAAAGGGAACTGGGGAATTCCCATCCTGGAGCGGGAATGTGCAGGCAGAGCCCCTGGGCCAAGTCCGGCTCACACTGTTTGTTTCATTTGATCTTTTATTTAACTCTCAACAGACCAGCAAGAAGAGGCAAAGTGGGAGGGCAGGGGCACAACAACTGGGACGAGGGGGAGGTTCGTTCGTCTGGATCCTTGTTCTGTCCAAATTGAAACTCAGCCTCCAATCCCAACACGCCCCAGGACCCCGGAGTCCACCACCGCCCCTTCATTATAGTCTCACCGAAGTGCCACATGTCCACAGCCCGTTCCCTGCAGTCCTCGCTCGGGCAGAGCTCCCAGTGAGCTGAGCAGCTGCAGAGCTGGGCTCTTAAACGTGGGTCTCTCCGTCCAGGCGTGGGCCCGGGGCCTGGTTCCTCATGCTGGCGCTTCCCTGCCGCCCGCTGAGGGTCTTTCACCAACGTGCAGCACCGTGCGCTGAACCCTGCCCCCCTCCGCCCACCCTCCCAGCCCCCCTCTGCTTACCCCCCAGCCCCCCCACCTCTAGCACAGGGAGCTGATCTCACTCTTGCTGCACCCCCACTTGCAGCAGGAGCTGCTCAGCCCTGCCATGACGTCCCGGACGGTGCGCTCCGAAAGCCAGCTTTGCTCGGTGAGGCTCGGTTTTCCTCTCCATGTCTCATGGTAGTTGGAGAGCTCTTGGGGGGGCAGCATCCCGGGCAGGCGACTGGCATCCCACTCGCTGGAGGCAGCTTCTGCGGAGTCTTGCCCTGCAGGGGGGCTACTCAGGCTATCGAGGTCACCTACAGCAGTGGGAGGGAAGGGGTTACTGTGCAGAGAGCAGGGGACCTCAGCAGGCTGGTCACGACTTCCTGTTGGCAGCAAGACTAGAACTCTGTTTCTCCTGCCCCAAGAGCCCTGGCCTCTCTGCTTGAGTTGAAGGGAAAATCTCCCTCTTGCTTTTAGCAGTATAGGGCTTATGACACACAGGCAAGCTGTTCCGATTCCAGCCAGCAGAGGTAGCCACACATGGCTCCCACCTGACGTCATTCCGGTCTCTCTGCCTTCTCGTTCTGATGTGTGCAAGTCTCTATCCCAAAGACCCAAGAGACCCTGCCAGTAGGTCAGTCCTTATGCAGTATTGTTCGGTGTGTCAAAGTAAAACCTAGAGGCCTCATCACACCAAGTACTTTACAGACACCCCTTGCACCAAGAACAGGGCCCCCCATCACACCAGTCCCTGTCTAGACACCCCCTCCTGTGTGAGATTGGAGTCCCGCGCCCCATCGTGTGGGCATTGCACAGACAATGTGCCCTGTCTCCATGAAAAGATCAATGTCCCCATGACACCAGCTGCTGTGAAGAAACCTCCTCCCCAGCTGACAGCAGGGTCCCCACTGAGCCAGGTGCTGCAGACACCTGGCGAGAGACGGTCCCAGCTCTGAACAGAACCATATCCTCATTTTACAGCTGGGGAAACTGAGGCAAAGAGGGGGAAGGGACATGCCCAAGGTCCCCCAGTCAGGCTGGTGGCTGAGCAGGGAATAAAGGCAGGGCTCACGGCCTTAACCACAAGCTAACCCTTCGTATCCCGCAGCTCCGGGGAGGGGGTAGTGCACTGGATGGATGAGCTGATTGAGACGGCAGATGACCAGAAAAGCACCATTAACTAAATCCCGGACCCCGAGCTTTGCTGCTAGAGAAGGGAGAAGGTCTGGTTCACTCCAGGGCTCACAAAACCCACTGCTTCCCCCGTGAGGTGGAAAAACCAGGAGGGGTTTGACTCGGCTGCTGCCCCCTTCTGGCAGGGCAGCACATGCAGTGGGAACAGCAGACAGGTCCGCAGTAGCAAATCAAACACTAGCCCCACGCCAGGACTACCTTCCCAGGCAGAAGGCATGGCCTCAGGCCAGCTTCTTTCAAGGAGGAAGCAGTAGGGAATTGACTCTTCCCCCAGTGCAAACACTCACTGCAGATGTAGCAGGGCAGGGCTGATGGACCCCACTGCAGCTTGGTAACCAGTTCCTGGCCACGTAGGGTTTGTGCCCCCCCCAATCACAGATCCCCCCAGTGGCAGGGGAATAGGAAGGAAGGGTTGGCATCTTGGGAGAAAATTGCCATTGTCTTTTGACTTGTTATTGGAGCAGATCTGATCTGGGATCCGCTGGAGAGGAACAAATGCAGGACCCCACATCTGCACGTCCCGGGCCCCCTGGACTGTTGCTAATAACTGAGCAGGGATCCACACACTACCCCAGCAGCGCAGACACTTAGTCACTCCTGGATTGTGTTCAGATAATGCCCCTTCCAGAGCCACGTCCTGCTTTACCAACATTTCACAATCCCCACCCGGGAGGGTTATGGGAGTTACGGACATGTACCCATTTTACAGATAGGGAAATTGAGGCACAGAGTGGGGCAGTGATGTGACAAAAGGCCGCACTGCAAGTCAGTAGACGAGCACGGAATGGAATGCAGCAGTCCTGACCCCCCCACCTCAGACACACCCTGCTTCTCTCCCAGGGCCAGGAATAGAATGCAGGAATCCTGATGTGCAGCTTCCACTTCTGTTCCAACCAGCAGACCCCACTCCTCTCCCCTTGGGTTCCCAAGAGCCACGCTCCCCTCCTCTGCCCCTCGGCCCTCTTCTCACCTGCCCGTCTCCAGCGGGAGCCCCCACAGGTGAAGATGACGGCCCGGATGAACTCCCTTCCGCAAAGCTTGAGGCCATAGGGTGGGTTCCGGCCCTCGGCCCCCAGCCCCAGCTCCGAGATCAGCACCCCGAAAGCCAGCGCCAGGAGGAGCTTCTGCATGGCTGCCTGAGGTGGCGAGATGGACACCAAGGCCAGGAGAGCTCAGAGCTGTCTCCGGAGTCCCACGGCGGCCCCCTTTATACCATCCGGCCCCCGCTCCCGCCCCCCGCTGAGCGAGCCCCTCAGACAGAGCACAAAGGGTGGCCTTTGGCCATCGGCGCGATCTCTGCCATTAGCTGGGCGACTCACTGGCGTGGCAGAGAAAGACCTTTCCCTGCGTGCAGGGAGGGCAGGGGGACACCAGCCCTGGGTGCCAGGGAGCGAGACGCTGATAACCTTTGGCTGCTTATCACCATGCCACACGGCAGGACAGACGGCTGCTGTGAGTCAGAGGCAGCCCTCACCAGCCCTCTCTTTCTCTGTCTCTCTCTCACACACGCAGACCCTCCGTGCATGGATCGTCCATTCAAATCCCTCTCTTGTTGCCCCACCCCCACACCGAATGAGGCCAGTTTGCTTCCCGGAGTTGCCCACGCAACACTGCCAGGAAGGGCGGACGCTCCCGAGGGCCCCGCTCCCTTGGACTGGATTCTCCCACCCTTTGTGAGGTCCACAAGGATCATTAACCACACTTTACCATGGGGTGGGGGAGGGGGAAACTGAGGCACAGAGCAGTGTCACAGCCAGTGAGCAGTAGAAGTGGGCCAGGAGTCCTGTGTGTCTGCTTTTCCCACTCCACCCCCAGAATCATGATGGGGACCCAGCGTTTCCCCTTGGCCCTGTGGATAGCCCACAGGCCGTAGGAAGAAAGCTGGCTGTGGGAAGTCTCAGCTTTCCCAGCAGGGGGGGCATTCTAGGCAGCAGGGTAGGAACCCCCCCCTCGCCTCGCTCTACTTATTCCCCTCAGCAATCTCATTCCTTCCCAGCTTTCCCTGCACGCGCATCACCAGCATCAGCGTTCGCGCATCGCCCCAGACAGCGAGAGCAACAATGACCTTTGCTTATCGCCTGCCTCCTCCGACACAAGAGGCCTTGGGCTGCGCAGCAAATGCCAGCTTGCCCGTCTGCAGTGCACAGATAACCCCGGCTGGAGCGTGGCCTCTGCCCTGCCAGGTGACAGCTATCCCATTTCCATTAAACTTGAGACTGCCCCCCTGGCTCTCTGAGAGACGCCTTGCTGTGGTGGGGAGGAACAGTGCTGCCATGTCTCCCACAAAGTTTCTGATTCTCTGAAGATGCAGGAGCTAGGGCTGCAGTGCTACGACCCCCACACTCGTGTACATTTCACCAGGCAACACCATCCCTCGGCATCAGGGGCTGGGAACTTTGGCCCCAGGCACGGGGCAAACACGCTGCCTCCCCCAACCGTTACAGAAAGGGCCTTGGATTTTGACATCCACCTGGGAGTGTGTTTTTAAAGGCACGGGCCACAAGAGCTGCAGACGGATTCTGATCACACACCAGTGTAGCTCCTCTGACTCCACAGGCGTCACTCCCACTTTACACCATTGTAACTGAGAGCAGGCCTGATCCAGAGACTCTTTACATTGAAGACTGGAGCTGCCCCAGGGGAGATTTGAACCTGTGATGACAGGACGCTTCACACCTGTTGCCTCAATGTCCTGAGCTATCCCCTCCTCTTACAGCACCTCTCAGCACGTACATGCTGCCAAGCTGCATGCATTTGGCAATGATGCTAGAATTTTGCCTTAAAGTATCAATTCAGGGCTCTTAGGAATTTAAGAAATAGGATTCCATCTTTGTCCATTTTATCCAACAGGCAGAGGGTTGAACAGGCTCAGAAATTAACTTCTGGGGGGTGAGGGGTCCCTCTGGGCCTGGCTAAAGCACACTGGAACACAAGGCCCTGCTACTCCCAGGTGGTGAATTGGGTTGGATCACCCTCCCTGTATGCTTCTAGAGGCTGCTCTCTCATACTCAGCTTTTGTGTTTAATTAAAAAAAAATGATTGCAGAGAAAAACCTTTGGAATGTGAACCAAATGCAAATGATCAGATACCAGGGTGATGGGCAACAGCATAGAACCCTGAGGGAAATGATACAGTCCCAGCTGCAGAGAACCTGAAACTCAGGGCCTGATTCTCTACTGTCCTATTTAGCCCTTTATACTGGTGCAAAGTAAGTGTAAGACATTCCCACCCAGCCTAGCACCCACTATGCAATATTAATGACTGCCCTAGGGCAGGCCCATGAGAATCAGGCCAAGCGGCTGTGAGACGTGTGTCTATAACAGTGGGGGTTCACTCTGAAACCTAACAGTGGCTCTTAAAGCATCAACATCGCTAACTGTATCAAAGCTCACAAGAAAGGGAGAGAAAGGAGCACATGAGAGTTGCTGTGCAGAATATCACATTCTGGTGTCTTGGAAGGGTGAGGAGCAGCTCTTAGGGGCAAGGCCCATCTTTTTGGTCTCTGTTTGTATAGTCCCCAGCATGAGGGCTCCCGGCCAATGGCTAGAGCTCCTGGCCGCTATGGTAACAACATCCTTACTTTTTTCCTATTTTCCAGTTTGACTCCTTGCCACACTGGGAAGAACCAATGGGCCGTCAAATAGGCTGTCCTGCAAAGTAGAGACCGATCATCCACCCAAGAGTCTCACAGGGGACCCTCTTCACCACTGCATCTGAGCATCCCCCAGTCTTGTAATGCATTGATCCGCACAGCACCCCTGTGGGATAGGGCAGCGCTATTAACCCCATTTTACAGCTTGGGAACGGAGGCCTTGGTCACCCAGGGAGACCATAGCAGAGCTGGAAATTGAGCCTGGCTCTCCCCCACCTGCAGCTCGTGCCCTGACTGCTGCCCCCTGCTTCCTCTCTCCGCGCCCATGCGGTGCAACAGAGCCCCCCGTGCTGCGCCAGTGAGGTCACCCACGTACCAGTGACACCCTGCCTCCCCGGGTGCTGCACTCCCATTACATCTCTGTGGGATTTTTGCAACACCAGTACATGGTGACGTCAAACCCCACGCAGTGACGTCATAGGCTTGGGACAGGGGGCGGACGCGGGCCTATCCAGTTGCTACAGCGGGAGAGAGGGGCAGGGTGACAGCTGGCCTCCGCAGTGTAAGAACTACATCTCCCATCAGCCCCCAAGGCAGAGTGCGCCTGCGCGTGTCTCCCACGTCGGGGCGCGGCTCTCCGGCCCAAAGTTGCCGCTTCCTCGTCGCTGACTGACGGCTCCCGTAGCCAATCGAGACCCGCCAACTCCCTGTCTGGCCAATCCTATCCCGCCTCTTCAACCCCCGCCCTTCCCGGAGAGCGACAGAGGAGTTGCCCAATGAACGTGGAGAGAGACAATGCGAGCAGCCACTCACCACTCTCTAAGAGAAACGGACCAATCGCAACAGAACAGAAGGCGGGACGTCCAGCGAGTAGCACCGCCTCAAGCCAACCAGAGCGAGCACGGTGTAGATTGACAGACAAGCCGCCCAATGAAGCGGCCAGATCCATCCAATCAGTTCCAGGGGCCGCCCTCTTCCCCCTTCGGCCCCGCCCGTCGCCGAGGTGGGTAGCAACAGTTGCCCCGGTGAGGGAACACGGAGGGCGCCATAGCCACGGTAGTCGTGGCGACCAGGAAACCCGGCAACAACAACAACAACCGCCCCGAGCGGACCCCCTCCCCCCCCCGACTAATCGATACCCGCCAAAAATCAGGCACCGCCGCGGCCGATGATCGGCGGCTCCGCCCAACCCCGGCGCGTCGGCGCCTGAAGCGAAGCGGCCTCCGCGGGGCTCCGGGACCGGGCCGCGGGGAGGGACAGTTAAGGTGGGTCCTACTCTAATTCGCTCTCCACACAAAATGGCTGCTGGGGAGGGGGGGCCTGAGGGGCCGCGCCCCCGACAGGAGAAGGGGGGAGGGGAGACAATCGATTAGTCGGCGTCTCGGGTCCGCCCGCGCCGGGAGGAGGCGCCGCCCTCGCTCTACTGCCGGGCCTGGCCGCGCTGCCCCGAGATTAAGAAGGGCCCAGGCCCGGGGGGCGGGGCTTCCGGCGCTCCCCGGTGATTGGTGGGCGGGCGGGCCAATCAGAAGAGGAGGGGCGCCGGGGGCAGCCAATGGGGATAGGGGCGGGGGGCGCGGCGTGGGGGGGGGAGTGTGGGGAGCCCCCTCCCCCTAACGCTCGGGGTGGGTTTGCAAAGCGGGGAGGAGCTCCCTGGTGATGCCACGTTGTGATGTCATAATACATGTCAGGGGCAGTGATGTCACGCTGCCCAGCCTCCACGCGCCTGCTAATGGCTGCAAAACATTTTCAGGGGCTGCAAGATTCTGTGGCCAGGCCCCCCCTTGATGTTTGGTTGGTTTGTCATTATGAGGCGCTTCAGTGGCGCTTTCCATTGGCACAGTGAGGCATCAAAATGACATCGCCCCAAGCCGTGATGATGCAGCACCTGCCATTAGCATACAGCTGTATGTCGTCACCGCCCGGCACGGGGAGGCATTAAAAAGTCCAATGCCACAGGTGTCAAAATGCCAACGTGTGGCATCAGTTTGCACCATGTACTGATGGTGATGTACTCAGATATACGATGATGCCAAAATAGCAGCATCACGTGAACAGATGAGACATAATATTGTTAGATGCTGTCAAATTCATCGTGGCAAAAGGTGCTCTTGCCTCGGAGATGTCGAGGACGTCATGTCTTAAGCCGATAGCCATCATGTGGTGTCAAAAGGTGACGGGAGGTGACGATACCTTTGAAAGATCACTCCACAAGGCAGCATGCTGACGTGTCAAAACACCATCACGCTGTGGGTGACATGTCACTATCATCTCAAAGCTGCGGCTGCTCATGGTTGTGTAAAATGTCATTGTGACATTGTGTCAAAGCATCATTGTGTTGTCACACTGTGGCACTGGGAGATGACAATGTAGCATCAAAACACCACAGAGCAGACACAGCATGATCTCATTTCCCAGGTCCTGGAAACAATTTCCAGACCCATGTATGTCCTCAGTAAATTGAATCCTGTCAACAAAATTGGAGCAATTCAGGAAAATTAGGGATGGGGACCAATTCAACAGGGAAATTACCTTCTCCCTGGCTCTAAATTACCCATTCTCTGGCTTTAAATGTTCAGTAGGGGATGGATTTAAACCTTCTATATATTTTCCTGTGGTTTGTATGATTGTTCCATAATTTTATTATGATGCTGCATTTATCCTGGTCTGCGGCTGTGGGTCTTGTGTGACTTTGCCCTGGACCTCTTTCTGGGGCCCCTTTCACAAATAAATTGTAAAGGAATAGCTAAAACCGGGAGGGATGAGTTGTTATTATACATAGAGATGAGACTAATCAGGGGTCTCAGCTGTAAATTTGTCATCCCAAAAGCCTGGGGAGTTTTAATCTGTTCCTGTCATTCATGCCCTTTTGTATCAGTCTGGCCATGGCCAGCCTTCAATGGTCCATTTTAAGCAAATCATGTTTTGGGTGAGAGGTTCCAGCACTTTGTATCATGCATGTGGAGGGGAGGATGCTGTTCGCAGGATCTAATTGGAAAGCAAAGTGCTACTTTGACTACCATGCTGCTGGGTCAGACAAGAAAAAGAGACAGGGTAGAATAGTCCGGTGCTTTGATCGTTGGCAAGACAAATCTGTTTTTTTAAAGGGCCAGTGGAGCTGGTGTGAGTGGACACTTTGTGACGTTAAACCCTAAAATCAATACAAATAAAGGGACTCATTCAGGTTAAAGATCATATGTTTTTAAAAGTGTTCCCACCTTCCTTTGAAAGGAAGGGTAGTTTTGTGATTCAGATACAGGACTGGGAGTCAGGGGCCCTGGATTCCATTTCTAGCTAAACGAGTTGCTTCCTCTTTGATGTCAGGTAAACCACATTAATCTCGTTGTGCCTCAGTTTCCCCCTCTGTAAGATGAATGTAATGATACCCACCTCCCAACAGCATTAAGAAATTTAATTAAAAAATGTTTGCAAAGTGCTTTGAGATGGGAGATGTTATAGAAATACAGAATATTATGAATTATAATTAGCTGTGTTACTCATGACACATCCAATTAATAAAATGAAAAGATTTTACAAATCAGATTCACTTTTGTGCTGGGTCCAGGGCTGAATCTGGCCAGTGAAAACAGATTTGTCAGTTTCACTTCTATTTCCTCACCAGTTTCACTTTCAGGTTCTCATGCACTAGCTCAAACCTGCAAAGTTGGTGTGCAGTGGGGTCTTTTTTGCTGTGGTCTCCTCTGTGCAGCAGATGTGTCTTCTTGAGCATCTTTGGGTGCTTACAGTGCCACATAAAGCCCCTTGAGACTGGGCCCTTCAACATTATGAAATATGAGATTTGATCGCAGTCTCAGGCTGTTAGCCCGAGGTTCCTGGCCAAATTCCAACTCAGGTGATTCCATTCTGCCAGCTGGATACACTCCCTGTCCTAAACTGTATGCTTGCTGTGCTGTTAAACAGCTGTCATGTTCCCCCTGACTTCCCCCCGAGAGATGGCCGCATTTTATTGATCATGCCAATGTATAACATGCATGCCAGTTTGATAAGCTCTCCAGGATTCTGTGGAAGGAAAAGGAGGTACAGGAACAGAAGATCCTTATTGTTATTTGAGCTCATTGTGTAAGAGTTTTTAACATTCAAACCTTGGTGAATTTCATGCTGGTGAAAAGTGTTGAATCGGCATCACTCTGCAGAACAATGACAAGGCAAGCTTCCCCCCATGCATGTACCCCACATCCAGCCTTGGAGGGACTCTCTCTGGGGTAGGAAGTACAGGCCATTTGACTGTTAGCCAAGACAGTCAGCTGGGTCTCACTGCAAATCCTAACATGCTGGGGGAACTCGTTCACAGCACTGCTGTCCCCAGATACTCTTAAAGTCTGGTTCAGGCTTGCAGCATAGATGAGAATATTTAGATAAATTAGGAGTATTCAAGTCAGCAGGGCCTGATTAAATTCATCCTACAGTGCTTATGGAACTAGCTGAAGCAATCTCATAACTATTAGCAATTATCTTAGATAACTCATGGAGGACGTGTGAGGTCCCAGAGGACTGGAGAAGGCAAACATAATACCTGTCTTTAAAAAGGACAAAGAGGCCCCGGGAATTATAGCCCACTCCGCCTAACTTTGATACTTGGAAAGATAGTGGAACAAATGATTTAATAATCAGTTTGTAAGCACCTAAAGGACAATAGGGTTATAGGTAATAGAACAAATCATGCCAAACCGATCTCATTTCCTTCTTTGACAGCGGGCTAGTGGGCGGGATGCAGTAGACATGATATATCTTGATTTTAGTAGGCTTCTGACACAGTCTCACTTGACATTCTCATAAGCAAGCTAGGGAAATGTGGTCTAGATGAAATAATCTGAAGCACGGGAGGTTTAGGATAGATGTTAGGAAAAACTTTCTAACCGTAAGGACAGTTAATGCTCTGGTAATGGGTTCCAAGGGAGCTTGAGGAAGCCCTGTCATTGGAGGTTTTTAAGAACAGGTTAGGCAAACACCTGTCAGGGTTGGTCTAGATTTTCTTGGTCCTGTCTCAGTGCAGGGGGCTGGATTTAATAACCTCTCGAGGTCCCTTCCTGTCCGTAGCACAATTCAGGATCATTATTTAAAAACATTCCAGTCCGGTCTACCCTGCAGGACCCACCTGTCATGGGCAGTTGCCCCAATCCAGTAGGAACTAGGATGTGGACAAGACACTAAGTTGGTGACTAGGAATTGGCCTGTGACCACTTCCAAACTCATTTCACATGGGTCATTAAAGAAACCCCAAGTGCTGGCAACTTTTAGTAACTGCCAATTTAGACTGGACTGAAACCAGCAACCTAGAAGTTATCCTCTGAACCAGCCAATTCCCGCAACACCTTGCAGCTAGATTAGAACTGCTCTATCTCATTCCCAGTTGTCACGGAGTCTCCTAGCTGTCTGCCATTTTCATTCATCTTGTGTAGGGGAAGTTTCCAAAGCAAACTGTTAGACGACTGTGTGCTTTAAAAAAAGCACCATCCACATATCACAGCATGTCTGTTGGTGGAGACCTGCAAGATGTATCTGTTGATCCTGGCATTCAGTGACCCTGAGAGTTCCTTTGCTCTGTGGGAGGAGGACAGTTTGATGTGATTGGGAGGCTCTTTGAGAAGCTTTTATTTGCCTGATTTGAGAGATTGGCTGTCTTGCTCTGCAATGTTAGAAGAATCAGCAAGTGCCTGGAGTCAGGAAATTGCAGCAGGCCTGGTCCTGCGAAGAAGCCACGCACCCAGAGCCCATGCAAACGTAGGCCCTGCATTATCTCTGGGAATCAGGCCCCATATTTGTTTGCTGTGATTCATCTTGGGGGTGGGGAACGGATCTAAAAACAGACAGGTTATTTCCAAGCATGGCATGTTCCTAAAGGAGTGACCAAGTTCACAGGAACCTTTGGAATGTGGATTGTGCCTTGTGTCTTTAAGCTGAGCGGTGCGGCTTTGCACATGCTGTATGTCCTCCTGGCCTGCCGGAAAGTGATCCTCCCTATGGCAATGCCGTTGGCATGTGGGAAATGCTTGGCTAGCTGCATGTGCCCACGGCTGCAGATGATCCACAAGGGACACTTAATAGTAATGTCAGAAGCTCTTTGCATCTTCAGTGAGATTTGGAGATATTGACTAGGTAATCCTCTTTGCCCCAACAAGAGGTTGGTATCCTTATCTCCATCTTACAGTTGGGGAAACTGAGGCATGGAGGATGGCTTGCTCAAGGTCACAGCATAGGCACAGAATGCAGGTGCCCTGACTCTTAGATCACACGTCCCTCTCAAAGGAGGGAACGGACCCAGCTCAAAGGTCTGCTTTAAGAATTAGAACACCTCCTTCCCAGAGGCTCTAAGGAATAGTTCTTTCATGCCCGATACTTAGACCTCGAAGCCATCTCTCCCCGCTCCAGGCTGCGATTGTGGCAGCTGTCTGTAGTGCTGCTGTGGGAAAGGCTCATTTCACAGGCAGCTTTGGGGGCTTTGTGGCTAGTACAGTGTGTGTGTGTGTGTGTTTGTGCATATACCCCTCCTGGCCAGAGAGTGGAACAGATTTAAGAGTGTTGCCTGATCCATTTTAGTGGTTAATAATAACTGTATTGATTGCCAGTTGATACTGATTTACTGAGCTGGAGTAATAGGGGGGTGAGCTGGGGGTAATAGGGTTCTCTTTCGAATCGGGCTCCACAGAATTAAAACTGACAAGTTCAGCATCTTGCCTGACACCACGAGGTTTCCTACAATGACACCCAGTGAGGGCAGAGCAAAGCCTTGGCCGCTTTTAGTAAAACAATCGGTAAAGACAAGAAAGTGCCACATAAACAAAGAGCAGTACTGTAGCAGTAGGATCTCTTTCGGGTCTTCCCCTGCATTTGCGCATATACCTGTATATAGGCACATCTTTCCTTGGGGATCTGGCAGTGAGAGGCAAAGGACCAGCCCTCTCCCTGGCATGTCAGTTGAGTCCAATGGTCCAGAACCCCAACACCCGAATGTTGGTGGTAGGTAACAATGAAAAGCTGAATGGTCACGGATGGAAAGCTAGCCCCTGTTACATGGGGGCTTGGCCAATGGACACTATCATGAATATTCAGAGACCCAACCTTCCACTTCCAAATCCAACTCCCTCACCCTGAATATTGGGGTGCACTGACCCTGTAGATGAATGCCTTTTAGCCCATTCTCATGTCACCTATTGTTAAAGCAAGTTTGTGTTAAACATCTGCCAATGATTCTATACTAAAATACCCGAGCCAGGCTCAGATAAGTGTTCCTGAGTTTGCCTGCCATCCTTATGTATCAGCTCCCTCCCTTGAGCAAGCTATTCCCAGGTCCCCAAAATCTACGGTAACTCTCAGGCCATTTTATCTATGCTAAGGGTCACGGGCGTATTTTACTTATGCTAACCTGCTTGAGGCAGTGTCTCATGGGATACAGGCCTGTAGGCTCCTTGCATTACTGCTGATGTAAGGCTAAGGTAGATCTGTGGGCTACAATAGCCAGCTAGATGGGAGGGACACCGAGGAAAAACAGGCAGGCCTAGAATGGCGGTGGGGTGGCAGCTTTGGTAGATCAGAGTGACAAATTAAAACTGTTGCTAAAAAGCTTCAGGGCAAACTCCAGGTGGCCATGACTCCTCTAACTGCAGAGCCTGGGTTGTGGTCTCTGAGAAGCAACTGATGGCCTTGGCTACTGCTATAGCCCATGATTCTTATTACTTCTCCCTCAGAGCCCTTTGTGTAGGAGCACACAAGCCAGAAATGCTGCTGTCTGAGCTCCTATCTTTATCCTTAGCGGAGCGGGAAATGGATTGGTCTACGCAAAGTTGAGCGGCGAGTCTTTATGCCCTTCCTCAAAGCACTTTCCATCCGAGGATCTCAACTCGCTTTACAAATATTAATCAATCCTCAGTGTTATCCCTGTTTTACAGACAGGGAAACTGAGGCACTGAGTTGGGGAGTAACTCAACTGAGCTCCTCCAGTGAGTCATTGATGGATCTGAGGGTGGGCTTAGCTTCAGAAGGGTTGAGATGGTAATGCCATCAGAACCACCAGCAGATCTGGAGACAAAATCCTGATCTGAGTAAACCCAGATCAACTCCACTGACGGGAATCAGTGTATTTGCACCACTGTCACAGATTTGCAGAATCTGGCCTAGTAGATTTCACGTCTGAGCACAAAGCCATCCCTTCTCATATACTGGGCCAAATCCAGCCCTGGTGTAAGAGGAGAGTTGCCCCCAGGGCTGAATTTGATCCATCAAGGTGAAACTTAATTGTTTGTTACGCTGCAGTAAATGCAATTTCAAAATCCCAGTCTGATGTGCAGTTCTGCACAGAGAAAAGATATATCACAGCCAATATTTCCAGGAGAGGCCATTGCTTTTGCATGGAAATCCAACTCTGTATGCTGCTGCAGACCCAATGGTAACCCGCTGCTCCCACTGATTTCATGTGGAGATGCAGGCACTCAGCACCTCTGGAAAACAGGCTCGGGATGTCTCCAGTTGAGTCCCCACAATCCAAGGCCACTTCAAAAAATGCCAGTTTATGGGCCTGCTTCCTCTCTCTCCTACGCCCACTGGCTTCGATGGAGCCACTCCAGGTTGCCCTCGGTGGAAGCGAGAGCAGAAGCAGGTTGATCTCTGATTTCAGGACAGTTAATAAAGGTGTGTTGTAGTAGCCACGATCTGGGGAAAAGACTCAGCTTCATCAACTGCATCCACTCATCATGCGGTGATTGGTTCTGAGCAGTTTCTCCAGAGCCCGCACTGTTCCAGCCTGTTACTGCAGAGAAAGAGTAACCGCTCCTGCTTTCCCCTGCTGTAATTGACTGTAATTAGCTATTAACCATGGGGTGTAATTAGGTTAGTGCTTAACGAATAGAACAGCAGGGAGCTGTTTCTATCCACGGATCACTTTCCAATTGATTAATTATTTTCTTTCTTTCTTTTTTTATTTTGTTTTTTCCTCTTTTTTTTTCTCAACAAAAGGAAGCAAAAAAAAAAAGCCTTATTTATTATCATTTTCCCCACTGTTGGCATGGCAACACAGGCGTACGTTACGGAATTACAGGCCGCTCAGCAACAGTCACAACAGCAACAGGCGCAGCCACAGCCGGCGGCAGCGACGGCAGCGACGGCAGCACCTCAGCAGCAGTATGTAGCGGAATTGCAAAGCGCGCAGCAGCAGCCGGCCACGCAGAAACAGTATGTCTCGGAAATCCAGGCCCCACAGCCGCAGGCGCAGGCCACGGGCCAGCAAACTCCAGCCCCAGCCCCGCAGCAGTATATCGTAGTCACAGTGTCTGGTGAGTCTGCAGGGAGTGTGGTGGGGGAAAGCCTCCTGTCTTCTTGAGTGTTGGTGGCCCCTGCAGCCTGGGTGGTTCGTTAATATCTGGGGCCTTTCAGAATCGTTTAGGCTGAGGATTCAGTTATGTCAGCCAGGTATTTTCTTGGTGTCATCTTGTTTATTTCCAAAAAATGCCCACTGAGCGCTGTTTCCTTGACCATAGAAACAAACACAGCAGGCAGTTTCCTTCCTCAGAAATCTCCAGGCCTGCCCCTCCAGCGAGCTCTGTGCCCCGGAAGCACAGTCGCTCCGCTTCATTTCAGGGTCACACTCACAGCTCCTCCTGCATGTTCTCTCCAACACACGCAGGCAGCAACCGACATCCTAGCCCCTGCGTTTGCAAGCAGGAAAAGCCTCAGCCCACACAATTGAGCTTTGATCTGCCATGTGGCCTTGTGTCTTGGGTGGTAGCTTCCATGCTCACAGCTGTCTCTACTACATAAAGCGTGTTGATTGTTTCTTCTGTTGGGTCTGAAAGAATGCATACTGCAGACATAGCGAGGCCTGGGATTGTCTTTATTCACTGCTAACCCCTTTCAGCTTGTGTCTTTATTGCAGTCTTGTGCCCTCAGGAGATCATTGACTTCAGTGGGAACAGGATCTGGTCCAGAGGTTTATATTATCTGTCTATGGTCACAGCCTCTGAGTACGTAATTGAAACAATATAGCAATCAGCTCTGATGCCAACAGATGGGTGTGAGCTCCTTCATATCTGTTTTAGATATTTATATGACCCACATCACCATAGTTGCTGAGCGCCTCACAGTCTTTGTTGTATTTACCATCAGACCCCTGTGCAGCAGGGAAATATTTTTATCCCCATTTTACAGATGAATAAGTGAGGCCCAGAGAGACTAAGTGAGTTGGCGAAAGTCACACAGGAAGTCTGTGGCAGAACAGGGAATTGTCTCCCAAGTACCATGCCAGTACCTGAACTATGGGAACCATTCTTCCTCTCTACCTGATCTTCCCTGTCAAACTGATCTCTTACCATCTGATGTATCAGCACCAATAATACATCTTTGCAGGAAAACCCTGCCCGCAGGGACAGCTGTGCAGCCCCATTGCCTTTGTAACCCCCTCAGAATTTAATCAGCAATTCTCTTGATGATACATGAGCCACAAGCGACTCTAGCTTGCTCTCCTGGCACCACAGAACTAATCAGAGTGAAAAGCAGCCAAATCTGACTGTTGTCTCTAAAATCAGCAGGTACATTCTGCCAGGCAAAGGTCTGCAAGATAAGAAGGAGCCACAGTGATGCTTCAGAATAGCACTGGTGCTTTAAAATCAATCCAATTTGTGGAAAAGGCTCAAGTAAACAGAGGAGCCTTTGTACTAAACTCTGGAGAGTTGACTCTCCACTGAGAACTAAACATACATCAGGAGACTTTCAGCAAGAGATGGACTTATTCCAATGCACTGCTGCTATTGGGAACATCTCTGTGAGGCTCCTCCTTTACCATCTCTCAACAACTCCAGATACACGTACTTGCTTTGTAAGTAAAAAGATGGTTATTTAATGCCACCAGACTGCAAACTCCCTCTGCGATCAGGGAGTCAAGCCAGGTTCCTTCTGGCATGCGCATCATCAATTCAGATTTGTATTCTGAATTCCGTTGGCGGTGCACGAGTTGGAATGGAATCCAACTTATTCTTCCAGAACTGGGTTTCCTCTGCAGGTGTAACAGAAACAAGAAGTAATAAAAGCCTAGGTTAGTCAATATGGTAGCTATCTATCACCATAACTATAGCCGTACTACTTATTGGTCTGTATCCGATCTGGTTTTATAATCTCTGAAACCTAGACAGAAGAGACCATTGTGACCATTTAGTCTAACATCCTGAATAACACAGGCTATAGGACTTCCCTGAATTAATTCCTCTTTGAACTAGAGCAGATTTTTTTAGAAAAAATAAATCTTGATTTAAAATGGCCAGTGATGGCGAATTCACCACAGCTCTTGGTAAATTGTTCCAGTGGTTAATTACTTTCACTGTTAAAAATGTGTGCCTTACGTCTAGTCTGAATTTGTCTAGCTTCCAGCCATTAGAGCTTCTTAGACCTTTGCCAGATTGAAAAGCCCATTATGAAAGTTTTGTTCCTCATGTTGGCACTTGCGGACTGTGATCAGGTCACCCCTTAATCTTTCCCTGGTTAGGCTAAATAATTGAGCTCCTGGAGTCTATCACTGTAAGGCAGGTTTTCCAACCCTTTAATCATCACTGTGGTAGATGAACGGCGAGTAAGTAGAAATGCTTGAGTCCTCGCAGGTTTAAGTAATCAGGGTGCATTAAGAACTGAACTCCATCCATAGGTAACACAATTTGTCCTAGCTTCTGTCTCAGAAGGCATGTGCATAAAGGCCCTTTGTCCCCTCTCAGATCATGCTAGGAAACCCTTATTGTAGCACATTAGTATCAGGCCAGGGTTTGAATAAGCAAGAGAAAGGGTTGGGTTAATAGGGCAAAAATTTCCAGTAAACTGACACAGAACCAGCCAGCCAGCCCTTCTACATTGAAACACCCTCCGATCAGGAGCAGTCGGTTTCCCATATAAAGGAAGATGGTTACTAATTAACTGAGGGCAGGCAAGGAAAACAGTCGGATAATATTCCCGTTGACTTCAGTCACGTGTTGCAGAGTTGCATGAAATATCATCCAAAGAAACCTGGATAGCCTGAGATAATAATCAGGCTCCACCTAAGCTGTTGAGAAATCTTTTGAGCCTTTTGATTCATGTTCCAGTTGGGAGTTTGAACAAGATTATATTTTCCTAGCAGTGGAAAGTTTAATTGGAGAAGCTGCTGGGGATCAGATTCAAACTACCGAGCCATTCCCTGTAAGGTCCTAAGACTTCCACCCACCACCAAAGCTGGAGTTTATCTTTCTAGCAGACTTCCCCCAACACACCCACCCCTGCAGCTCAGTTCCATTAAGGGCTGTTTGCAGATGCTAGGGTTGAAAACTGTCTTGGGTTTGATGCAGAGAAAGTTAATTCTGATTCTTGAAGGGGAGTGTGAGCTAGGGCAGATTTTCCACTGTGCAGACCCTCTCATAATAGATTGGCCCTTCTGTTCGCAGTCCTGGAGTAATGCAGGCCAGAGATCTGCCAGGAATCTCCAGCTGGATTTCTGTTTCCCTGGAATAAAGGCCCAGATCCCCAGCAAGTGTAGATCAGGGCAGTTCCTTTGACTTCAGCTGGAGCTGTGGGTACCAGCATCTCTGAAAACCAAGCCCCAATACCTGGCTGGCTAGAAGGGGGTGAGGGGTGATGCGTAGGCACCTAGTTAGAAGACATTGCTCTCCTTCCAGAAATCATTTCCTGCTGGGCCAGCTTGGAGAGTTGTGGCTGTGAAAGCCCCCGAGGCTGGTCTTGTAAGAGCAATCATCGAGCTCCCTGCTTTGCTGCATTGCACAGGGACTGTGAGTGCCTCTCTTGGGCATCGCTTCTCCCTCCTGGGAAGCCATTAGGGCTCTGTAGGCACAGCTTTCTCTGGTGCCTGAAAGCAAAGAACAGCAGCATGCCCAGAGGCGTTCAGTTCCACTGGGAGGGAAGTTGTAGGACCAGATCCCACTGAGTGCTGCCATCTAGCACTTGGTGCAGTCTGGCTCCTTGTCAATAACACTGACCTTGGCACAATCATACGTGTCTCTCTTGTACTCTCATTCTCCCCACCAGTGTGGTAGTGGAAACAGTTCTAATAACAAAATGCCTTGTAATCCCACGAACCCATGCTCTGCTGCAGTTGGGAAAAAAGAGCTAGAGAGAGAGAAGAAAAGCAATAGTAGTGAAGGGTTTACTTACCAGCTCTGGCTTTTAAGTGAAGGAGGAGGAGGTGGAGGTGACTTGCTGCACAGCTAAGCAAAGATCTTGCCACTTAAGAACTTATTTAGGGGCCGATTTCTTGATGCACTCATTTCTCATTGAATGTAATTGAAAAGGGCACTGACAGGATATTTGCAGACAGCGCGAGAGCTGGTTTCCCATTGCAATCGTGTGATCACTTACTGGGGCATCAGATGCTGCGAAGCCAGAACGACCTCCGCTGGTGTAAACGTGCAAGTGCAGAGCTGCACAGTGGAAGATCGGGCCTGAGATCTCGCCTCCTTTATGTCAGCCCAACTTCACTGATCAGGCGTGTGAATGAAGGCAGGATTTTGCTATCGATCTTGAATGCTAAAGGTGTCGGGAGACAACATGACCCCGCAAGCTGTGAACTGGGCTAGAAGTCAGGCAGTCCTGAGTTCCAATCCTGCCTCTGGCCTGGATTTACTGCATAGCCTTTGGCAAGATCCACATCCTCAAAGTTGTTTCGAAACCTAACTGCCATGGATTTGAATGGCAGTTAGGCACCTCGATAGCACTGAGGATGTGGACATTCGTCTCCCCCCTTGTAAAACAGTGCTTACAGTTGCCTCCTTAAAAAGGGCAGCTGAGCAGCTTAGCTAAGGTCTGAGAGACACTTTGTAACCTTAAAGTGCTGTAGGGTCAGTGGCTGTTGTGGTTTTAGGCACATTAGAAATACCCACCTAAATTTGAGGAGCCAGAATTTAAAGGGAAGGAATATGTTCCTAATAATGTTATGTTTTGCTTTGATCTCAACCTGCGCACGTACATGCAGGCCCACTGAAATGCGTCTGTCTCTGGGGCAGAGTGTTGCAGCCAGCTATTGAATAGTCGGGAGAGCAGGAATTTTGGTCAAAATGCTTTCCTGAGCATGGGATGTTTAACAAAACAAAAAGAATCATCCCTCACTTTTCTCCAGTAGATCGCAAAGCATTTTACAAAGCAGGCCAATGCCATTATCCCCCTTTCGCAGATGGGGAAACTGATGCCCAGAGCAGTGGCGTGACTAGCCCAAGGTTGCCCTGTAGATCACTATCAGAGCTGGGAAATGAACTTAGTTTTTCTGCATCCCAGTCTGGTGCTGTAGCCAGTAGGCCGCAGTGCCTCCTTTTTATGACCTGGTGTGGTGATGGGGCCAGCGTGCCACTGGACGGTTTTCAGAAGGCTTTTGACAAAGTTTCAATAAAGATCATTGTACAAACGTCCTAGATCCCGGTTAGGAAAGAAAGGTCCAGCGCTGCTCATTGAAGTCAGTGGGAGTTTGGGCAGATCAGTCAAACAGAAATCATTGGGGATGGCAACGCAGCTTTACATGTGAAAAGTAGATTGCAGGAATCGGGGGTGGCTGACCTAAGACGTTTTCTCCATCTTTAATGCTTCAGATTCTTGGGTATGCACAGTAACCGACACATACACGATCACTCTCAAGTGCCATTTGCTCCGTACAGTCCTGGTGCAAGGGCCTCTCTCAATTGATCGGTAAATGCCAAAGCACCAGACCCGTATGACCCATTGCACAAAAGCTTCCTGAAAATCCTTCTCCACTGGTCCATGGAATCATAGCTGTTGCAGTGGGAAAAGGACCTCAATGTTAGTCAGTCCTGTCTCTTGATCTTTCCAAGCTGTTAAACCCATCGTTAACGTTGATTTGTTCAAGTGCCCTAAGGAAACAGACTAATTCACCATCCTGGAAGGTCGCCGAGCTATTTTTTTCCTCCTCTTCTGTTGATAATGTCAAACGAGACACCCGTGAAACATGATCCTCTGCTTCTCGATTAGAATCAGCCCCAGATGAGCTCCCCCTACCCCTTCCTGTGAGGATCAAGCGGTTGGGATTGCACCTACTAGGATAGGGATGTTTATTCTAAACCAGCCTCGCTGGAGCTTTGGTGAGAACTGGCAGGGATTAGCTGGCCAAGGTTCCAGGTTATAAAAACCTTGGGTCTTTTATTACCTGTCTCACAAGGCAGGAGAGCAAACACAAATGCACACCCCTGTGCCCACTGCACCATGTATTACGATTGTCTCTATACAGCGCCTTGTGATCGTAAGTACCTGTCTTGCTTCGCAGGGTATGTAATTGCATTACGGTTCCATTGAACAGGCAGACTTTATCAGAGACCTCGGTCACCTGTTTTCTCATTCGTTTTTGGTAGAGGCAATTGCTGGTGGTTTCTTTCTGTTAGAAACAGGAGTTGAAATTCACACCGGATGCTGCATGGTAATCAGCGGAGTTACGCCCAGGGGAAGAGGGCTCCTTTCTCCACGTGGGCATGAAACACTGAGCCTCATGATTGGAAGTCAGGACTCCTGAACTCTGGGAAGGAGTTTAACAGTTAGAACAAGGGAGTAGGAGTGAGGACTCTGGGGTTCCATTTTTGTCGATCTCATGTAGCTAGATAAAGGGAACCCTACATAAGTAACTATCTTGAATTTCTTTGGTAAACTATCTTGAATGGCTTTGGTAGGGAGTTTGGTGTGGTGTCTAAACAATGGGAGTGGGAGTTAGGACTTCTGGGTCCCATTCCCAAATTTGGGAGCTGTATGCCCCTCCCAGAACTGAGACTAAAAACCTCCCCTTCCCCCCTGCGGTCCCAACACCCATCCTGTGCTCAATCCACTAGCCCCCGCTGCCTCTTTGCAACTCACATGAAATATACATGCAGGATCTGGACACCTTTTCTGAAGTGCCTTCTTCTAGTTTTTAATGTGACCTTTTCTTCTCCTCTTCCAAAATTCAGAAGGTGCCATGAGGCCCAGTGACTCCGTCTCAGAGTCCAGCCCGGGCTCGACGGCCACACAATCTGGGGTGCCAACACAGGTGGTGCAGCAAGTCCAGGCCACTCAGCAGGTATGTGGACAAGCAGGCAATCTTCCTGGGTGACAGTTGGGTGCTGTTAGACTTGTTGCAGGGCAAATAAGTGACGGTAGAATTGGATCATTGGATTCGTTTGTTGCTTCTCTGCCTAGTGAACGAGAAATCATTTCACCTCTAGTGGTCGAGAGGTTACATCAAAGACAGACTGGGAGTCTGTACGTCTGGATTCTGTTCCCAGCTCGGGAGCGGTAGCCGGAGCAAGGGGCTGGGCAGCAGGACTCCTGGGTTCCATTCCCAACTCTGGGAGGGGAGTGTGTTTCCAAGTTGCAGTGGGGGAGGGGTGGGGAGGACCAGAAATCAGGACCCTTGGGTTCTGTTCCCCGCTGAAGGACTGCTGGGTTCTGTTCCCAACTCTGTCACTAAATTACTGTATGAACTTAGGCAGCTGCTCCCCACTCTGCGCCTTTGTAAAACAGGCTGAGAATACTTCCTCCCCTGTGTCATGTGTGCTGATACTAGGGGCTTTATTAAATACTGGGGACTGATAACAACCAGAGAACGTCTGGGCGCCGCTGTTGTAATCACTTCTGCTTCCTCCATTCACCTTGAACTCTACGTGCTCCTTTGACAGAGGCTGTTGGTTCAAGCCAGCGTGCAGGCTAAGCCACCTTCAGTATCCCCGCTCCAGCTTACAGGTGTGCAAGTGCCCCCGCAGGTAAGTCCCAGCTGCCTTTGTGATGGCTCGAGAAGCCCCAGGCCCTATGCTCTTCCACATTTCTCACCTGCAACCCCCTGTGCTTGGTGACCTTGCAGCTCATGGTGTCTCTGTGTTAAGTTGTCCTCAGAATAGATTTGTAGGCACAGCTGCCTAACTGCGTGTTCAGTTCATTCACACACATTGAATTAGCAACCTCCCTTCGACCAGCGCGAAGCAGGAGTAACCCCTTGGAAATCGATGGAGTTCCACCTCTGGAAAAGCAGTGGAAACGTGAGGGAAATCGGGCCCTCTGCATTTAGTAACCTGCATAAGGGGCACCTGGCCATGCATACCCGGGGAATAGCAGTGCTTCTGTGGCTTTTCACATTACCGGGTAAGAGATTAGACGTTAGAGGTGGGTAAGAAACATCCAGATCAGCTAATCCAACTCGTGCAGGGGATGTTTACTGTCTAACGAGAGGGGTCCAGATTTCGTGATGGCTTAAGTAGGGTTGCGTGTTGGATGCAAAGCTGCTCAGAAGAATGGATGGAAGTTGGTCAATCCAGGTCTCATTGATGTCAGTGGCTAAACACGGATTGTCTTACATGGGAGCAGATTTGACATAGCTGATGTAAGGGGCATTAAGCAGGAAAAGCAAATCACGGGAGGGTGGAAGATAAAAGAGGGCCGTCCAGCTCATTGATTTTCCCCATCAGTTAGATGCTTTTCCTGCTACTTCCCCAGGCCTTCCACCCCCTTGATGTGAATTGACATGTGTTTTCCACAGCACAGCACCCTCTGTTTTTCCTACATATCACAGGGCCTCCCAGCTGCTTGGTGAGTTTTGCCTTGTTTGCACTAATCTGACTCACACACTGAGGTGTGTAATTGACATACGGTTTTGCACATCCATTGAATGCCGGGGGGGGGGCGCAGGCTACACCCCATTCTCGGCTCGCTTTACACCGCATGTAACTTAATGCCACCACTTCTGAGCATGGTTGATCGTGGATCAGAGGTCAGCAGAGCTGCTCTGGCGTACTGCAGGTCTGAATGTAGCCCTAGGACTAAGTGAGTGGTAACTGGACCATTGGACCCAGCTAGTCCCTGGTCATATTGGGTCAGATCCGACTCTCACTGACATCAACAGGAGTCTTTTCACCTACTTCAATGGGAATTTGATCAGATCCTTTATGTAAGGCTTGGACTGCCTGGTCCCAGCATCATTCTCAGGGAAACTCGTGACAGCAGAGAATGGCGGCATAGGAATCGGAAGACACAGAGGCTCTTCCTGCTGCACTGGCAAAGGCGGAGCAGGGCAGTTTGGCCTGTGGAATGGACCTATTAAAAACCGGGAAGAATGGTGGTCATGTGATTAAAGCACAGGCTCATCCACACAGATGCCAGGAGATCTAGGTTCCATTCCCAGTTCACCCATTGTCTGTCTTCTGGTGGACTCTGAGGGCATGTAAGACTCCTCAGTTTTATTCCCAGCTGTGGGAGTGGAATGGTGTCCAGTGGTCAGAGCAGGGGGAGCTGAGAATCAGGACTCCTGGATTCTCATCCTGACTCTGCCACTGAATCACTGTGTGACCTTGACAAAAATCACATTCTCCCTACCCCTCAGTTTCCCAATCTGCAAATCGGGGGTAATTCTTACCTACTTCTCATGGGGCTGGGATACTGCATCAGCATACTGTGGAGAATGTCCTCCGACAGAAGGTACTACCTTGGTAAAGCATTACGTTTGTAATGAAGATGCAGCTGTAGCCGTATGGACAGGCATCCAGAGGGTGCAAGAAGGACTGTGAGTTTCTTTCATCTAGCACAGCTGATGGGCCACTAAATGTTGTCTAAATAGTGGTTTCATCCACGTCTGGGGCAGAATGGAGCATGTCCAGCACAAAGGAGTCTTAGTTCTGTGCAGCTCTGTTCCGATCAGCTCTGCCTCTGGCTTCTCCTTTCCACATTAAAAAGCACTGCCAGGCAAAAAGTCGTCTTGCCTTGAACTCATCAACAAATGAAACTCATGTGGATCTGACAGCTACACACAAACAAGGGAGAGTTGCAGACACTGAACTAGGCAAGATTAAAGAGAGAAAGCAACAGTCCCATTTTTCCAGTCTGTGCTTGGTTTGGCAATTTCCTTCTTCCATATGAAATAAAATATTTCCCAAAGCAGCTCACAGACTACACACAGTAGCATTGAAATGCCGCTGTCTGTTGGAGCTAGCTAACAGCCAGATGGCACAGTGGGAAACTTTGGCCAAGGTCATTGAGTTAAACACTCTGCCTTAGACACACACCATGAAATCTTTCATATCCCAGCACCTTTCTTTAAAAGATCTTGTCTAAAAGTCCCTGAAGGATTGACATTTGAATGACTCCTGGATTTGAAGATTTGGGTTAAGGTTGCTGAGATATTTCTAATCTGACAGTTAGCCCACAAACCCATCACCTGTGCTGATATCGAGGAGAGTGACTCCTGGGTGATGATCCTTCATTCCGAAACTGACCAGGTTAATGGTGGGAGCATTTGATGTATGGTGGACATTGCTGGAGAAGGCATCGGTGCTTTACACGCTGGGCGTAGGAAGATTTTCTAAACCTTCCACCATTTTTGTTGCTGTCCTGTGTATCCTCTGCAGTTTGTCCATATCTTTCTTAAAGAATGGCACCCCGGACACAGTACTCCTGTTGAAGCTTCGCCAGTTCCGAGTAGAGCAGGACAATTTTCTCCAAGGCCTTACGCACCACACTCCTGGGAATACACCCCAGAATGATATTAGCCTTTTTCGCAACTACATCCCATTGTTGGCTCCTATTAAATATTTACTTTGTGATCCATTAAACCCCAGCTCCTTTTCAGCAGTGCTAGCGCCTAGCCATTTTGTAGCTGTGCATTTGATTTTTCCTTCTTAAGTGTAGCACTTTGCACTTGTCTTTACTGAATTTCATCGTGTTGATTTCAGACCAGTTCTCCAGTTTTTCAAAGTTGCTTTGAACTCTGATCCTTTCCTCCAAAGTGTTTGTAACCCCTCCCAGCTGGGTGTCATCTGCAAATTTTATAAGTATGCTCTCCATTCCATTATCCAGTCATTAATGAAAATACTGAATGGTATCTGTCGCAGGACAGACCCTTGCCATACCCCAGTAAATACGTTCCCCCAGTTTGACAATGAACTGTCGATAACTACTGAGGATGATCTTTAAATCCATTTTGCACCCATCTTACAGTAAGTTCCTCTCGACCACGTTTCCCTCTTTTGCTTATGAGAATGTCACGTGGGATTGTCAACAGCCTGACTGAAATCATCTGCTAAGCAGAACAAGCTAAAGAGCACATCTGTGCCTCACAGCTTCCTCTTGTTCCCTATTCACTGGTAGATCCATGACAAGGTTCTGGGGCTAATCTACACTGATGTGAATGGATCAGACCTGCTCCATCCCAGAGCTTTCTCAATAGTGAGGTGTCAGGGTGAGTCCAGCACTCACCACGTCTCGGCTGAGCTGCATGACTTGCCTTTTTCCCAGAGTGTCACTCTAACAATCTGCGCAGTAGAAAATCCAGACGGATCAGAACCGCACGGCCAGCAGCTCACCCAAAGATTTGGACAGTGTCTTGATTGTCTGAACTGGACAGATCTTACTGGAATTTGTAATCGGTGTGTAGGGCCTAAATCCTCAGTGATGGGCTTTTCAGATGTGCCAGCTGAGAGCCAGCTGTTTGGACCAGCATGATGAACACAATCAGGCCATTGTGACTATGGAATCTTTCCTATTGTAAGCACCTTGGAGCATGTGCATAAACTCAAAAGGAGCAGCAAGTGGAGATTGAAAATACCCACAGAAGCCCATCTAGCGCCTCACCCGAGCAGATGCAGGATTGATCCCTGTGGTATATTCACTAATGCTTTACACAGTCTGATTTTAAAGTCCCAAGTGTTGGGGCTCCCACACCTCCCTTTGAGGAGGCTTTTCCACAGCCAAGATGCTTTCCCAGGCATTTTCCATTTTATTCCTAGCTAGGCCAGCTTTCACATCTGCTTCACAGGGCTCTGCATTAACGTTTGGCTGCTTTGGCTAACGTTCCACTTAGGAATGACCCGAAAAGCCTTTTCCTGGTTAATGCAGATGCCTGGACAGTCGAGTGTTAGAGGAACTGTGAACACCCTAAAACCACATCTCAGGTGGAGAAACCACCTCTCAGCTGGCAGCTCCTGAAGGTGGGATCAAAGAGAAGAAAATGGGACCCAAATGCTGTGCCCCGCCTCTAGGTTTTGGCAGGTTGCACTTGCGTTGGAAAAGAGCACACTCCGAAATAAAGCCCTTGGCCAGCGTGGCGTTAGCCTGCCTGATGGAAGGCAGCCGTTCCTCAGAGCTGCAACACAAACCAAACGAACATGAAAAGGGAACGCTGCCGAATGTGCCCCACTACATATTATTTTCCCTGACTCAAAGAAATTAGAAACAGAAGAGCCCTTAGATCCTCTACCCTGTTTCCCAGCCAGTGTATTTCTCTCTTTGCTTTCATCGTCTAGTGTTTAAAACCCCCTGCCTTGGGAAACCAGCACAGAAACAAGCAGATAAGGGTTTCTGCTGCCCAGGGGGCCAAAGGGGCCAATTTGGTTTAGTCATGACTCTGACTCTGAAATAAAGTACTGCTCCTAATGACTCCCTGCCTTGGGCTGTACTGGTGAATGTTGTTACCCAAAGCCAACACAGCTTCACTTACAGTCTACACTGGTGCCAGCTGCCCAGTGTGGGCGGTCCTCTGGATTAGCACCAGCCACGACCTGCCCGGCTTCCCACCGGCCAGCAGAACTTGGCATTCCTCTGGCCGCCAGGTGGTCATTAACCACGCCTTCTTTTGTATCGTCCCTTTGCAGCGGCTGGTGGTGCAGAGTACTTCCCAGGCTAGCAAAGGAGGCCAAGTCTCGTTGGCCGTGCATGGTGTACAACAGCAGGTCCATTCTCCACCTGAGGTGGGTGGCAGGATGTTTGTTTCTTTCCTAGCCTGGGGAAAGCATGACCAGGCTCCCAGACAGCCACAAAGCGGGAAGATTTGGTTGCATTGCTCTTTGTCACTCATTTACCTCCACCCTCCGCTGTCAGTTCACCACCAGCATCTGTGCCTTTGTAGCATCTGTGTCTCATCCCTGCAGCATTTCACGTCCACACCAGGACATTAGCATCTTCCTGGGGAAAGATTCAGCCAACCTGCCAGCGACTCTTTAGCCCTGGGCCCAGACTTGAACTCCAAGGTTGTGTTAGGCCTCAGATCCTGACCAGACCTCAAGTCAAGGCGAGGGCATGTTCAAGGGGGATTTGTGTGATGGTTTAATGTTCCCCACTGCACCCTGAGTAACTGGAAAGCCTGGAAGGCTGCTGTCCCTTGTCACTCTCACATTGATCATTCAGGCTGACGTTAACGTTGACAAGTCATGGGACTCTGTGCAGGGGAGACCGGGTGAAATCCTCTGGCCAGTGTTCTACAGGAGGTCCCACTAGAGGAGCTAATGGCCCTGAGGGATCTAGGCTTATCTTGGTTTTGAAATAGGAAGGGGACTGGTGGCGGGTGCATGAGGCACGGAGGGGGGTCAAGCCATCATGTTGTGTGTGTGTGTGTGTCATTGGCATAGACTCACCATCCTGGAGCACCTCCTCATGGCCAGATCTGGCACTGCCACCCCTCTGTCTCCTCCAGACTTCCGTGGGACTTCTGGGTCCTCGCAGATTAAAGGTTGCTCCTGGAATCTTTGTAGGAAGAGGCTAAATGTCATGAAATTCTTCCCAGTGTTAATAACGCAGAGAAGGACCTTTGGCAGTACATGATCTTTTAGCTTGGCAGTGGCTCTTCTGCCCATCCTAGTTTTCACACATGATAGACGTGTAGGAAATTTGTAAAGAGCCTGATAGGAGAACTGTTAAGGGGTGAGCTGGCCCTTTAAGGGAACAATTGGATGATGCCAGACGATGGAAGCATGTGGCTCAGGCCCAGCCCTGCTGGGACACATAAATGGCAGCCTGACTTCAGGGGAGACTCGAAGGAGCAGGGAGGCTGCCTTATAGCGTTAAAGAGGCAATGAGGCCTACTTTGGAAACCACAGTTAGGAGCAAACTATTGAGTGTAAACTGAGCACTCACCACTACAGGGCACTAGACTAGCAAACACAGTCCAGCCCCAAGGTGTTTTGCCCAGTGGTTAGAGCGCTGGACTGGGCCTCGCCAGAAACAGGTTTTGTTCCTAGCTCTGTCACTGGCCTGCTGGGTGACTTTGGGCAAGTCACGTTACCGTGCTGTGCCTCAGTTTTCCTCATCTGTAAAATGGAGATAATGTTACTGCCTGCCTTTGTAAAGTGCTTTGAGATCTGCTGCTGTAAAATGCTTGGTAAGAGCTAGGAATTCTTATTTAAAGATAGGCAAAGAATCTGGCAAAAACATGGCGCAGAGGATGAAAATCATGTAGAAAGGAAACACTGTTACACATTGTGCGTTAACTTGTGGAACTCTCGGCAACTGGCTGTTATTGGGACCAAGAGCAAAACTGTCTTCACAGGAGGGTTGAGGGTTTATATGACTACTAGGAAGAATTACATTAGCTAGAGTAACAAATGGCAAAGGGGTTAGGAGCAAACCTCTGCTTGACATGTGGTAGCAAGAAACTTCCCCTTTGAAGCAGTTGTGACTGGCTGCTACAGAAGATCGGATACTGGATCCAGTCCAGCACATCCTACATTCCTCACACTTTCTTTCCAGATTTCGGGAGGCAGAGGGGAGGGTGGCATTATAGTGTCTGTGCTCTTGTTTACCCCCTTCCTGTGCTGCTGTCACCTCGTGTTGTTCCTGCCTTAGTTTGCATGCTTTTCATCTGTTCCCTAAAGCACCATCCACCTCTGGCAGCCAGCTAAGTCACCCCTAGGAACAGCACACAGCTGTGGGATTGGCAGAGACCGTAGCTCCCAGCAGGGATTTGAAATAGGAAGAAGAGGGCATGCATTATAGGAACATAATCTGTGTTACTCCTTCCCGCCAAGTGGCCGATGAAACACCTCCTCTTTGTTTTTCCAGCGCTCCCCTGTGCAGAGCAATAGCTCCACCGCCAAACCGGGACAAGTGCAGCAGCTTCAGGTGCATGGAGTCCAGCAAGTGCCCGTCTCGCAAGAGGTGCAGTACGATTGCAGCTCCCAAAGTCACCCCTCCCTCTCCACCCCCCAGGATGTCATGCGAGCCCTCGCCAAAGGGGATAATGTTAGTAGTAAATGGGTGTGGACTGCAGATCTGCAATCAGGATTTTATTCTTATGTCCCTTACTGCAACAGCTTCCAAATACAATTTTAGTTTCTATTCCCCAAATAGCAACTCGCAGCTCTTGATGTGGGTGTAGCTCAGAACATCTCTGCTATATAGAAAAAAATGTGAATCTTGCAAAGTTTTGTTGCCCAGACTGTATCACATAACGTCCGTGTGATCTGGCCCCTTGCCCTTCCCAGCCTAGGTGCCTCCCGCCCTGTGGGAAATTCAGTCTCCAAGGTCTGTGCCATCGAGGCTGCTATCCAGGAGGCCCTTTAGCTCTAATAGCGGTGGCTGTCTGAGTTAAATGTGGGCACCTGGGTGGTACAAATGGCAGTGACTTGAAATCTGATCAAAGGAAATACTTTCTCCCCCAACACACTATCAGACTGTGGAACTCTCTGCCACAAGAAGTCATGTTAAATTTCCTGTCTCAGGGATTAAGCCAATCTCTGATTCTTAGGATCCGTCTACACAACAGTCAGGAAGCGAGACTGCAGCATGTGTAGCCAGACCTGAGCTAGCTAGGTCAAACTAACAATGGCTGTGAAGCCACAGCAGCACAGGCAACTGTCATTTTCGCATGTAGCAGGGTTCTGGGCAGGAGGGCTAGCCCAGCTAGCTTGGGTATATCTACACACGCTGCAGCCACACCTCCTGCCTGCAGTGTGGACAGATTCTTAGAGACTAGAATGAGATGATCCAGCATCTATACTAGCATCTATACTATACTTACACCTCCCTCTGCCACAGCTGGTGCTGGCCTCTCTCAGAGGCTGCATACTGGGCTACCCGGGAGTTGGCTTGGATCCAATCTGGCTATTCCTATATTCCTAACTCACTTTGCATAGGAACCACCACGCAGTCATCAGATGGGAGCAGCTGTTGGTTGCTACAAGCCTGAGCTGGGCTAGAAGTGACCCAACTAGCGAGCGCCATTGAAGTGAAGCCAGCCTTTCTGGCCTCTGGTCACTGCCTGCACCGCCAGATCCCTTTGTTGGCAGCTTTAGCATTGGGGGACATGGAGTTCCCCCTCCCCCCAGCACTCACGCTGACACAGGGCAGTGTACATGCATCAGGGCACGTACCCCCCTGTTTGTGATCTAGGAGTAAGCGACCTTTTGCTCTCTGGGGCCGTTGGGTGACGCCTTTCACCAGCACGGATTTTGCTCCGGGAAGTTGTTGATGGCGTGTTTGTTTGCCTCCGCAGCGATCGGTCGTGCAGACCACTCCCCAGACCCCGAAATCGGGCACGGTGCAACAGCTGACGGTGCAAGCACTCCAGCAGGTTCATGTCACTCAAGAGGTAGAGTCTTCCAGTCACATAGCCAGCTGCTGTTGAGGCCCTGCCCTTCGGCTGTTTGGGGGGCAGACGTCCTCTGCTCTGGCTGTGGTGCTCCTTAGCAAGACCTAGAGTTGTCTCTTTGCAGAGTAGCTGATCCCAGTCTGGCTAGGTAGCCACAGAGTTCAAGGCCAGAAGGGACCTTAGATCATCTAGTCTGACCTCCTGTGGATGAGCAATTGATTTGGATTATCGGCAGATAAGTCTGCTCAATGGTCTGTGGGAATGTTGGATGGGATGGGAACTGAGTTACTGCAGAGAATTCTTTTTTGGGTGTTGGCTGGTGAGTCTTGCCCACATGCTCGGGGTTTAGCTGAGGTCTTCAAATCTCACTTTTGAGGATTTCAATAACTCAGTCATGGGTTCGGGGTTGTTATAAATGTGTATAGGTAGGGTTTTGTGGCCTGCCTTGTG
Organism: Mesoclemmys tuberculata; assembly: GCA_007922155.1. Taxonomy (NCBI): domain Eukaryota; kingdom Metazoa; phylum Chordata; order Testudines; family Chelidae; genus Mesoclemmys; species Mesoclemmys tuberculata. Next base: position 1,921,254 of record ML675714.1, read on the forward strand.
CAGGAGGTCAGACTAGATGATCATATTGGTCCCTTCTGACCTATGAGTCTATGAGTCTATGTCTTGCCTTGTCAATCCACGGCCATAGCAAGGGCCTCTCTTTCATGGCACTCAACACTTAAATCTCCTGCAGGCTGAATGGTCTGGTCAAACAAAAGTTGCCGGCTCCGCGTGGGGGTAACGGCTTGTGACGTACAGGAGATCAGAATAGATGAAGGCATGGTCCTTTTTGGCTTTAGATGTGAGGCAACAACACAGGCCAGGGAATCTCAGCCAGTTAGCCCTGCCCTGAGTGCAGTAAAGGACGAGTAACTTCCTAGTTCGCTGGCCAGACTTTCAGAGAGGGAAAAGATCCAATAGCACCTGTCCAACCTTTTCCCTTGGTGGGCCTCCACCATCCAGGCTGTTTTCCAACTTCCATCCTATGCTGGAGGGTGATGGTTCTGCAGCTGCCTCACCCGACATTTCCCTTCGGTTCATTTCATCCCCTGACTTGTATTGGGGGATAGATCTCAGGGAGGGCCAGGACTGTTGACCCTAAGGGACAGTGGGGATAAACTGCCCAGGAATAGACTTAGGCTGGAACTGAAAAGCAGGTTTCTGCCCGTTAGAGGAGGGAGGTTCCGGGACAGCCTCCAACAGGAGGAGTGGGGGCAGCAGCCTCATTCATCTGAAGATGGAGTGTGATACGGCTATGAATAGGATGAGAGGTGGGTGGCCTGTGATAGCAGGAGACTGAATGTGGTAACCAACGAGGTCCTCGCCAGTCCTGTGTTCCCAATTCTATCCCTTTACATCTCCTAAATAGTTGCTCTTCCTCACCGCCCGTCCCCATTTATCTCTACCCCACAGATCTGGTGCTGGCACCAGGGAAGCTGTGGAAATGCTCAAATCCCCCACCCAGGCTTTAGTGCCAGACTTTTGTTTTTAAGATGCCCTAGGGCCAGATCCAGCTCCCAGAATTTTACCCACTGATTCCTGCCTCTGTATAGCCAGCATGGTCTAACCGGTCCCATTAACCATCCCTTCTTCTCCCCCCGCCACGCAGGGGGAACCTGCTAATGACTCTGCGCACAACTAGCGCAGCAAAAGGTAACAATCTGATCTTCAAACTGCAGGGCCAGGAGCTGTCAATCTCCTCAAACCCATCTCTGGGGCTAGCAGCCACCTTGCCACACTTGTGGGCTTCTTCCTCCTAACCCCACACTGCCCCACATAAGCAGTATGTGGTCTTGGGGTCAGAGCTGGGGACTGCAAGTCAGGACTCCTGGGTTCTGTGCCCAGATCTTCCACTGGGAAAATGTAACCAAGGCCCCAACCCTCTCTGAGATTTAGGTTCCTAACTTCTATTGAAATCAATGGAAATGAGGTAACTAAATTCCTTTTAGGATCTGGGCCCACATCACCTCCCCCTAGTGCCTCCCTTCTCCCCCCTCTGTACAATGGAGATAATTCTCCTCACATGCCGGTTATTCAGCACGGTCAGGTCCTCAGATGGAAGGTGCCGTGTAAACGCAGAGTACCGTTGTGACGTAAGGTGCTGCATTAAGCAGCGACTGGGTTTAACTCTGGGCAGGCGCTTCCCCCAGGAGCCGGGAAGCAGCAGACCCTGTCTCGGTCATAATGCGAGCTCTGATCTCCTCAGTGTTTCTGTTTGTTGTTTAGAGCGCAGGCAGTGAGTTACCAGGTCCGTCTAGGAACCGTGAGCAGCAGCAGTCGCAGGCAGTGCAGCACCCACTCTCCTTAGAGTGTAGTAGCGGGACGCATCTGCTGGCCAGCTGCTGTCTAGCCGGCCCAGAGCACAGGCTGCGCTATCTCCACGCGCTAGAATCCACTTCGGAGCAGTGGGTGGAACTGGTCCGAATGCTTCCTCAGCACCTCCTCCTCCCGCAGCAAAAGGTGGTGATTGAGCAGCTGCCGTTCCTCTCCTCTCATCATGCCAGTCCCGACCAGAGAGTCAAGATTCAGAGAGTCCCTCAGGTGCTAGTGTTTGGGACAGCAGCTACAGCTCTTAAAGTAGGTCACGGAAAGGTCGCCCAGGGAGATCCAAGAATGGTTTCCTCTGCCCACCCTGCTCCTTGCGGAGTGCAGAGCTAGGACCAGGCAGCGTTCCCATCCTGTTGCGTTAGGACACCATGGGCCCGCTTCCTTATGTGGAAGCCAGTTCAGTGACACCAGGGATCCCTGTTCTGCCTCATTCCCTACCCGCCTAGGCCAGTCCCTGCCATGGGAGTTGAAATTCTTGGACCTCTCGAAAGCAGATATTTGTTTTCTGTCTTGCGTTTGTGTGAAATAAGAACCAGAAGCCAAGTTTTGGGGGAGGAAGATGGGTCTGTGCCTGGAGTCCATCCACAGAGACACAGCTGGGGCATGGGAGAACCGGCACCAATTGGTTCCCATTCATAAGTCATTCTGATTTGACGCAGCAGATACCACTGTAAGATACGGGCAAGTTGGAATACCAAGATCTGTCTTTTAGAAACCTAAGGGCATGGCTTCTTCAGGTACCATTTCATTAACCCCCGTGTCCTGGCCACATTCCATTCTGGGCAGTTTACATTCTGTTCCCCTGAAATCCTACTTGTAATTTCAGTCAGATGCAGGATTTCTCTTCAAACAGAGGCTGTTGCCGTTTAGTGGTGGGTATAAAATGCCTTGGGATCTCTTCATGGTGGAATGGGTTAGAACATTTAAAGATATTATAATAGTTTGAGTAATAAAATCGCATGATTTATAAAGCAATGAGATTTCAATGACCACAGTTACTGTGAACTTGTGTGGAGGGAATTAGTGTCAAGATACAAGTTGTTGCTTCCTAAAATAGGCGCTTTGAACCAGCTGCTAGAGCTTATTATCTAGGAACCCCATCTTCATGGAGGAAAAGTTGATTGCACTTTGTTAGAAATAACCAAACAGGTTGTCCCTGGATTGGATTTGGGAGACTGAACCTAACATTAACAACTAAATGATGAATACAGTTATACCCATCCATTTGTTGTTTACAGGAGTACCCTACAGAGGGCAGGCACATCGCCTTAAAACCTATACATTTTACACTAACATTCTTTGAAGTAAAGGCATGCTGGGGGTGGTGGGGTGGGAGGAAGAAAGGCTTTCTTCCCACCCTGGCCTTGCTCAGGACTGGCGATAGTTATTTTGTTAGCCTCATCCCCACCGCAGATGGCCAAGAAGGAAGGAAAAGAGAGATAACAGACTAACTAGAATTCATACCAATTAGCAGAAACAAGGTTTGCCCATGCCATGACCCCGTTCCCTGTAACTTAGGCCTGACCATTTGTCCAGCTTTTACCTTGAGATGCTCAGGGGAAGCGCGTGAGAGCCGGGCGGGGGGACAGCTGTACTGTTCATAACGTCTCTCCCCTGCCTCACTCAGGTGCAGCAGCTGCAGCAGGTCCCCGTCCAGCATGTCTATCCAAGCCAGGTGCAGTACGTGGAAGGGGGAGATGCCAGTTACACAGCAAGTACCATGTAAGTGGGCCCCCGCCGAGCCGCGAGAGAGGGCAGCTCCTGCTTGTTGGCCCCGCGTTGAGCTCAGCAGTTAGGGACCCGCTGCCCCTGTTCCTGGGTTCTGTGCGGTTCAGCTGCCTGCTGGTCTCTGTTTAGCAGCGGGGGCAGTAAAAGGGCTCCGGCCTCCCCTCTTTGTTCCTTCCCAGCTCTGCTATGGCTCTCGCCTCTCACAAACTCACAGAGCCAGCCTTGGCTGGGAGACCTCCCAGGAGTTGCTGGCTATCACAGACCTGCCCAGCTGCACATGTGGGCTGGGGTGGGGCTCCTGGACTCTCCTGCATCCAGCAGGGCTGCAGGCATTGACCTGCGACGACTCCTCCTGGGCCCTGGGGTGCAGGCTCTGAAAGCACCCAGGTGGTTGCTCTGCTTTTGCTGTCGCTGATCCCCTTGCTGAAGCTGAGGCAGGAACAGTGGAAGAGGCTGTGGCTGGGGGTGCACAGTCAAGGGGCCCATTCCTGGCTCCAGGCCGCAGAGGAAGATGGTTCCCTCCCCCACACCCAGCCAAATGCCACCCACACTCCTCTGCCCCCAGCTGCCAGGAGCTCACTGAACCGTCCTTTCACCAGCCACTCCACTGACCCAGGCAACCCCCACCTCTCCATTCTCCACTTCTCCCTACACATACCCCTACTCTTCCCCACAGCTAGCTGTGAACCTCCATCACCACCCACCAGCCTGGGGCAGTCTTCTAGCACCTGCTTCTGGGCAACAGAGGGGCACCAACTTCCCCCCTCCTCTTTCCACCCACTCTGGCTCCCACTGATCTGTGGGGAAGAAGGGATCAGCTTATATCACCCCATCTTTTCCCACTCCTTCAGGGCTGTGGGTGGAGTCAGAGAGAGAATCAGTGACTCTGAAACTTGGCAGTTAGGGTGCTGCAGAAAATGGCATGAGTGTGCCACTAACAGGTGCTTGGCCCCTAGTTTGCTGGGTGAGCTCTGTGCCTCAGTTTCCCCATCTGTAAAATGGGGATAACGCTACTGCCCTCCTTTGTAAAGCACTTTGAGAGCTATGTACGGAAGCCATGGTCTTAATATTGTTCTCTTTCTGGTGAAATGAAAACCTGAGGCCCTGACCTGTCATGCTTATTAAAGATCTATAGTGGTTTTTCAGAGCTTGATATATTAGCCCTGTCACCCTGGCCAAATTCCAGCTGAATGACTCTGTTCTGCATCTCTAAATTCATCCTGCAATTTGTTGGATACAGGATTTCTCCTCATTTCCTCTCGGAGACTGTTGTGGTATCCATTAGGTGTAGTGCTCCACCCCTATGGTGGCTGCATTTCAGAGGCAGATGAAAGGTGCTATAGGAGTGTGAAATGTGACAGTGGCACCTGCTCCACGGCGTCGCTAAAACCTCCCCCTTGTTTCAGTCGTTCCAGCACTTACCCATACGCAGAGACACCCCTCTACACTCAGAACACAGGAGCTAGTTACTATGAATCGCAAGCCACCCCGGCACAGGTCACCACTCCTGCAACCTCCCAGACCGTGGCCAGCACTGGATCCGTCCCCATGTATGTGTCTGGAGGGCAGATCATAGCCAATCCGAGTGGAGGAGGCAGCGGAGGAGGAGGCGGCGGTGGCGGCGGAACGGGGACCTATGTGATTCAGGGAGGGTACATGCTGGGAAGCTCCAGCCAGTCTTATTCCCACACCACACGTGCCTCGCCAGCAACCGTAAGTCTCCCAGGCTTCTGTAAGGCCACTTCCTTTTTCCAGGTCCTTTAACTGGAAACTCTTCTTTTCAATTCGCTTATCGTTATCTCAGTTGTTTGCAAATGCAGAAGCAGGCCTGAAGAATCAGGAGGCAGGGCCTGGCTGCATGGGACAGGGCATCAACAGGCAAGGGCTAGAAAATAAGACCCGTCCTTTCCTTTCCTTCTGCAGGACCTAGTTCAGACCCATCCCACCTCACTAACCCTGGGCTATGTCCCAGAGTGCAATTCTGCTAGTAGTAAATTAGATTTTTCAAATACCCTTGAGATTCATTTAGTCCTTTCAAGGGCGGGGTGTGGGGAGAGCTGAAGGATTGGCATTTGCTTAAGACGCCATGTTGGGGGTCAGGACACTGAGGTTCTGTTTTGCAGTCTAGCGCCCTAGCCTCTAGGCCCCACTGCCTCTGTTGGAGCGGTTGGTAGGACCTAATCTTCCAAACACTGACTACGGGATATGATGCTTACGACTATGCTTTAAGACAATAGGCTTTATCCTGGAAGTCTGTGTGCACACAACAGGGCCCACAGTCAGGGAAACTGGCTGCTTTAATGGTACATTTAACTTGGGTCCCTTTAAATCCACATGTAGGTATCTAAATCAGGCACTTGGTGTTCCCACGGTCAGCTCAAACACCCATGTACTGGCCTATTAGAGCACCACGCTGTTAATGCTGATGAGGGGGAGTGGGATCCTATATTGGGGTCATGAAGGGACAGGACGATCAGTGTGGGAGGCCCGAGGGGTGAGGTCTGTGCCAACAGGGGACCTGCTGGACACAGTCGCTGGCCCTGAAGACACCCTGTAACCTCCTGCGGGTTTCTTTGAAGGTCCAGTGGCTGCTGGATAACTACGAGACAGCTGAGGGCGTGAGCCTGCCGCGCAGCACCCTCTATTGCCACTACCTGCTGCACTGCCAAGAGCAGAAACTGGAGCCGGTCAATGCTGCGTCTTTCGGCAAGCTGATCCGCTCCGTGTTCATGGGGCTCCGCACCCGCAGGCTTGGCACACGGTAAAAGCTCGTGAGGCGCAGGGGCATCTCCAGCTTTTGGGGGCATTAACGCTTTAAATCCACCATGCCCCGGTTAACATTCACCAGTAGCAAGAGCAGCATTTCAGGTGCTGGTGCCCTGCTCACCCACTGAGACCAGGGGATACTGAGGGAGTGCAGCAAAAAATACAGGATTGGGCCTGTCCTGATGAACTGCTGGGCTGGCCTCTAGTATAGTGCTGCTGTTTTACTTCCTGTTCATCCGGGGGTGGGCTGCCCCCAAATGGAGCTGGAGCTGCCACAAACCCCAGCCTCGCTCCTGCACCTGCTAAGAGCCGCAGAAAAACTGCTCTGTATGTGAACTGGAAACAGAGGCCTGATCCTGTCCTCTTGGCATCCCACGCATCGCTGAAGGGCCAGATTCTGCTCTCTGCAGTGCTGGCGTGAAGCCAGAGTAAACGCTGGTGGAGTTGATGGGATTGTGCTGGAGCAAGGGGAAGCAGAACCTGGCCCAAGGATCTGACTCAGAACCATGTTTCCTCCTTGATAGCAGACCCCTGGCAGTGGGGTCGTGGTTCTCCTGCATCTCTTATAAATCCTCATTTCCTTTCAGAGGGAACTCCAAGTACCACTACTACGGCCTCCGCATCAAAGCCAACTCGCCACTGCTGCGCCTGATGGAGGATCAGCAGCACCTCGCCATGAGGCAGCAGCCTTTCTCCCAGAAGCAAAGGTAGGAGGCAGCGCGGTACCTGCATCCGCTTCTGCACACCCAGACGGAGCAAGCCCGTCTGGATCCACCACCAGTCCCTGCTGACTACAGCTAGAGGGCGGCTGCTCTGTCTGAAGTGCCTGGATGGAAAATCCCTTGCAACACCCTCCCACGCCCAAGCTGCAACCACTCCAGGGATGGTTCCATGCGCCACATTTCCCAGCCTGGTTTGCAGCTCTGTCAGCACCTGACTTTTGGCTCCTCTGCCTTCCAGGCTCAAGCCCATCCAGAAGATGGAGGGGATGACCAACGGTGTGGCAGTGGGCCAGCAGCCAGGCTCAGGGCTGTCTGACATCAGTGCTCAAGTGCAGCAGTATCAGCAGTTCCTGGGTAAGAGCTCATGCGCTGGAGCCCATTTAGAAGCAACCTGGCACCTTCAGGCTGGGACATTAATTAATGAGCGACAGAAAGCAAGAGAGTGCAGTGTTGCCCATCCCCCTCTTTACACAGGGAGGGAGAGGGGAACAGTCAGCACTTAGAGATTTCCCCCATGTGATTGATGCTCACGATACAGTTGCATCAGGTTTCAAGAGAGTTAAGTCCAAAGCAGGCTGCGAAGAGTCACAAAGGGGTCTCGCAAAGCTGGGGGACTGGGCAGCAAAATAACGGATGAAATTCAGTGTCGATAAATGAAAGTAACACACATTGGCAAACAGAATTCCAACTATATATATCAAATGATGGAGTCGTAGAATCATAGAATTGGAAGGGACCTAAGGAGGTATCTGGTCCAACCCCTGCTCAAAGCAGGACTAACCTCAGCTAAATAATCCTAGTGAGGGTTTTGTCAAGCCACAGCTTAAAAACCTCTAAAGATGCAGATGCCACCACCTCCTTAGGTAACCCATTCCAGTGCCTCACCACCCTCCCAGTGACAAACTTTTTCCTAATGTCCAACCTAGACCTCCCCCACTGCAACTTGAGACCGTTGCTCCTTGTTCTGTCATCTGCCACCACAGAAAACAGCCTAGCTCCCTCCTTCCTGGAACCCCCTTTCAGGTAGTTAAAGGCTGCTATCAAATCCCCCCTCATTCTTCTCTTCTGCAGACTAAACAAACTTAGTTCTCTCAGCCTCTCCTCAAAAGTTTTGTGCTCCAGCCCCCTAATCATTTTTGTTGCCCTCCGCTGGACTTTCTCCAGCTTTTCCACATCCTTTTTGTAGTGGGGAGCGCAAAACGGGACACAATACTCCAAATGTGGCCTCACCAATGCCAAATACAGGTGAATAATCACTTCCCACGATCTGCTGGCAATGCTCTTACTAATGCAGCCCAATATGTCATTAGCCTTCTTGGCAACCAGGGTGCACTGCTGACTCATATCCAGCTTCTTATCCACCGTAACCCCCAAATCCTTTTCTGCAGAACTGCTGCCTAGCTCGTCGGTCCCCAGTCTGTAGCTGTGCATGGGATTCTTCCATCCTAAGTGCAGGACTCTGCACTTGTCCTTGTTGAATCTCATCAGATTTATTTTGGCCCAATCTTCCAATTTCTTTAATGTCCTTCTGTATCCTATCCCTCCCTTCCAGGGTATCTACCACTCCCCCTAGCTTAGTGTCATCTGCAAACTTGCTGAGGGTGCAATCTACCCCATCCTCTGGATCATTAATGAAGATGTTGAACAAAACAGGCGCCAGGACCAACCCCTGGGGCACTCCGCTTGTGACTGGCTGCCAGCTAAACATGGAGCCATTGATCACTAGTTGCTGAGACTTATGCTCTAGCCCGTTCTCTATCCACTTTATAGTCCATTTATCCAACCCATACTTCTTTAACTTGCTGATAAGAATAGTGTGGGAGACCGTATCAAAAGCTTTGCTAAAGTCAAGGTATATCACATCCACTGCTTTCCCCACACCCACAGAGCCAGTCACCTCTTCATAGAAAGCAATCAGGTTCGTCAGGCATCACTTGCCCTTGGTGAATCCTGATCACCTTCCTCTCTTCTAAGTGCCTTAAAATGGATTCCTTGAGGACCTGCTCCATGATTTATCCAGGGACTGAGGTGAGGCTGACTGGCCTATAGTTCCCTGGATCCTCTTTCTTCCCTTTCTTGAAGATGGGCACTGTATTTGCTTTTTTCCAGTCATCAGGGACCTCCCCCAGTTGCCATGAGCTTTCAAAGATAATAGCCAATGACTCTGAAATCAGATCAGCTAACTCCCTCAGCACCCTTGGGTGCACTGCATCTGGCCCCATGGACTTGTGTATGTCCAATCTTTCTAAATAGTCTTGGACCTGCTCCTTCAGCCCTGCGGGATGTTCACCTCCTCCCCATTCTGTGCCACCCAGTGCAGTAGTCTGAGAGCTGACCTTGTCTGTGAAGACAGAGGCAAAAAAGGCATTGAGTACCTCAGCTTTCTCCACATCCTCTGTCACTAGGTTGCCTCCCCCATTCTATAAGGGGCCCACACTTTCCCTAATCTTCCTCTTGTTGCTAACATACCTGTAGAAACCCTTCTTGTTTCCCTTCACATCCCTTGCTAGCTGTAACTCCAATTGCGCTTTGGCCTTCCTGATTTCATTCCTGCATGTTGGAGCAGTATTTTTATAATTCTCCCTAGCCATCTGACCAAACTTCCACTTCTTGTAAGCTTCTTTTTTTTGTTTAACCTCACCAATGACTTCTTTGTTAAGCCAAGCTGGTCGCCCACCACACTTGCTATTCTTTCTGCACATCGGGATGGTTTGTTCTTGTGCCCTCAATACGGTTTCTTTAAAATACAGCCAGCCCTCTTGGATTCCTTTCCCCTCATATTAGCCTCCCAGGGGATCCTGCCCATCAGCTCCCTGAAGGAGTCAAAGTCTGCTTTTCTGAAGTCCATGGTCCGTATCCTGCTGTACTCCTTTCTTCCTTTGTCAGGATCCTGAACTCGACCATCTCATGGTCACTGCTGCCTAGGTTGTCACTCACTTCTACTTCCCCTACCAAATCTTCCCTGTTTGTGAGCAGCAGGTCAAGAGCAGCACGGCCCCTAGTTGGTTGCTCCAGCACTTGCACCAGGAAATTATCCGCAACACAGTCCAAAAACTTCCTGGATTGTTTGTGCTCTGCTGTATCGCTCTTCCAGCAGATGTCAGGGTGATTTTAGTCCCCTATGTGAATCAGGTCCTGTGAACTGGAAACTTTCCCTAGTTGACCGAACAAAGCCTCATCTACCTCATCCTCCTGGTCTGGTGGTCTATAGCAGACACCTGCCACGACATCACCCTTATTGTTCTTGCTTCTAAGCTTAACCCAGAGACTCTCAACTGGCATATCTCCAGTTTCATACTGGAGCTCAGAGCAATCATAGCGCTCTCTTACATACAGTGCAACTCCGCCACCCTTTCGCCCCTGCCAGTCCTTCCTGAACAGTTTATACCAGGGGTCGGCAACCCGCGGCTCCCGAGCCGCATGCGGCTCTTTGGCCGCGGTAAGCCGCGGCTCCGGAACGCGGCTCCCCTAGTGACTAGGGGACCAGAGCAAAAATTCTTCCGGCCTGCCGCTGTGAGCCCCTCTCCAGCTCCACCGCTGAAATTGACAAGGGAGAGTCAATTTCACGGCGGAGGGTGGTCTGAAGTGCTGGCTGGTGGGGTGCAGTGTGTTGGGTGCTCTGTGCATAAATGTGTTTATTTATGGCCCGGCCCCTCTGTCAAATTTTAGAACCCATTGTGGCCCGTGAGTAAAAACGTTTGCCCACCCCTGGTTTATACCATCCATGACAGTGCTTCAGTCGTGTGAGTTACCCCACCAAGTCTCAGTTATTCCAATCATGCCATAGTTTCTTGACTGTGCCAGGACTTCCAATTCTTCCTGCTTGTTTCCCAGGCTTCTTGAGTTTGTGTGCAGGCACTTGAGATAACTAGCCGATTGCCCTACTTTCTCAGTACGAATCAGGAGGCCTCTCTTGTTGCACCCTCCTCCTTCTGCTTCCTTGTGGTGTCCCACTTCCACACTTACCTTTGGGCTTAGGTCTCCATCCCCCATCGAACCTAGTTTAAAGCCCTCCTCACTAGGTTAGCCAGCCTGTCTGCGAAGATACTCTTCCCTCTCTTGGTTAGGAAAATCCAGTCTCTTCCTAGTAATCCTTCTTACTGGAACAACATCCCATGATCGAAGAATCCAAAGCCCTCCCTCCGACACCACCTGTGTAACCACACATTTACTTCCACAATGCGACGGTCCCTATGTGGGCCTTTTCCTTCAACACGGAGGATGGACGAGAACACCACTTGCACCTCAAACTCCTTTATCCTTCTTCCCAGAGCCACATAGTCTGCAGTGATCCGCTAAAGGTCATTCTTGGCAGTGTCATTGGTACCCACGTGGAGAAGTAGGAAGGGGTAGCGGTCTGATGGCTTGATGAGTCTCGGAAGTCTCTCCGTCACATCCTGAATCCTAGCTCCAGGAAAGCAGCACACTTCTCTAGTTTCCCAGTCCGGACAGCAGATGGATGATTCTGTCCCCCTAGGAGGGAGTCCTCGACCACCATCACTCTTCTTTTCCTCTTGGGAATGGTGGTCATGGAACCCCCATCCCTAGGACAATGCATCCCTTGCCTTCTGATCAACAGGGTCTCCTTCTGATCTGTTCCCTCAGATGAGTCTTGCAAATCATTCTCCTTCGTAGTGCAGAGAGCCTGAAAACAACTCCTTACCTCTATCTGCATGGTGGACATATGGGTTTTCTTTCTTCAGCAGGTCACATGCTGCCAATTTTCTTCCCTGTTCTTCAGTTTCCCCTGCACTTTCTTCTCTGAATCTTCCTCACGCTATGCCTGCAGTAACAAATCCTGTCTTCGATCAAGAAACACTTCGTTTTCTTTAATGCAATGCATGGTTTATATTTATTGGTCTCTAGTCCTTTAACCTTCTCTTCCAATATGGAAACCAGCCTTCACTTTGTACAGATGAAGTTGGCTCTATCCTGTGGGAGGAAGACAAACATGCACATCCAGTGCAGGTGACAACAGCAGATCGCTCACTTTCCATAACTTTCCTCTGAGAGCCTCTTCAGGTGCTCAGCCTCCCCAGATGTATGTACTGCTCAGCTAAGTCTAAAAGGCAAAAACCCTCTGTGGGCTCTCCCCCCAGGCGAACTCACAGACAAACTTCTCCTGTTTGCCTCTCCTCTGTTCACAGCTCACTCGGTTTGCAACTGGCTGCTTCTTATAAGGCTGTTGACTGGAAGCAGTTGCCCTGACTCAGTGCCTCCCTCTGCAATCAACCACTCAAGGCCTACCTGGAACAAAGCACTCTCAAGTCACACTTTTCAATCAATCAATCACCCACATGGTCAACTGCCTCAGTCCCTGTAACTGCCCCAGTCACAATCACACAGTCAGCTGTAACTTGCACCAGTCAAACAAATTGTCTCTCAGATACTCACCCCTCTAGCACACAACACAGCTCCCCTCAGTAGCACTCACCTGGGCTCCTCCCAGACAGATCCCAGGCAAACTCCTCCTGTTTGCCTCTCCTCGGTTTGCAGCTCTAAGTTAGCTGTTACCACTCATGAAAGAGATCTTGGAGTCATTGTGGAGAGTTCTCTGAAAACATTCCCTCAATGTGCACGGCAGTCAAAAAAGCTAACCGACTGTTGGGAATCATTAGGAAAGGGATAGATAAGACAAAATATCATATTGCCTCTTTATAAATCCATGGTATGCCCACATCTTGAATACTGTGTGCACATCTGGTCACCCCATCTCAAAAAAGATATATTTGAATTGGAAAAGGTACAGAAAAGGGCAGCTAAAATGATGAGGAGTATGGAAAAGCTTCCATATGAAGAGAGATTAATAAGGCTGGGACTTTTCAGCTTGGAAAGAGACGACTAAGAGGAGACATGAGAGAGGTCTTTAAAATCATGACTGGTGTGGAGAAAGTAAAAAAGGAAGTGTTATTTACTTCTCATAACACAAAAACTAGGGGTCACCCAACGAAATTAACAGGCAGCAGGTTTCAAACGAACAAAAGGAAGTATTTCTTCACACAGCACACAGTCAACCTGTGGAACTCCTCGCCAGAGGATGTTGTGAAGGCCAAGACTATAATGGGGTTCAAAAAAGAACTAGAGAAGTTCATGGAGGATAGGTCCATCAGTGGCTGTTAGCAAGGCTGTGGGCAGGGGTTGCTGTTTGCCGGGGCTGGGAATGCCCGATGGGATGGGTCACTTGATGATTGTCTGCTCTGTTCATTCCCTCTGAAGCACCTGGCATTGGCCACTGTTGGAAGACAGGATACTGGGCCTGATAGACCACTGGTCTGACCCAGTATGGCTGTTCTTATGTTCTGGTGATGTCCTCATATTGGATCCATTACAGTGCCAGCAGGGCACTTACCAGTGCACTCTGATGAACCTCCTGTTTGTGTCCTAAATTTTAACCCCAAAGACTGGGGGGAGCACAAGAGTTCCAGGGCATCAGGAACAGAGAGAGTTGCCTTTCGCCTCTCGCTTGCCAGGTCAAATCCAGGACCTGCCATGAGTGGTCAAGTCATTGCTATCCATTGTGTGAAATTAGCTGGTGGATCTCAGCCCACTAACGAATGGGCTGAGTGTCCGCATCACAGAAATCAGCACTGCAGCTTTCACTGAATGACTCATGGCTGGTAGCGTCAGCGACAGCTGCCAGGGACTGAATGGGCTACAGAGTCCAAATGCCCCTCCCAGCACAGGAAAACCAGAGATACTGAGCTAAGCCCCAATGGCTGCACCCAAGCAAAGGCTCATTGAAACAAATAGCCGTTAAGCTTAGAAAGGCCACAGGCCCTCGAAGGCAACCGCATTGTTCTCACCTTGGACTGGCTTGATGTCGTCTTCCTGCAGATGCATCACGGACCCTTTCAGAGTTTTCTGAGATAGACCTACAAGGGAAACCTCTGCCTGATGGCATTGGGGCAGAGGACGTGAAGGCCTTCCAGCTGCTCTATCGAGAGCATTGCGAGGTATGGGGCCACCTGCAGAATGGGGAAATCCCCCCTGGGAGGCACTGGCAACGGGACTTGGACCTTCTCACGTCAAGGCCACCAGTTTAAATCCGGTACTGGCGGGTAGTGACAGCCCTCGGTCCCTTTGGGTGGCCTGTAGGTAGGACTGGATGAAACTTCCATCAAACTTGTTTTTCAGTGGGGGGGAGGGGAGGAGGAGGAGGAGGGAAGTGTTTCTGCTTTCTGTAGAAAACCGAGCCCCCAGAAAAACCCAATCTTTTTTTAGTTTGGCTATGCCAGTGCAGTGCCTCATGGGAGCGGTGTCCCCTCATGTCCCCATTCTCTGTGAGCTGGGCCACCATGTCGGACTACATCTCCCATGTGGCACCTTGGTCGCGCCTTTCCAGAGAGGAGATGGTGCATTATGAGTCCCTGCCCGTGGTGCATCATGGGACAAGTAGTCCAATCCCCTGCATCCCTCCCTGATCAGCCCCTCCACTGTTGCTTGCCACCT
>ML675714.1:1936085-1961251 GCA_007922155.1 Mesoclemmys tuberculata
TCATGGGAGACTTAGTCCAACATGAGAGGCCAGCCGATAGAGAAGAACGGGAACACAAAGTAACTGAACAGCAGCTCCCACCAGGCCCTGCAGCAGCTTTTCCATATCAAGTGTCTAGGTTTTCAATCAAAATGTTTCAATTTTCATGGGAAAAAAAATTTATATTTTCCACTCAAAATTTAGACAAACTATTGGTGGGGGGAGGGGTTGGCTTTCATCCATGCCGCTGCACTACCTGCCTCAGTTTCTCCTCTTGGACTCCTGAGTTGCTCACCCAGTCTTGAAATACTCTCCTTCTGGAACAGGATCCCGTTTATTTAGGCAATACAGACACTGGCCTTCCAGCTACTTCAGAGTTTCTTTCCTTGAATCAGGAGCCTGGCAGTCCTCCTTCCTAGGGCTATGTTCAGGTCATGGTGCAGGAAGCAGGCTTGTTCTCTGTAACACTCACCTGCAGCCGTTTCCTCAGACAAGTTGCAGCTTCTCAAGGAGCGCAGTTATTTAGCTTTACAAAGCGCCAGTTAAGGGGTGACCTGATCACAGCCTATCAGTACCTCCATGGGGAAGAGATGTTTGATAATAGAGAGCTCTGCGATCGAGCAGACCCAGATCTAACATGATCTAATGGCTGGAAGTCAAAGCTAGACAAATGCAGACTGGAAACGAGGTGCACACTTTTAACAGTGAGGGTAATTAACCATTGGAACAACTTACCAAGGGCCTTGGTGGATGCTCTGTAGCAGACAAGTTTTAAATTAAGCTGGGATGTTTACGTAACAGATCGGCTCTGGGAATTTTCTTTACAGAAGGTCTCTGGCCTGAGTTACATGGGGGCCAGACTAGATGATCACAGTGGTCCCTTCAGGCCTGGGCATCAATCAAATCTTCTACCTAATTAGAGTTATAAGATCCCACTCAAGCCCTTCAGCCTCTGTCAGGCCTTACACCCCTAGCCTGGCTGGAGTTAGTCACATGAGCAAAATCATTCTCCCACCTGGGGAGGCGATCTGCTCTTGTCATGGGTGGTGCTGTCATGGGGACCCGTTTCCCCTTAAAGAGCTGTACACTTAGAGCTGTAAAGTCCTGTGTGGTGTCTTCCACTGAGATCCTTGCAAATCTAGCTGCCTGTTTCCCCTTAAAGAGCTGTACACCCCAAGACAGTCCTCCTGTCCTGTGTGGTGTCTTCCACTGAGATCCTTGCAAATCCAGCTGCTCCTATCCAGCAGCACAAGGGGCATTTTAAAGGGCCAGGGCTGCATTAATATAGGCAGATCATTGAATGCCCCATGGGCCAACTCAGCGTGAAGTTCCCACCAATCTTCTTCCTCTCAGGCCCCCACTGGCAGCTGCTCCGCCTGGGGTGCGCCACGAAGGGACCCTCCCAGGAGGATCAGGGCAGCAGAGTGGGGACGAGGGTCCTGCACCACATAGCTAACGACCTGGACTTACACCAGTGCTGACCCTCTGCCCCTTCTCCTCAGGCCATTGTGGACGTGATGATAAACCTGCAGTTCACTCTGGTGGAGACCTTATGGAAGACGTTCTGGAGGTACAACTTGAATCAACCCAGTGAAGCCACCCCCATAGCAGTGTGAGTATCAGCGAACCCTGCCTCTCTTCCCCGCCAGGGCAGCAGGGGCTGGAGCAAGCTGGCTCTCGGCAGGGCGCTGCGCCTGCCCCTCGGCGGTGCCCTCAGTCTGAAGATTCGGTTAAGGAGAAAGTTTGTTTCTTGTCCTTTAATGGTGTGTGTGTCTGCTGGGAGCAGCCTCCCAGAGTCTGCAGGCAGCACCTGGGAGAGGGGTGACCCACCCCGTTCAACATCCCACGGAGACACCCTAGGACGACTGTTTATCATCATCATGTTAACTTCTTCCCTGCTGAGTGTTTTGGTAAAAACATCCAGCTCCGGTGGGTTAATGGGGGATTCGGTGGCAGATAGAGAGGCGGGGCAGCTTATTTCGGTCAGGAGATGCTGGGGTGGGAAAGAAGAAAGAGAGGAGAGTCAGACCCTCCCCATTGCCCAAAACTCCAACCTGCCTCCCCATCCGCTCTGCCCCAACCGCTAAAAGATCCTGCTTCCCCCAACAGCACTGCAATGCGTGCTCAGAATAATTCCTAGCTTGTGTATAGCTCCTTCATGAGTAGATTGCAAAGCTCTTTTCAAGGGAAATCAGTAGCGTTCTCCCCATGTTACAGCAGGGGAAACTGAAGCACAGGGGGCAGTGACTTGCCCAGAGGAATCCAGCAGGCCAATGCAGAGCCAGGACTAGAACCGAACCCAGTCTAGTGCTCTAACTACTAGGCTAACAGAGCTACTCCATAGGTCCCAGCCTGCTGCCCACCGCAGAGGCCTGATTCCAGGAGTTAGTTCTAGCATGATATGAAGCACAGGGGGCCTTGGCTGTAGTGTTTCTGGGCTGAACTGAAACGTGGCTCTAATATGCAATAACTGGGGCCCATGTGTCTGTCTAGTCACGACGAAGCAGAGAAACGTCTCCCCAAGAACTGCCTGGTGATACTGTCCAAATACGAACCTGTCCTGAAATGGACGAAGGATTGTGACAACGTACTGTACCAGGGGCTGGTGGAGATCCTCATCCCAGATGTTCTCCGGCCCATTCCCAGTAAGTGCATTCAGCACAAAGCGGAGCACCAGGGGAACATGCGAGATCAGCCTCACTGGGCTCCTTGCATTGACTCCAAAGGCCTGGGGACTTAGACACTGGTTCCATAGTCACCCCACGAGTATTGTGATGGCACGTCCACGACACGCCTGCTTCTGCACCCTTCAAACATATATCACTCTTCCCCTCTATAGCTCTCAAAGCACCGTAGGAAGGATGCCTGTTTTGTTCACTCCATTTTACAGTTGGGGAAACTGAGGCACTGACTGGGTTGGCAACTTGCCCAAGGTCACCCATAGGTCAGTAGCAAAGCCAGGAATTGAACCCAGGTCTCCTGAGGCTCTAGCCACTAAACCACGCTGCCTCCCCAGATCAGGTTTCACGTTCCAGGCCCAGCTGCTGTCCGAACCCACAGTGGGGTGGGTGGACGTTGGGCGCATCCCAGTACATTTCATCGTCCTAGCTCCGCGTGGTTGGCTGGTCTGTAGCTGTGGGAGGGTCTCACTGTCCCTCTGTCCCAGGTGCCTTGACGCAAGCGATCCGAAATTTTGCAAAGAGTTTGGAAAGCTGGTTAACCAACGCCATGATGAATATTCCTGAAGAGATGGTCCGAGTGAAGGTGAGATGGGGGGTGTTGGCTGGCAAAGAGCCGAGTAGGGCTGCTGTGTGATTCCTGAGTTGGGCCAGGCTCTGATCTCTAGTTTCCGTGATCCTGGGACTGCATTGTAGTGTGGTCTGGGCTCTGAGCCTCTCGGGTAACACCAGACAGTGATTTCTGGCTTTTGGTCAGTGTCAGATCCTGCACGCAGCCTCGGTGACCCTAAGGCAGCGCCAGGCTACGCTGCTCAGGCCTGGGCTTTAGCTAAGCCGCGTGTAACCCGCCTGCTCTCTGGCCGTTTGACCCGTCTGTCCTGCAGGTGGCGGCAGCAAGTGCCTTTGCCCAGACCCTGCGGCGATACACTTCCCTGAACCACCTCGCCCAGGCCGCCCGGGCCGTACTACAGAATACGGCCCAGATCAATCAGATGCTGAGCGACCTCAATCGGGTGGACTTCGCAAATGTCCAGGTAACAGAGCCCCCGGCCAGTTACGCCACGGGCCGTTGTTTGCCTTATGCCCCAGCCCTGTACAGGCAGGAGCCCCCTGGGCTGGGTCAAGAGCTGCGACCACTCAATGGCGCAGTTCGGAGGGAGCTGAATGAAGTGAGCTGGGCGACTGGCTCCTGTCATGCTCTGCAGTGGGGACAGCTGGTAGGTGATCTCCTGAGACTGGCACAGACTTTGTGCCTGTGAAGATTGGAGTCATCCTGAGTCCCCTGGGGCCTGTACTGCTAGGAACACTCAGCCTAACAGCCACACAAAAACACTGTCTCCAGAACCCTTTGGCAGCGACAGCCAGCCTCTTATCCTATTGCCAGGGCAGCAAGGGGTAGCGTTCTCGAGTGGTTAGAGCAGGAGCCTGGGATTTAGGTCCTGTGAATTCTATTCCCAGCTCTGTAATGGGGCTTTGGGCCTGCCCCCTTCTCTGCGCCTTCAGGAAAATGGGGAGGGTGAGACTTTGCTGCCTAGCCTAGCAGCAGTTGGGGATCAGTGATTTAGACCCAAATTCTCTAAAGCTGCCTCCAGTGTTTGAGCCACCTCAGTCTGGTGGTTTGAGCACTGCCCATTCCTGCTGGTGTGGTGGGACCTCAGTGCTTCTAGAAATCAGGGCCCTGTGGCTCACGCTGGGCACGCGCCATCAGAGGCTGGCTGTAACGACCATATAGCGCCCTGGCCAGTTCTCACGGGCAGTGAGCTGTTGACATGCAGGACACTCCTGGGGTTTCGGGGGCCATCAGATGCGCAGTTCCGAAGTTCTCACGGGACAGGCAACCCACGCGGGACTCTCAGGTTGAGCGTAGGGCCGTGCAAGTAACGATAACTTCCCGAGAGGCCCTGGTGTGCACAGGGCTGGTGCCCCGTCCTTTCTGGATGTGACTCCTCCAGTGCCCAGCTGTGGCCCTGCCCCCCAGGGGTGGCTGCTTCCCTCCTGAAGCTGCCGTTGTCCCTGTCATTGCCTCCACCCACAGGAGCAGGCCTCGTGGGTGTGCCGCTGCGAGGACCGCGTGGTGCAGCGCCTGGAGCAGGATTTCAAGCTGACCTTGCAGCAGCAGAACTCCCTGGAGCAGTGGGCGGTGTGGCTGGACGGGGTGGTTACCCAAGTCCTCAAGCCGCACCAGGGCAGCTCCAGCTTCCCCAAAGCCGCCAAGCTTTTCCTCCTCAAGTGGTCCTTCTACAGGTACGTTCCTGCCCTCCCCAGCACCCCGGCTGGGACTGGATGACTGGCTCTGAGGCAGGGGTAACCCTAGAGCTGGACTCTCTTTCCACAGCTCCATGGTGATCCGGGATCTGACCCTGAGGAGCGCAGCCAGCTTCGGCTCCTTCCATCTCATCCGCCTCCTCTATGATGAGTACATGTACTACCTGATAGAGCACCGAGTGGCCCAGGCCAAGGGAGAGACGCCCATCGCCGTCATGGGAGAGGTGGGTGCTGCTCCATCAACTCTTCATGGGGAGATCTCCGAGCAGAGGGCAGACAAGGCAGAAGCAGATCCCTGTGCTGGGAGCCAAAGCTGGACAAACTCAGACTGGAAAGAAGGGGCAGATTTTAACAGGGAGAGGAAATAACCACTGGGCCAGCTGACTAGGGGCCCGGTCGATGTACATTATTTGCCCTCTTTCAGGCGACGCGGGACATCTTTTTGAAATAGTCGCTCTAGCTCGGCTAGGCGTGATGTACTGGCTGCAGGATCCTGGGGTAGCACTCCATGGGGATCGGAGCAGATGATCAGAAGGGTCCCTTCTAGCTGTCTGATCTGTTCATCCCATCTCCCAAACCCCACAGGCTCCACGCTGTGTCCCTGCTGCAGGGGTTAGGAGGCGGATCAGTCCAAACGCTCTACATGAAAGAGGCTGGAGAATTTGTTCCTTGGTGGGAAGGCTTTGGCAATGCAGGGCTGGGGAGGGTTAATCCCACTTCACACAGCTGGGCCCAGGAAGGAATTTCCTTTCTCTCCCTGTAGAGCATTAGGGCAGCTGCACAGTGGGTGGCAGGGGCCCTTCCTCTGAAGCATCAGGTATTACCTTGCCTTTCCATCCTAAGGATGGGCCAGATCAAGTGCAGCTGAGAGGTGGATGCCAGCCTAGGGGGGCCATTGCTCTGATCCAGTGCAGCGGGGAGGGGGGGTTACCAGCCCAGAGGGTGACCAGTGAGGCCACTGATGCCCTGGACCAGACGATCCAATACGGGAATGTGTTTCTCTGCGGTCCAGAGGAGAAGGGAGGGTGGATGTGCCCGTTGCAAGGGGCGAGTGGATGCTGGTTTCCCCATCACACGTGCAATATCCTGCCTCCGTGATGGGGAGACTGGGGGCTGGTACTGCGTGCAGAGACGGGAGGCCCTGATTCATCCTCATTTGTCTTTTCCAGTTTGCCAACCTGACGAGCTCCTTGAATTCTCTGGACCCTGACAAAGGTAACCACCCTGCCGCTTCTCGCTTGTTCCAGCAGCAGAAGCCAGCAGGGCTCTGAACAAAACAGCTCAGACCCCTTCCCCCGCCACGTCAAGTCACCTCCAGCCCTGCTGAAAAGGGGCTTCAGAGAGACACAGGCTCCTTCCTGGAGCCAGAAGCCCCAACGGCCTCAGGCCGAGCTCCCTCATCACTCGGCTTCCTCGGCCGCCCGCCCCTGAGATCTGCGGCAGGCGGCAGCCGAGGGATCGTGGGGTAGTTTATTCTCAGAATAAACAGCGTAGAAGGGACTGTCCTGATTGGTGCGGAGCAGGAGCGGGGCGTAGCCCTGAGGGGTGGGGGCAGCCCCAGGAATCCAGCCTTTAGGCAGAGCCAGGCCCGCGGTGGGATACTCAGCCTCTTCCCTCTCACCCCTGTTCCGTTTGCCTCAGATGAAGAGGAGGAGGAAGAGGAGGAAAGTGACGACGAGATGCAGCAGGAGATTTCCCTCAACTCCAACGAATCCACCAGCCTGACAGCCGAGCCCCTGGAGCCTCCCTCCAAGATCTCCCGGACGGACTCCAGGGGGATCTTTGTCCAAGCCCTGCCTTCCAGCTAGAGGATAGAGAGAAGCCTGTGTGGGCCTGGAGTCAGAACCTCCCAGCCAGAGCCGAGTCCTGTGTGCCGGTGCCTAGTGATAAAGATGAGCTATTCCTTGTCTCCGAGTGGTATGCAAAGTGCTTTCATTTCTGACCCCTCCTCCCAGCTGAGTGCTGGCTCGGACCCCGTCCCATGGCGCTTGTGCTGCAGGAACGCCCCCTTATGGGGGAGGCGAAGCAAGATGCTGTTTAAAACCACTATGCCCCTTGCCCCTGCTCTGATAACGCCACAGGCCAGGTGGCTCCCGGCCAGGCCGCTCTCCCGCCGCGTGGATGAGCAGCTCTCTCCCTGGCCATGCGCATGGCTGCTAGGCGCTAAGCTCGGCTGCTTTTTACTTTCCCAAGATGCAGCTTTTGTCCTTCCCCAGAAGCCTCCAGAGCTGGCAGAGAGCGTCTTAGGACTTCTGAGTGGGAGGCAAATACTCTCTCTCCACACCCTGTCCTCCCGTCAAAGGCCAGCTTAGCTGTCGTCGGAGCAGCGGTCCGGCTGGACGCCTCACGTTAACGCTCACCCAGGCAGCGATTGCATCAGTCTGTGAGGGCCCCAGCTGTCCCCTCCTGCCGGTGAACCCCTTGTAAAGCCAGTCTGGGTCCCGGGACAGCAGCTTGTTCACAGCTTCCCACACCAGGGAAAGCCAGTGTCAGCGGGCGTGGGGAGGGGGCGCCTGCCCGAGGCGTGGCCCAGCAAGAGCCGGGTAGCGTCGTTTAAAGGCGGGCGTTTTCCTGGGCCCAGCAAGGAAGAGAGATGCACAGTCAGAGGAACGTGGCCCTTATTTTGTAAGGGATTCATACAGCAGAGTTTGGGGGGGCTGGCCACGCCGAGCCCCCGGCTGACATCATTGGTCGTTTATAAATGACCCCCAGCGGCAATGGCCCAGTGGGCAGCAGGCTTCCGCTCTGTCTCCTGCAGCAGCGTGTCTTGGGGGGAGGCTCCTGGGCCCAGCCCCGCACTTCAGCGCTGCCCTCTCCCCACAGGCTGCCTCCAGCCAGCTCTGGGTCAGCTCCAGCCTGGAGGCAGGTCCCCTCCCTGAGATGCAGCAGAACCCACGTGCCTTAGGGAACATGGTTTGTTGTGCCAGACGCTCAGCTGCCAGAGAAGCTGGCCAGGTGGCTCCTGAGCAAATCGGCTAGGGCGGGCGGAGACAGGCAGGAGGCTGAAGGGATGGTTCTCCTCTCTGCCGTGGGGGGAACCAGTGGCACTGGCAGAGCCATGGCCAGGAGCATCTCTCAGCAGGCACCGACCGGGCAGAGATGGGTGAGGACAATCCTGCAGAACACAGCCCTAGCACAGATCGCCCCTGTGAGGACTGAGTCCAGCCCAGCCCCTGTGGGAGTTGACTTGTGGGGGGCTGGGAGGGGGCTAAATAACTTCCGCCCTGCACATTCTCCCCATCAGTTTCGTAGAGTCGCTCAGACTCTCCTTCCATCTCTCGCACCTTGCCTGGGCTGCCCCAGCTCTGCCTCCCGCTCCTGGCAGCGGGGCGGAATCTCCCTCACCCACTGGCCTGGTTGCGTTCTTGTCTTGTCTCTTGGCTTCTCCCCTCTTGGGATCTCTCTCCTCAACCTTCCCACCCTTACGCAGAGGCCGTTCTCCCAGCAGCTCCGCTATAACTCCACGCTGGTCGCCTTCGTTCGCTCTGCCTACTTGTGCCAATAGCTGCCTCACAGATCCAGGCTCTTTGCAACCAGCAACCCCACCTGGGGCTCCCGCCTGTCTCCTGGCAGCGGGCAGGGATCTGCCGTTCTGGCTACCAGAGCTGTTTTGTGGTCGGTTCATTGCTTGTGGATCCTCAGGCTCCATGCAATCGCTCTGGGACAGCAGCTGTGTCCTCTGCCTCCCTGTACCTGTGGCTGGCTCTTCCAGGTCATTCCGTGGAGGGGCTGGGGCTCTGCTTCGGGGGCTCCAGCGGCCGTGAGGTGTGGAGCCCTTCGCGTCACTGCCCCAACCCCCCATGGGTTGCTCTGGCGGGTCCTGCAGCTCCCATGGCCTGGCGCCCCTCCAACCCTGGCACCCCTCTCCCTCCTGGCCTGCATGGGACAGGCGGGGGCAGAGTGCTGGCCAGCGCGGAGGGGCTGCTCAGCCTGTGGCTCACATCCTGCCCTGGTCATGCCCTGGGAAAACGAACGAGCCTCTTAGCATCTCCACAGCCCCCGCCCCCCCCCATTGCACCCCCCGGACACTCTGCCCTGCAGGCCGGCAGCCAGCCTGGCATTTCTTGGAGTTGACACCGCCTCACCTTTCTGCTGGCTCAGGAAGTCCCCGTGGGCCAGATGTAGGATCCTCAGCCACTCAAACCAGGCCATCTCTGCCGGGGAGCCGTGATCGGGGCCTGGACCATTGGCTCAACGCAGGCCGAGTGCTCAGGCTGTGGCCTATGACAGAGGGGCTCTGGCATGAGCCGTGCTGTGAATAAGGGGGTCTGGGAGCAGGGCAGTCAAGAACATCTGAGCCCCCACAGTGGGGGTATTCTCGCAAACCTCTTGATCCCCACATCTTGACCTGCCCCCTGAAACCTTCCCCCACGAGCATAAGGCAACCTCTGGCCTCAGCTCCATAGAGACGCACGTGGCTGGAGGGCCTGCCTAACCGCCCGGTCCCTGCCCTGGCAGTGTACAGGGGCAGCGTTTCCCTTTGCAGCTCTCCAGTGGGTGTGTGTGTGTGGGGGGGATGTTTGGCTGCCTCGGGAGGGCCTGATACCTCCCTTGCCTTCCACCAGCCAGCCAGAGGGAGGGGCAGTGGGCTGAATAAGCCAGGGACACTTCCTCTCCCCCCAGTGACTTGCACTCCTCTCACCCACGCGCCCTGCTCCCCAGTGGCTCTGCCGGAGGCCAGCCCTCCATGCTCTCTCCTGCGATTGCACAGCATGGAGCACCCCTGCGGGCCCAGCTGCGCAGCTCACAGCACACACAGTTTGCCTGCTGCGCTAGCGCAATGCTGCTGGCTTTGAATTTCCCTAGATTCTGACTGCAGCTGGGCCTCAGCCCTTTGCACTGCTCCAGGCACTGCGCCGTTTTCCCCTGCGTTGCCATTTTAATTGAGGCGGGCCAGTAACAGGAACCCCTCGTTCAAGTGCAATTCCAGCTGGGTGCCGGACTGCTTCAGACAAGGTCTCTTTCATTTCGGCCCTGCCCCGGGGCCCAAGCAGACGTGGCCCCCAGCACCTTTGCTGCTGACTGGAGCTGCCAGCTATGGAGGGTGCCCGCTGCCTTCTAGGCCGGGCCCTACCCAGGTGCCAAATCCCCTCCAGCTTTGCTTTACAGCATCCCTTGACATGGGAGCTTGAGCAGCTCCCCGTCCTGTTCTGCTAGGGCAGTGGAGACAGGCGAGGCCCATTCACGCTCTCACACACACGCCCAGGCTGTCAGGCTAACGCAGAGCTCCACGCCCCTTCATCTGGCCACCAGCCCAGACTCCATTTAGATCCTAGCCAGTTTCCATTTTTTCATCAGCCCAGGCTGCGCCTCACAGCAAAAGCTCCTTGCTTCGCAAACACCTTGTTGCCGTTTGTCTGTGTCTTCTTGAGCTTCCCCTTGGCCAGCAAAATGTCTGTTTGCCCCTGCACACCACGCGCAAGGAGGATGGACCCTCCCACTGTGAAAATGGCTCAAGGTAACACCTTTGGCGTTCTCCCTCCCACCTGGAAGGCTGACCACCGCTTGCAAGAGCTCAGAGCCCCTGTGAGCGGTCGGCCAGCCCGGGGCGAGCGAAGACACGTTTCAGACCCACGCAGGTGCTAGAGTAGCAGAGCCACCAAGTAGAGACAGACACCAGCTGTGGCATCCCCATTGCAGCGTGCCGCTCAGAAAGGAGGCAGTCGCCACCCGTTCAAGAAATAGGTGGTTTCACTCAGTTTGCTTCCAGCCTCAGCATTAGGACAATAGGGCAGCCCAGACCCTCCCCCCACTAGGAACTTCTGCCCCAGTTTATCTCCCACCTGGTTTTGGCTTCAGGAAGGTCGGAGCCCTGTCTAATCAAATTGCAATTCAGATCTGGGGTAGGCCCCTCTTTCCACCCTGGGCCCCGACCCAGCGGGCTGAATGATCTTGCCTTTGTTTTGAGTTGCTGCCTTATAAAAATACCCTCTACCCCCAAGAGATGCCCTCCCCTCTTGTAGCTTCTGGGCTGGCTGAGAGACAGTTGAGCAGGAGGTCAGTGGATGGGACTGATCTGGTTTATCCCATGGCTTTGCTCTGACAGAACAGAGCAAATTTCTCCTTGGCGTCCCTCCCCTGCGCTAGTAGCTAAGACCCGTCAGTCAGTCTTGGCTACGCCGTTCTCCAGAACCCAAGCTGTTATACCGGTTTGTAACTGAATATTAGATATTCTAGTTTTAAAGAGGAAAAGAAATCTGTGCTTTTGTATGTAATGACTAATCCTTACTTATAAACCACCTGAATATTGTGAGATTGGTGAAGATATAAATTACTTGATATTTTTGGGTTTTTTCAACGATCATGGCCTTATTTGTTCAATTTTTTCAGTGTTTTAAACCTGTGATATAGATGTTTATTGCAAAATCTACATATTGTATAAAATATATATTTTGTGTCAATCTTCTGTGCAGCAGCCGCAGCTCTGGGCTGCACTGCAGACTTCACGTGGAGTTTGAAGAGCTTTTGTAGGTGTCCTGGCCCATGAGATGGGCAGTGGCTGTGATCGGATGATGTGGACGTGTGTAGCCTAGAGTGCAAAAGCTGTTTTCTACCTTTTGTAGTTCTTTCTTAAGAGAAATAAATTCCGCCGTGTTCTTTGCCTACGAAGCCATTCGTTACTGCCCGTGGGAGCCTTTGCCAGACCGCGCGCTTGTATCGTTTCCCACCGTGCTGCGGGTGAATGTTTCTAGCTATGCTCTGGGCTAAACCTCCCAGCACCTCCTCATCACTTTATGCTCAGTGCACCTGGCAGATAAGTCAGCGCTGTCCTCCCCGTACAGAAGGGGAAACAGAGGCACCTGCTCGATGAGCTTTTCAAAACAGCCAAAGAGATTTAGACACATGTGATACTACGGTGACAGGGGCTATAAAAGTATCTGGGCACATCATGATCTCTAGGGTATTTATCCTGTGAGCAGAGCAGAGCTATTAGCCCCATTGTGCAGATGGAAACCGAGGCACAGTGACTGGCCCAAGGCCACGCATGGAGTCTGTGGCACAGCAGGGAATTAAGTCCCAGGCTAACACCCGAACCGCTGGAATTAGTGGCAGAGGGTTTAAATCCTTGGACTGCTCTGGAAATTTCAGCAGACATGACTCTACTCGAGCCTGGTGTGGGGCTGGGGAAATGAACCCAAAGCTGCTCAGCACATGTACTCCAAGGCCAGCCACCCTCCCGTGCCCGCGGCAGAGAACGACGCCAGCCAGTGTCCTGGAAATTAAAACATTTATTACAGGGAAACGAAAGCCCATTTGAGGAGAAACTAAATGATTAACAGTGGGGCAGGGGGACTGTGGAATGATCCACAGAGGGTGTGGGAGGGGAGAGATATGGTATCAGTACTCAAAGAAAAAACCTCCTCCACTTGAAAAAGTGCCTGAAACACTGAACAGAGAATGACACTTAAATACACATCGAACAGAAACGGGAAGTCTGGCCTCCTGGAGGGCTGGAGATTTGTTCTGCCACACGATCACGCCACGCCAGGGAGAAGCCGGAACGCTGCCCTCTAGCCCAGACTCCAGCCTTGCTAACGCCTCTTGGACAACCAAGCGGGGCCGGGCGGGGCTGTTCTGCCCAGGGGCCAGGCGTGTTGCTGTCAGCTTTGACAGCACATGGCCAGAGCAGTATTAAAAAACCGAAGAATTCACCATCTCCAAAAAGCTGGGAGATCTTCAAAGTGGTGTCCTGCCCCATGGGGAAGAGCCTGCCCCGTCGTCAGAGCAGGAAGTGCCATGGACGAGCCCCACTGGTCAAGCAGAACGAGGGCACGTCCCTGCTAAGTCAGCGCAGACCCCAGCATCCCACCTGCTTTAGCCCGACTGCACGTGCACCAGACGCTGCTGGCCCTTGGCCGTCAAGGCTCAAGGTCCAACCCCAGAGGCTGAGAGGCATTGAGGCATTCCCCCTCCCCCAGGGATATTCCTACTTAACACCACTCTCAGCAAAAGCACAAGTTACTCTAATCAAAAGAAGGATGAAGAGAAATTAAAAATGAACGAAACGCAGGAGGAGGTAGTTAAATCCGACGCACAGCACGGCAGGAACCAAACCGCCCATGGGAGCGTCCCATCTGCGCCGCCGCGTCACAAGACGATCCACGTATAGCGCTCGTTGTCTGCTAGGACCTTCAAGGAGCAGCCTAGGGAGGGATTAAGGAGCGGCCGGCTTTAAGGGGTGGGACGTGGACAAAGCTCCCTGCTCTTCCGTGGCCGTGGACCCATTCCCAAGGGCAGACAGGGCGTGGGTTCAGTCCTCCAGCACACCAGGGAGGCAATGTGTGCTGGGGGTGGAGGACACAGCCCAGTCTCTCTGCTACACTGGTGGCAAGGTAAGGAGGCCCAGTCCTCTTAGGAAGGCTAGGAGTCACGTGACTACAGGCCACCGGAAGCCTAGCGTGGCACGCCTGCCCTCCCCTCCACCCAGTACAGCTCCGCCTTCCCCTCCCCGCTGACGTGGCGCAGCTTGGCTGCCGACCTGGACTGGGATCTGTCTGTGGGCCTGCATTCCTGATGTGCCCATGGTCAGCTGTAGAAACACCCGGGTGCAAGGGAGAGCTGGGGAGGGTCCCTGCGCTTAGAGTGCGGACTGGCTGCCCACAGAACAGCCTGGGCAGCTGCACCCCGTGGCAAGGGGGAGCTCTTCTCCCCCTTCTTCCTTGGTCTGTGGCCAAGCTACTGCTGCCAGGGCCCCCAGGCTGGCTCATTAGGTGATAAACGCAGCAGGGCAATGCGCACCCCCGACCCAGCTGCAGAGGGGAAGCCACATGGCACTGTATCGTGCGGGCCAGGCTGCAGGGGAGGTCCCTAGCCTCGGGCAGAGCTTGGCAGCGCCCGGCGAGGGGAGAGGGGTTCACCTTTATGAAGTGCCTCGTTGGTCATCCTGTTGACATATCGCCCGCTGCTCTCTGGCACCAGCCACTTCATCACCATGTCCACGCAGCTCTTCCGGTAGGAGCTCCAAACGCTGCCACTGCGGACAGGAGACAGCTCCGTGAGGGGAGCAGGGCACGGGCCAGCCCTGGGGCTGCAAGGCCAACCTCCTCCCTTCCCTGGGGCGAGGCCTGGAGCGGTTTCCATCAGTGCGTAGCACCAGGCAGCTCATCCCCAGTACCCAGCTGATCCCATCCCCAGGTGACACCCCCGCCCCGGCTCAGAGGCAAACAGCTGCAGGCCCCTCCGGGCCCAGACGCCCAGCACCGGGGGGGGCGGAGGGGGAAGAGCTGTGTTCCCAGTGGAGAGTGGGAACGCTGGAAGCAGGGGCATTTTAGGGGCTGAGCAAAGGGCTCTTGATCCCTAACAGAGAAAGTCGCTAGAGCCAGGATCTGGGACTCGAGCCAGCAGCCCAGCTCCAGAACGGGCATCGTTTCCCAGCTCAGCCACTCCACGGAGCAGCGTCTGCAGACGGACGCCAGCAGGAACCAGCCATGGCCACGCACCTGGTCTGCCCCTTGACTTCCGTGAGGTCTCCCACGCAGACAGTGATGAAGGTGCCAGTGTTCAGATCCCAGGCCACTTTCAGGCTGGTGTGATAGGTCTTTGGTCTGGAGGGGAGGCACAGGGGCCTGGTCAGTTTTGAACAGGGGGGTTGGCTAGCAATTGACCATTTCCTCCCCAAACACGATGGGACATGCCCCACGTACAATCTGGGCAGTTAGCAGATGAACCCCTGGAGCCAGTGAGGGACAGAGTGGGTGGAGGAGTTTTGGAGAGGGGTTTGTCCTACTGCTACAGGAATTCCTCCCAGATCCCCTAGAGCATCTGCTCCATTACCTCCCCTCACCCATTCCTGCCCCAACTGTGGGGACTGGGAGGGGGTCTCTAAAAGCACATGGCTGAGGGATGGAGAGAAGGCGCACAGGGAGTTCGGTAGCAGCTGTACTCACCTAAGCTGGCCCTCTTCATCAGGAGATGGGAAGGCCAAGAGCAATAGCCCTATATTGATTATGACTTGGTTGGTTTCTGGACACACCTAGAGAGGGAATTGAACAGCTGACTCAGGGCGGTTACTGCTCCCTACCAGGGGAAACGGAGCCCGGCAGAGAGCATTGCGGAGCACCAATCACGCTCAGTCTATCAGGCAGCAGGAAGGGTGGCCTGGTTTATTTAGCTGGCTAGTACCAGGCCTGGGGTGTGCACAGCAAACACCTGTCCACTGGGATTCCCCTCCACGCCCCAGGACTGACCCGAGTGAGATCTGAAGTAGTGACACCAAAGGGAGGGGCCTGACTCCCCCTCCAAACCGGATTACAGTGAGTCCGGAGCTCCGGCAGCCGCCCTCCAGGAGCAGCCACCAATCATGTGCTGCAGCAGGCAGTGAGATCCCCACACCCCAGAGGCAGCAGCTGCCCATCCACTCCCCTTGGGCTCCAAGCACAGCAGCCAAGGGGAAATGCAGCGGCTGACACCTGCCCCTCCTCCAGGTTCCTGGCCAGGCCCTCTCCCTCCCTGGCCACGCCACAGCAAAGGGACGCTCCCGCACGCTCACCTCTAGGATGACGATGTCATAATCACTGAAGGAGCAGAACTGCCTGGACCAGGAGGCGTCGTTCCGGATCACCTCGTTAATCACGTACTCAAAATCCAGCGTCAGCTGCTCCACAGTCAGGTACTGGCCCTGCAACAGGGGCAGGGATCCCGGACGCCTCAGCACCTGTTCCTCCAAAGCCCCACCCACTGCCCTACAGCTGGGCACCCTGGTTCCCGCCCTTAGCCCAGCCCTGCTAAGCAGGCCCTGCCTAGTCAGAAAGATTTCAGCTTGAGACACAAGCTCTCTGACCAAGGGGATTGGATGCTCCAAGGACGGTTCCACCCCAAGACGTGGCTAGGCACAAAGGGCCCCTTTTCTCACTCCACAGCTCTGCCCTGAGCAAGACATGGATCCTGCCCCAAGTTCCACGCTACGCAAGCCAGCCCCACCCTGAGGGCACAAACTAGATGTGACCCCAGCCCACCCATCGCCAGAACTCTGCCCTCTGGTACAAGGGAGCCAGGTTAGAGGGAGGGAGGTTTGATCCCCAGCCCTGCCTCGGATGCCCTGTGTGACCAGGGCACTGAGCTCCAACCTGTCTGTCTGTAAGAGGCTTTACCTCTTCTGCCCTTTAGCTAGTTTGTAAGCTCCGCTGGGAGGAACCCTCCCTGGGTGTTTGTACAGTGTGTGGGCCCCCATGTGAGCTGGAGTGCTGCTCCCATACCAGTTGTTAGCGCCGAGACAGAGAGGACAGGGCACCAATGTGGCCAGCAGAATCTTTGAGCGATGGTGGACAAAACCACAGCTCGACAGACGTGAAGCCGCGTGATGCTGAATTCAGCGGCCTTCTTCAGAACAGGACTACTCAGCAACACCACCACCTAGTGCGTGCCATCTCAGAGCACTTCAGAGGTCATCGGTATCATTACCCCATGGTACGGGTGGGGAAACTGAGGCACGGGGGACATGACTTGCCCAAGGTCACCTGGCAGACCAGCGGCAGAGCTGAGAAGAGAAGCCAGGTCTCCCAAGTTGCCGTCCAGTGCCCTGCCCACTAGACCACACTGCCTGTCATACACACTTCTCTCCCCCAGCCCTCATGCTTCTTGCTGACCATCGATTACTCTTCCCTCCATTCGGGAAGGATCTGCCTCCAACCCATAGCACTTATAAGGTGAAAAATCCAAATGTGTTAATTTAGAAAGTTAGTGAAATCAGCTTCAGCTGAATGTCTGGGGAGACGGGGCAGCACAGTCAGGGTTTGCAACCCAGGGTGTTCACAGCTGCCAGGTTGGGAGCTAACTGACCCCTGGAAATGCAGCACTCAGCTCTGGACAAAGCGCTGCATGTCGGGACTTGTCGTCTCCACGGAAGTCTCTTGCATGCCACTGTCACACCCAACACCTAAGCAGAAAGCACAGGGGTCACAGACATTCCTGTTTGCCTCGTGCCTCAGACAGGCCTTTGTGCCTTGTCAAATCCCCCACTTCCGGCACCGTGGAGGGATCGAGCTCTTTAAGCAATAAGAAAGCATGGCTGTCAAAACCCAGCTATTGGCAGGGCGACTGGGGGGAGTTTTAGCTCATTATTTGAAACTGACTAGATTTCAAGCAGGCTGCGTCCCTTTAAGTCCACCCCTCCCCCCATGCCAGGATGAGACCAGCTTCTCCTGCGCCTGACCTGGAATATGGCTCTCTCCTTCAGAGGCTTCAGGTTTCGCCCTCTCAGGTCAGTTACAACGAAGGGCAGCGAGATCTTGTCATCCTCGTACTCTGAAAGGGAGGCAGCATGAGAGCGGCAGAGGCCACTTGACTGGTGCCCCCTTGGAAAAGGCTTGGAAAGCGAGGCCTTCACTGAGGGACCAGGAATCTCACACTGGTCTCAGCCCCAACCTGCCCCCAATGCAACCTGTTCCAAAGAGCGACCAGGCCAGTACGTGCTACCGGAGTACAACTAAAAATGTGACTGCAGTGCCACCGACGGCACCAGGCTGGGCCTGGGGGGAGAAGAGATGGGGCAGTGCAAAGCTAATTACAAAAAACCAGGCCTGCTGCAGGTAACTGGGGTCGAGATAAACCTTCACAAGAGGGATAAGGACAGCTAACCAGGGCGGCCAGCCTTCAGTCAGGATTAGCTGGGACAGAAACATTTAGGCAATCAGAGAAGATTCAGGACCGTGGTGGGAACCTGGGGCAGGCGAGCGCTCTGGTGTGTCTCAGCCTCCTGCTCATTGCAACAGGGAAGAGAGAGCTCCAGAGCACGTCTATACTGTCTGCTAAGAGCGGGACCACAGCCACGAATGGGACGGGCTCAGAACTGCTCTGGCAGCCTGGGGCACTTCCAGCCCATTCAGAGTCCGGCTGTGGAGGCCACACCTGCCCTGCAGCTGGCAATGAGCCTCCCAGCCCGCGTCCCCAGAGCTGGGCGAAAACAGCTGTGTAAACACTGCGGCTCGGCCTAGAGTCTGGATGCTCCCACCCCAGCCCAGGCTTCGAAGCCTGAGCCACGTCTCCGCAGCAGGGTCTGGCGCGCGCTCCCTAGCCCGAGTCTGGGGACCTGGGGGGCTTTCTGCAAACTGCCATGTAGGCATGCCCTGAGACCTAGGGGAGCAAGACTGCTATGGAGAGATCTCCCCAGGGCCCCACTGTTCAAAGGCTGCTTCTGAGCACTGCAGAGCCAAGAACTAGGGGAGATGGGGGAAGCGTCTCAAACCCACAGTACAGGGGCGCGCAGAGAAACCTCAGCATTTGCCATCCCGCCCTGCACAGCAAATGCCCTTGCTCAGTGCCTTGCAGACAGACGCCCTCTATTACCAGAGCAGGTCAAGCAGGAGAGTGAGCTTCCTGCAGGCCAGCTGCGCCCTGGAGGGACACCATGTGGGGCGGGGGCATGTCAGTCTCCACGGCCCCTTCAGTGCTTCTCAGCACCTGTCTGTGAGCGCCAGGGACACCCCACATCACTGCACAGGTTGGACCCCAGCCCATGAACAGCTCTGGGTTCCAAAACTCATAATCCAGCTGAGAGCAGGCTGAGCAATGAAGGGACCTGGGCTCCGATCAGATCAGCCCCAAACACAATCCCAGCCCCCAGGTGCTCCTGGCGGGTCAGTCTCTCCACTGAGAAGTGGATTGGCCGGGGTCCTGTGCCCCCTCTAAGCTTTGCTTACCATCCTCCGGCTCCGACAGGTCGCTGGGCTCCAGTACGTAGCGCAGCTTCGTGTAGTTCACGTAACCAGGCTCAGCCGGCTGGCTTTCCATCTCAGGTCCAGAAGAAGGAGAATCTTTCGGGGGCTGATCCCCTTCTGGAGTTCGGTCTCCCCGGGGAGACACAAGGCCGTGATGCAGGCGGCAGTAACTCCCAGAGGGCCCCAAACACAGCTTGGACTCCCAGGGTGCGTCAGCAGGGGCACCCTGGGACAGGGATCCGTGTGGACTGGCTTCTGGGGTGGGACGGCACTCAAACCGGCCACCTCCCACCTCCTCTTCTTCCACTGGGGCTGGGCCTTTTGCCTCTTTGGCCCTTCGGAAGATATCAGCCACAAACTCTTTTGCTTTGGCCACGGCTGGCGACAGCTCCATCGGTTTGATGTGGCTTTCCACGCCCTGAGAAGCTCTGCCAGCGGGCCATGGCGCAGCAGCAATTCGGCAGGGGCAGCCATCTCTTTCCATCCGTTCCTCTGCCCCTGCTGGGCATGGCATGGCACCTGCGGTGTCACAAGCCCCTCCGTGGGGCAATGGGGGCTGGTTCCTTCTGTTGTAAAGAATTTGGCAGAAGTTGCTGTCCTCTAAACCAGAGAGAGGTTAGGAAGGGGTTAGAGAGACCTGGCTACACAGAGATGTTTCCATGGAGGCATCCCTCAGCATTTTCCACTGAGCAAGTGGAAGCAACAAGGTCTAGTGGATAGAGCAGAGAGTGCCCAGATACCAGAGTGATGGGCACAGCATGCAAACCTTTCCCAGGCTCTGCCACTGCCTTGCTCTGTGACTGAGCCTCTCTGCACCTCAGACCCCAGATCCGCACCGTAAAATGGGGGCAAATGACACCTGCCCCTTTCTGTCCGATAAGGGGGTGAAGCATGGTCTGGAGACGAAGGGTATTAGAACGCTGCCTTCGTTAAGCTGGATCAGCAGCACCACCTGGCTCTGATATAATGCTTTGCTACCCGTGGATCCCAAAGGGCTTCACAATCTTAATAACCACCCTGGGAGCTAGGGCAGAGCTACTACCCCCAAAACAGAGGGGGAACCGAGACAGAGAGATCACACACAGTCGAGCCCAAGGCTACTGCACTAACCACTGGATCGTCCTGCCTCTTGCCAGGGCTCCACCACTGAATGCAGTTCGCGGACATGTCATTTCATAAGTTCGGCTGAGATTCTGAGAGCCACTGAAGGAGATGGGGTGCCCGGTTCCCACTGGCATTAAGGAGAAATGGATATCCAAAGCCTGAACTCGCAGAGCAACTGCCCCCGCCCTGAGGCTGGTTGTCTGGCATCTGAAGATGCTTTGCAGACATTAAAGATTTGAGTCTCAAGCTCTTTGGCAAAGGACGCAGGACACGGCTGAGGAAACATGCGCACCATGGCGGGGCGGCTCGCCCCAGGTCAGCTGGTGAACCAGAGGCAAAGCCAGGCGCACAGCTGTGAACAAAACCCCGGAGTCTGGAACCACACTCGGAAGTATCTGCTAGCAGATATGCCAGGATTTCCCCTGGAATAAAAGAACTGAATCTGAAACACACCCCACACACAACTCGCCATGGCACCAGCGGGGCCTGATTTCACCTCTGTCGTCATTTTAAGAGCAGCTTTCTCTGTACGAGAAATTACACACACAGGGCTGCTCTCCTGGAGGAAGCCAGCAGTAGTGAAATTCCCTGGCCTGTGTCATCATACAGGAGGGCAGACTAGATGACCTAATGGTCCTTTAAAATCTACGACAAGAGAGAGCGGGTACCCTGGCTAGGATGGACTAAACGAAGCAGACATCCCAACAGATCCATACCAACACAGCTGACCCTGCAAAAACACCTACTGAAGCCCGGAACTGCAAACACAGCATCTTCCAAGGAAGAAATCTAGGCACGTTAACGCTCTCACACCCTGCTGGCACCCAGGGAGGCTAAGCTCTTACCTGCAGTGTGCACCGAGACAGCACATGCTACTAGTGAGTAGCTGGTGTTGAGCAGCACCACCTGGTCCTTCTTGAGCTGGAAGGCTGGCTGGAATGTGGGGAAAGGATAAACCACCTGGTACTTGGTGTGCAACATGAAGCCATGCTGCAGACAGTGGGCGTTTGGGTCTCCTGTGGACACACAAGGAGAGGGACAAGTGAGACCATCACAGTCCATCAGATGAGAACAGCCGGGGGTCAGATAGCACGTGGAAAGCATGCAGTCAGTCCCCAGCACCTGGTAAGGTAAGAACATCTCCTTTACCAACACTAAACAAACCCCGCTGGGAGGCAGATTGTGTTATCCTCAACATGGGTTTGTATACGGGGAAACTGAGGCACAGCGGCTGAAAGCTTGCCCAAAGGTCATGCAGCAAGTCAGTGGAAGAGCTGGCAAGAGGACAGGTGTCCCAACTGTCCCCTAAACCACTCATGAGATCTGTTTCTTATCACCCCATGATCACCAAACCGCCAAGAATCACAGCCTGCCTCATCTGACCCCAGGCAGGAAGATGCACATCAGCTTTCTCCGAGAGCATATTCTCTGCAGCTGGGGAGCCCTCCTCCCGGCTACAAGGATCGCTTGCTCGCTCACCTGGATGTGCTAGGGCCATATCCCTGCAGCCGGGACAGTACATGAGTGGGGGCATGGCCACCGTGCTGATGTAAATATCCCGATGGTTTTCATCGCTCATCATCATCATGTTCATCAGCAGACCGTTGGCAGAGCGGGTGCTGCCAAGGAGACAGGACACACCTGTGGTCACTTTCAGGAATTCACACTCTCATATCCCTCTTTTAAACCCACATCTTCCATCCTTGATCTCTCGGAGCTTCCAAATCAGGCCCATTAGCTGTCATTACATGGGAGTGGGGGGGATGGAGCTCTCTCTTTAAAGGGTTTAACAGGGTCATCACTAAATTAAACTTATTTTTCCTGTACTCCTGCCTCGGGGCTAAGAGGCAGGACTGAACTGCCTCTCAGATCTTTAAGAGCATGTTTCACATGCCGTGAAGTTGCACTCTGAGCTCCCCCACCCATTCCCAGTTACTGCTTGGGTGATTAAAACGTCAGCATTTACTTCAATTGAAAACTCTCTGGGGCAGGGACAGTCCTTTGCTTCTGTTTGGTGGAGGGTTTTCCAAAAGTGAACGAAGAAACAAGTGAAGTCAACTGTTTCAACGGATAAGGAGCCTTTCCCTAAACTGCAGCCGTCCTGCAGCGTCTTTCGACAGAAGTTTATGTTCTGCTAACCACCTATAGCAGATGCACCCCCACCCCCTCCTGGATCATCCAACCTGAGATTCATCTCAGGAGGACACAGGTGAGTAACCAAGCCATGGTTCTTCTCTTAATAATATTCCAAAGCATCGCTTCTCCCCGCTGACAGTCCATCTTCTAGGGCTGGGGTGAGGTGAGAGTGTGTGCATGCGCAGGGGGCAGGCTAAAGGGAAGGGCTGGCCTGTGCTGACCTGATCTGTGGGTAGGAAGAGGACATCAGTTTCCGAGACTGCCTGTCCTGAACTTGTGTGTTAAGTGAAGTATTTGTAACTATTTTTAAAAGGCAGGACTGAGTTACCCAGAAACCCTCAGTGGGGGGGCTGATGGCTGCAATGAAGAATTTGCTGTGGGTCTCTCAGCCTCCTTTAACTTGTTCCAGGGGGATGTAAAGCTGGGAACATGGGAGGGAAATCAAATTGTGTCCAAATCATTCCCTCACCCCCAAGACAAGACTCGTTCAGTGGAACTCACTTGAAGCCAAAGACAATGACCTTAGAGGAGTCACTGGGCCATTCACACACAGTCAGGTAAAGGTCACTGTATATTTCTTCATCTTGAAACAAGCGAACCTGTCGTACCTAAGAACAGAGTAAATCAGATTGAGACCTGATGTGGAAAAAAACAGATGACCAAGGTAGTGGAATTTGGAATTACCACCCCCACCAGACAAAACTGTAGGGCCTAAATTACTTGGGAAGGTCTTTTAAGAGCCCAGATCAGGCATTCAACGAAAGATGTTTAATTTGGTTCAGAGAAGAAAAGTGATTTTACATTTCAGATGCTCCTTTCACCCAGGAGGTTCTCAAATACTTTATAGTTACAAACTGATTACATACAAGAATCACAGCATACAGCTACCTCTGGGGTGGAGCACAACAGCAGTGTGATGGTGCACAGCAACACTGCACTAGCACAGGACAAACTGAAACCGCAGAGGAAATTTAGGGAGGCAAAATATGATGTCTTGATTAGAGATCTGAGCAGGACAGCTACTCAACTCTAGCAAAATGCACTCGATCAAGGCCTCAGATTCGTACCTCGTTTAATAGGTGATGCCTCTTGCAGCATAGCACCTTCTAGAACTGGACTGGGCAACAGTGGTCAGCACAGCACCCTCTAGTCCCACACTAGGGCGCTGACCCAAAGGAAAGAGTGTGCCCAGTGCCCCTTCTGGGTTTCCTTGGAAGTCTCCCTTCCATGCCTAACCCTGCCTGGCATTAGCTCCCCTAGATCACAGCCCAAAGTGGGAACATCTGCAGGACATGGGCCTTCATTTCTGTGAACTCACTCACCACCCTCAGTAACTCCAGACTGGAGGTGTGGGGGCATCACACGTACCAGCTTCAGCTTGCTGTGAACGTTGAATTCCCACCAGTAGAGGTGGTAGATGTAGAAGGAGAAGTCATCATCACCGCTGTTGCTGGTATATGACAAGACGTACCTCCCGCACTTGGAGAAGCCGAGGAAGATGTGTCTGGAAGATGAGCACAGGACTCTGGCTCAGCCCAGAGCACTCACGCAGTTGCAGTCACATTCCCACCTCCCCAAGCTGGTCAGGCATGGAAGCTCCCCATGAGTGTGTTTCACACCCCCCGCCTCCTCCCCCAAATAGGGAATGATGGATGGCCCTGCCAACCTGCTGAAGGAGGAAACGCACTTAACAGACCATGTCATATCTTACCCTGCACACAAGAAATCTTCGTCAACGATATTCTTCAGGGAGACGCATACCCTTGGGGGCAGCTTGCGGAAGAGGCGTGGAGAAAGCTGCCCGGTGATCTGGAAAGAAGGGAAGTGTCAGAGACTCGGAGGGTACGTCCAACAGGAGGCAGGCTCAAAACATCGGGGTACCCAAAATGTGTCCTGAACTGCTTCCTGCGGATACCTTCTGCTTATAACCCCAGTGTAAGGAAGGAGCAGAGCTAAACAAGGGCAACAGGAGCAGATATTGGGGTCATGTGTGTTTATTTTTTAGGATAATGGTGACCACACTGGTTGCTGCCCTTGGGCTCCTGTGACAAGTCACCATAGCAGCCCCCGGGGCTGTGGCTGCACGTTGCAATTTATAAATCGGCTGCTGCTGCGGGGCCAGGGCAGCACAAGAGACACAGAAAACCAGGTGCTGAGACTCCTGGGTCCTATTCGCAGTTCTGGGAGAGCAGGCGGCCAGAGTCAAACGCTCGGGGTGGGGGGCTGTTGGGAGCCA
Organism: Mesoclemmys tuberculata; assembly: GCA_007922155.1. NCBI lineage: Eukaryota > Metazoa > Chordata > Testudines > Chelidae > Mesoclemmys > Mesoclemmys tuberculata. Next base: position 1,960,139 of record ML675714.1, read on the forward strand.
GGACTCCAGGCTCTAGCCTCGCTCTCTGCTCAAGTCATTCCCCCTCTTCCTTCCTCCAGCCGAAGGCCTAGACCCCTGCCCCTACTGCCCCCCAGCACCTCCCCAGAGCCCCGGCACACCCGGCCGCATGAGTCACTCCCCGCACGCCGGAAACTGCCCTCCCCCCCTCCATGACCCCCCGGGGGCAGCAGCCCCTCCCCCCAAAGCCGGCCCCCTCAGCGAGCCCCCCCGGCTCCCTCACAGGCGCCTCCCCCCCGTCAATGAGCCCCCCCCTTGCAGGGCCGCCCCTACTCTCTGCCCCCCGCCCCGCCCCCAGCGTCCCCCTCAGAACCCCGCGCCCCACAGGAGCCCCCGCCCCGCCCCCACAGGCCCGCCCTCACCTTGACGCGCTCGAGCTGCCGCACCACGTGCTCGCGGCGGCCCCGGCCCCCCCCGGAGGAGGATCCGCCCCCCGCCCCTGCCGGGCCCCGCTTCCCCCCCGAGCCGCCCCGCTCCGATTTCGAGCTGGGCGCCATTTTCCCCCCCGGCCCCCTGCGCTTCCGGAGCGGCCCGAGCCCGCCACCGCCTCCCGCGCCCGGTCCCGCCCACGGGGCCTTTCCATTGGCCAGCGCCGGCGCCCGCCGAGATTCAAGGTCTCTCCGCGATTTCCATTGGTCATCTGAGCTGTCAATCTCAGGCGTCCCTCCCCTGGAGGGCACGCTCCCCCGTCGGAACGCGCCTCCTCTCGCCCCGCCCCGTCAGTCCGCGTTGTCCGATTGGTGGCCAACTCCTGTCAGTCTGTCTCCCGCTTGGTTGCTATGGAGAAGAGATACCCGCGAGGCCCCGCCTCCCGGGGCGGGAGGCAGCGGGGCCAAGGGCCTTTGGGTGCCGCCTAGGGCGTCTAAGTGGTGCCTGAGAAATACGGGCCGTCGTCATGGCGACGGGCCAAGTGGCCTCAGGGCCCATGGAGCCTAGGCATCCCACCGCCATGACAGCGCAGCCCTGGCCCGACAGCACCGCACCCCATGGTGGGGACAGCCCAACCACGGTGACGGCCCCGCTGTGTTACCAAACGTGACACGGTGACGGCCCCAGCGTGGCACCAGACGTGGCACGGTGATGGCCCTGGCGTGG
>ML675714.1:1961261-1984386 GCA_007922155.1 Mesoclemmys tuberculata
TGGCCCTGGCGTGGCACCAGACAGGACATGGTGACGGCCTACCAGACATGGCACCAGACATGGCACCGTGACAGCCCCAGCGTGGCACCAGATGTGGCATGGTGACAGCCCTGGCATGGCACCAGACGTGGCATAGTGACGGCCCCAGCATGGCACCAGACATGAGATGGTGACGGTCCACCAGATGTACCACCAGACGTGGCACGGCATCTTGTGGCAGCTGGGCCCAACAACAGCCAAGGGGCGTCTGACAGCATCCAAACAGCGCAGTGCCCGGGGGAATGAGACTGACAGCCCAGACCCTGCACAGGGAACGGCGTGGCCAGTAACAAACCGTGGGGTGTCCCCAACGGCCAAAGCCCTGATGTGGCCTGGGGGAAAAGGTGGGGCGCCAACCTGCCCAACGACGGCGCAGCTCAGTGCCTGGCCACACCACATTGGGTCCCGTGGGGTGATGCTTTAAATGGTCGCTCTGTCCCAGTGACACTGTGTCATCGCACTGCACTGAAACGTTGTCCGGCTGCGCTAAAACAGTCCCCCGTCGGTACAGAGTGAGAGTCATGGATGTTGAGGCCAAAAGGGTCAGGGTTAGGACTGTTTCCACCAAAAAGATCAATAGGAAACATCATCTTGCTGCCTAAAAAAGGCATTGCGTCAGCCAGGTGTCGTCCTGTCGCAACTGAACATCTGTCACATCAGCAGCAGGTGGCATGAAAACGAGGTTGGACGCCATGGATGTAAACGAATGGTCACCCCTCAGATGCAGCGTCTACCAGCATCATTCAGGCATGACTTAAGTAAATGATCAGTGTCTTATTTATGAAGCCCACTGAAGGAATCAGTCAGAAAATGACCGGGGAGCTTCCCCCTACAATCAGTGTTGAGGTTTTAATAATGCTTTGACCGTCTTCTGCATCTTCCATTCAACGGGTTCAAGCCCTTTACCAACATTAATGGATTGATGACAACACTCCTGGCAGGTAGGTCAGTATTTTTATCCCCTTTTATCTTATGGAGGGGAAACCGAAATACCGAGAAGGAAAGCAAATTGTCCCAGGTCACAGAACCAGGGATGTAGCCCACATACTTGGACTAATCGCTGGGCCACGCTGCCTTCCAGAGCCTGAGATAGAGACAAAATCTCTGTGCTCTCACCGTTGGCTTTCCCCGTAACCAGAGATAGAACCCAAGCATCTTGACAATCTTGCCTTCTACCCAGATGTCTTGGTTCTCAAACCCCTGATCTAACAAATGCAGCACACCCGTTTCCCAGAGCCAGGAATAGAACCCAGGAGTCCCGACTCCAAGTGCTGGCCTTTTATCGCCAGACATCTTTAGCGCTATAGCTCCCTAGGACCACTTAGTAAGAAGGCATTTCACCTGCCTGTGCCAGATTTCAGTTCAACCTTGGCATTGAAATTCACATGCCAGGATAGCAGAGGATCAGTGACGGTGGGAAATGCCCCGTTTCCTGGGCTAGCTCAGAAGTGTCTCATCGTGAAACAGCAGGGGCCTGATCACAGGCGGTCTGCAGGACAGAGGCAGAGTCATGGCTCCATTCCCTGTGTGTCTCAGAAGCTGGCAGGACTCTTAATACACTGGCAAATGGTCAGAATGTGGGGATTGGAAAAGAAAAGCCAGAAAAATATGTTTACAGTTCCATCCCGGCATTAAGCCAGGCTAGAGCCTGGGCCTATAAATAGGCCTTTAAAACTAGCTTCCAAAGGTCAGCCAGTCAAATACCAGAAATGCTTTTAAAACAGGGGCTTGGGAATTAAGCTACCATTATAACATTGTTAGTGATGTAAGGCAAGATGTGTTAATCCACTATTGTCCTACAAGGCACCCTCTGATTTGTTGTGGGGCTCGGGAAGGGTTGTTTTTTTTTAAAAAACCCATATTCCTACAAAGAGGTAGGAATCTGAGGTCTCTCCTTGCATTCATTATATGTCAGACAGTGACTTCTGTAAAGTTCCACTGGTGAAAGGAGGCTAATGGGCCAGCAGCAGGTGTCAGGGATATGGGACTTAATGGCCCTTAGGTTTAGGGGTAACATTTTTATAGTGCCTAAGTCCCATTTTCAAAAGTCCATCTGGGTTTGCAACAGTGTGTTAAAAACGATGTGCATTTTGGGATGGGACAGAGGGCATTGTGGGCCGTTGACCCCAAATTCCCATAATTCCCTCAGAGGAGGACAGGCATCCTACCGTACATCCTAAAAATGTCCCACAAGGCAGCATGCTTGCAAATGGCAGGCAAAGGATGCTGGGATGCCTACCCACAATGCAACACTTTTTTCCTGTACACCCAGATGCCATGTGGCCTCGAGGTGCCAGCACACACAGCCCCACAGGAGCGTGCTCTGCCATAACAATTCTGTTGGTGGCAGAACTTTTGCCAGTGAAGTCACTGAGCCTTGTAACAAAACCTTGCATTAGGAGCTGAGAAATTAGACTAGGTGGGTCTGATCCAATGCCGTAGGGAAGCAGGTGCACTAAATGACATGGAGCAGAGCTCTGAAGTTGGATAGAAGTCTAGCTGGGTGGATGGTCAGACTGCATATAGCACATCCAGTGTTCCTGTCCTCTGCAGAAAATCAATTTACACAGGAGTTTCACTGATCAGCTTCTTGTGGAGCTAATTGTGAAGCACGCAAATGGCATGAAAGTAAATTAGATTGAAAGAAATGGAGTGTTCCCAATTAGGAGCCAAGGATGGCTCTGACTTTGCCAGGAGTTTGGCAGATTTTGAAAAGGGCTCAGTTGCTAGCAACCCCTGTTGTTCTCAAAGGGGAGGTTCTCCAGGACTTTTACAGCCTCAGTGCTTTCAAGTGACCTAGCCTAGTCTGGAGTGTCTGTAATTACAGGAAGTGTGTGGCATAGAAAGGAGAGCTTGGGGTTTCTTAAAACAGTCCTCGTTTGGTTTTGGAAGTGGCTGGAGCATGCTCGAGCAGCCTCCCTGGATTTCAGTTTGCAGGGAATGAAAGAATCGAGGCTGAAACATGTCAGGAGTTGGGTCTGAATGGGATGAGTCTGATACTTTGCTCCTGGGTAGCGCATTTCATCTGCCCATCTCGAAGCAGCGTTAAATGAGGTGAGTAACATCATCCCCAATTCACAGATGGGGAAACAGAGGTACAGAGAGGTTCAGTGGCCTAGTGCCCCCAACAGGACAGAGCCAAGAATAGGCCCCAGCATCCTCAGTCCCCATCCAGGGACCTAGCCACTTGACTGTGTTGCCTCCTTATCAGGAACTCTGTGGCTGGGCCAAGGGTGGCTTATGAGAATGAGCCCAGGGCAAAAGCACTCAGCCACGTGCGGCCTTCCCAGTCTTGTGATATTTGGTGGTTTTCTTAAAGCTCCAGCTTCTGGGGTCATGTTATTATGCGAGCATCTCGGCTTTTCTTTTTTAAAAGAAGCCATATTCCAGCCCTTGCAGAGCAGAGAAAAGCCTGGAAATGTGACACCGGACGGCTCAAAAAGGCAAACAGAAAGAACTTGACTTTTATTTTGTTTTAAATCTGATTTTTTGGAGAGGCCCATGACTCCTGGTGTTTGAATGGTTAGGGTTGGCAATACTTCCTGTGCGTTGTGTGAGCTATGCGTGTTACCCTGGCACGAGGGGCTCTGGGTAGTGTATCCAACAGGCACTTCCTGTGCTAAGAATTACTGTAATGACAACCACCACACAAGCATGATGGCGTGGATGCCATGTAAGACTTTTGCTGCAGTGGTGCCTCAGTATCTTTTGCGGCAGATGCCTCAGTACTTCTGAGCTGCTACCTTTGCAGGACGTGCAGGGAACTCTGAGGGCACGTTTGAAATCTAGAAACACCATCTGCAGGCACCTGACCAGAAACCAAGCAGCCGCTAGAGAGGAGAGGAATGCCGGAGGAAGGGGGGTGTTGGGTAGACGACAGGAGCAGCAAGCCAGCAATTGGGTCAGGTCAAGGGGTGCCCATCCCTGTCTTTGCCTAGGGCAGCATATGAGGCTGGGTTGGGAGGAGCTGTCCTTCCTGCCCTAGAGAAGGGTCTGGAGCAGTGGGGCTAGCTGCAGCAGCACTGAGAATAGGAACCAGAGAGGGATTCATCCTTCTCTGGGATGGAGAAACAGCTGCCTTGAATCTAACGATGCTCATTAAATAGGGCAGTGGTGCTGGGGTGGGGACAGTTTCGGAGCCAATCCAGGGAGTCTACCCCTGCTCCCTGCAGAGCCCATGGAGCTGGGCGTGGAGACAGCCCCTGTGGTCTCTTTAATTTGCACCCAGTATGCTGGAAGCAACTGTGGTGGAATATGGCTGGCTGGGTGACAAGTATTTATCATTTCAGTTACGGTAATTGGCCGTTACCACTGACTCAGAAGGCGAAGCACAAACACTGTGATTCCCAGGGAGGTCTTTGAGGCTGGCCAAATTACATTCTCCACAGCCCATTGGGAGCCAGAAATGTTACCCCATATGGGAATTGGGCAACATCCTGTTGCTGGCCCCTGGGCTCTGCTCCTGGATAACTCAGCAAGGCATTTGTGATCTTGACAAGGAGTGAGCAGCCGGGAAGCTGAATCACAGAGTGTTTAGTTGGGGGGTCTGGGAATTTCCTCCTCCCGTGGGTTAGTGGGAGAAATCTGGGGTCCTTAGTGGAAGCAGAGATCAGAGACCTATGGTCTATTGGGTGTTTCCTGGGGTGGAGGGTAGTCTCAGCTGTGGGCAGGAAGTGTTGTCAATGTTTACAGAAGGGAGACTGGGAGTCAGGAGTCATGGGGAGGGGAGTAGTGTCTAGTGGTTAGAGTGGGGGGGGCTCGGAGTCAGGACTCCTGGATTCTATTCCCAGCTGGGGAAGGGGTGTGGGGTCTAGTGAGGGAATTTTGAGAGAGGAGTCTTGGCTCCTGTCCAATGCTTGGGTGACCTTGCACAAGTCAATTCAGCTCATTGTGCCTCAGTTTCCCCCCGGGTTATGCAGCAGTGCTAACATCAAGCCAGCCTGTACGGATGGCAGCTTTGCAATTGAGCGCGGGATGGGGGCGGGGGCAGAAGATGGCAACCCTGACCGCACTCAGGAAAAACAAACAGCAACAGTCAAGTTTCCCCAGAGTCCTATCTGCCTCTGTACATGGTTGGAATACCAGACTCTGTCAGCGTGACTCCTTCCAAACATTCCTTCAGGACTTCTGCCAGCTCCAGCCCTGTTATGCAACCCCAAACGCAGCAGACACAAAAGCCCCCCTACTTGCCCAGAGCCTGAATCTCCCCCTCATCCCACCTCCCTCCCTCGGCTTTGATCAGACTAGGAGACAACAGCAAGCGAAGACACAGTGTCCCGGCTGCAGCTCACGCCCAGGCGCTGTGATAGCTCCTGGCAGGTTGCTTTCTCTGTTTCATTTTTCAGTGCTCCGGCAGGCGAGCGTGGGGGGTGTGGAAGGTGATTGTCGCTGTGGGGACCATGTGAGGCCGATCTTTATTTCAGAGGCAAAGACGGAGCTGAGGGAATCTGGAGCTCGTGCTGGTCTGGCTTCAATTAGAGATCCTGGGAAGACTCTGCAGAGCGGAGCCCGGGAGACTTGCAGCCGGAACCTGGCTATGGTGAGGGAGAGCTTCAGCTCTGGCGTCTTCGGGGACCCTGCGGCATTTGGGCTTGTTGGCAAAGAGGCTCTGGTGATGCCTGCATGGGCTGGGGACAGGCGGGTGGCTCACACAGGTCACACCACTCTGGGCCGGAGCAGGGCTGAGGTTGCTGTTGGTTGGCATAGATGGGTCCACATGGGATAAAAGGGGGGCAGTTTCCTCAGCAAGGGAGCACCAGCGTTCACCTACTCTGAGCAGGGTTCAGTGACGCAGTGGTTCAACTGCCAGCGCTCTCACTGCTGTGTGTGCGCCCCACGGAGATTTCTCAAGCAAGGCCCAGGGGAGATCCAGCTTTCGACCCCCAGACCTATTCCCAGCTCTTGGAGGGAAGTGGGGCCTAGTGGGTACAGCAGGGGGGGCTGGCATTAAGGCTAAGGCATACTGATTGCCTGCTTCCCCAGAGCCTGCCGTCCATGTGCCTTGGCCCTGCCCTGCAGGGACCCCCCTCGTAGTCAGAGCAGAGCCCTTTCTGTATGGCCAGTTTGCTGGAGCTGCCAACAAGAGGCCATTTATTGCTTGTCGGGTTTTGACCTGTCTCCCACCTGGAACTGGGCTGGGATTCCCCCCAGCTCATTTCACGCTCAGCTCCTGAAGGGGACTCCCCCGGTCCTGGGCAATTTCAAACCACGCCATGGATGGGTCCATCTTGGCAGCCTCAGAGGAGAAGCTGAAGACTGAACAGATGCTGGTGTGGCAGGAGGGTGTTACTTTGTATTATAGCGGCACTGACGGAGATCAGGGCCCTGCTGTGACGGGCGCTGCACTGACCCCGATGGGGACAAGGGCCCCATTGAGCCAGGCACTGATGTGTCAATTCACCAATGAGCACACATGCTCACATGCTCATGCAATCCGGCCGCGTCGAGGAGGTGAAAAGGCGGCCTGTGCTGCTGGGGGGAGCTGATCAGCTGCCAGGCCGGCTAAAACAACAACTAAGGCATTTCAGAGCTGCCAAGTGCCCTGTAAACCGACCTGCCTCGATCCCCAGCGGGCCCGGCTCAGTGGGGCCCTTCATCCCCCCACAGCAATGGCTGGAGTGTTGGAGACAGAGCCTGCATTGAGCGGCCGAGCAGCACTAGGCATGGCCTGTAGGAGCACTGGGGATCCCGACTGTGGCACACACAGGGTTCAGTTAGCGCCAGAATTCATCAGACTCTCTCCCCCCCGCCCCAGCGGCTGAGCTGCAGCTGCCTCCTGGTCCTCTTTGTGAAGATCCCCTTCTCCTGCCTGGTTGGGAGTCAGGATGATGAGGACGCCCCGCCATTCCCCCGGCTTGGAGGAGGAGCCCTGCCACAGAAGAACGCTCTGGGCTGCCCGGCCAACTGCACCTGCCCGTCAGAGGAGACGGTGGAGTGCGGTGGCCTTGACCTCCACGTGTTCCCCAGCAACATCTCCAAAGCTGTCCAGCATCTTTCTCTGCAGGTAATGTCTCCCTCCCGGCCCCCAGCAGAGCCCCGGGCTTGGATCCCAGTTCCCAATGACAGCGTGTAGAGTGCCTCAGAGGGCGGCCGGGGGCCGTTGGACACAGCACCCCAGGGGCTGGGGTGTCTCTCCTGGGAGGCAGTGGAACCCCTCCCTGACTCTCCACCTCCCTTCTCTCTCTCTCACGGCTGCCCCCTGCCCCACGGCAAACGCCTCCCCTCCCCCCAGGGACTGACGGTGAGCGGGGTCTCCTTCTGCAGAATAACCAGCTCCGGGAGCTGCCCTACGATGAGCTAGCCCGGCTGAGCAGCCTGAAAACCCTCAACCTGCACAACAACCACATCATCTCCGAGGGTGAGGGAGCCAGCGCGGGCAGGAGATGTCACCAAGGGAGCGGTGCAGTGGGCAGAGGGGCAGCCAGCGTGACCCGGGCGTGTGTGTGCGTGTCATGGGAGAGCTCGTCCCAGAAATCCCCTTGGCTCAGGGTCAGATGCCATTGTCCCCTTCTCCTTGTCTTCTTCAATCCCAGAAGGATGGATTGCTAGGCCAAATTCCCCTCTGCCCTGCAGTTTCAGCTGGATACAGGAATTTTCTCTACTTCCTCTCCTAAATTCTTGTGCAGCCTTTGCTGCATGCTGTTCAACAGCTGCCGTTTCTTACCCCGGAAGTGGCTGCATTTCAGTGCTGGGTGAGCGATCCGTACATAGTGTTGTTCAAACAGCTGCATGCTCCACCCCAGAATCAGCTGCATTTCAGCAGAGAGGGAAGCTATTTGGGACCATTGTAGAAGAGCATTGTGGGATGCTGAATGCAAAGCATTCTGGGTAGCTCGGTGAGCAAGTGGAAGCAGCCACTGGGCCTTGCAGGGAGGGAGGCAGGGTCTGAGTTAGCTAGCTGGATGGTACCGGCTTCCCTTCTGGATTAGGCAATCTCTGCTCTTCTTTCTGCTGCTTTCTAGGCCTCCCAGATGAAGCCTTTGAGTCCCTGGAGTCACTGCAGTACATCTACCTGGCCAACAACAAGGTGTGTGCTTCTATCTTCTGGCCGGGCAGCAGGGTGGGCCTGGTGCATTTTCTCAGGCTGTAATGAGCAGTGACGGCGCAAGGAGTTTGCACCCAGCTAGCTGGGTGTGTGTGTGTGTATGTGTGTGTGTGTGTGAGAGAAAGAGGGATTTTGCAAGCTCAGCCATGCTGAGCATGGCCATCAGGGGGATGGGACCTCCAGGGAAAGTTCAGGGTGTGTGTGTGAGACTCAGGCACGGGGCACTAGGGGTGCTTCGCTGCAGGGAACAGCCTGGCAGGCTCAGTGGGGGCGCGCTCCCTTCAGTCTGTGCAGCACTAGGAGGCGCTGTGCAGGGAGCGGGTCGGGGCCCCTCTCTGAGTCAGTGCTGCCTTTCAGAGAGGGACAGGCCCCCCGTGGTCACGAGAGACGCTGTGACTTTCCCCCAGGTGTCTGTGTCAATCCCCTTGTCCTGGGAGATTCTGACTTGGGCGATTCCATCCCGCTGCCCTAACCTGCCACTGCGCTTGTTGGAGACAGGATTCCCCTCCCCTGCCGGTCCTAGATCTTTGTGTGGTGGCGCTGGGCTCAAACAGCCCAGAGCAGATGTTGAGCAACCCCTGTATAAACAGCTGCTGCATCCTGCCCCCGAGGTGGCTGCATGTCAGTAACCTTTGATCAGTCCCTGTGTAAAGCAGGGCCAGGCCCTCCGGCGGCGCGGCGTGGAGCCAGGGCCGCTCTGCTCGCCTGCTAGAATGGGTTCCTTCCCCTTTGGTGTCTTCCCCAGCTCACGGTGGCACCGCAGATCCTCTCCAGCACGGTGCGTATAGTGGACCTGGCGGCCAACCTGCTCACCGAAGTGTACCCGCTCACCTTTGGGCAGAAAGCCAACCTCAGGTAGGCTCAGCTGGGCCCCCTGCCTTGGGCGTGCAGGAGAGGGGAGCGCTCTAGCAGATGGGGCTTCAGCTGCGGGTCATTTGCTGCTCTGGTCTCAGTGGGTTTGACTGGTGAAGCCAAGCTCTGGGCCTGAATGGTGGGGGCCTGGTTGTGAAGCTGGGTGGGGAGCTCGATAAGGGGCTCTCCCCTCTCCACTGATGACAGCATCCCGTCCTGTGCCAGGGGCAGGGAGCAGGATGGGGGGGCTCTGTAGGGGGCACTGTGCCCATGGGGGCAACCCCCTACCCCAGAGGCTCTGAGCTCAGCTCTGTTTTGCTTCCCACCCCTCCACACAGGTCCGTGTATCTTCACAACAACCAGCTGACCAACACTGGGCTGCCCTACAACGCCTTCAACGGCTCTGACGCCGTCAGCACCATGATCCTCTCCAGCAACCAGCTCAGCTACCTGCCCCAGAACCTGCCCCCTGCGCTCGTCCGGCTCCACTTACAGGTGGGGCAGGGGCTGGGTTAATGGCGGGGGGTGGGCGGGGGCTCTGCAGGTGCTGCATAAACAGGCAGGTAGCCTGGGTCCCTGCAGCGTGACACATCCCATGTGGCAGGGATTCCCCGAAGCCCATTTGCCTTTCGCGTGGAGAAAGGAAGTAGGGTCTAGTGGTTAGAGCAGGGGGGCGGGGAGCCAGGACTCCTGAGTTCTATTCTTAGCTTGGCCTTTGACTTGCTCTGGGGCCTTGGGCAAGTCCATCCCCTCTCCCTTCCCCAGCTCTGCCATTCAGATGGTGGCTGGGCTGGGTGGCCTAGTGGTTATCCTGGTACCAAATCTAGGGCAGTCTCCCCCCAGCCCTGCTGACTTTTCGAGGAGGGGTCAGAGCTTTTCCCACAGGCAGGAAGGGCCCCGTCTATAGTGGCTGCGACCTCCTATCCCTGCAGAACAACCTCATCTCCCGGATCCCCAAGGGGGCCCTGAGCAGCCACGGGAAGCTGCGAGAGCTCTACCTGCAGAACAACAATCTGTCCAACGAGGGCATTGAGCCCTCCACCTTCAGGTAAACAGCGCCGCTGGGGAGGGCCTGGGTGAGTGAGCTGCAGCGCAGCCAAGTGGTGAGAGTGCAGGAGCCCAGACTCCTGGGTTCTACCCCAGATGTCAGATGGGAATGGGCTCTAGTAGTTATGGCTGGTGGGACTGGGAGCCAGGACTCCTGGGCGCTTGGCTTTGGAAGGGAATATGGGTTAGGCGCCATGGTGGGGGACTGGGAGCCCAGACGCTTGGCTTCTGGGGGAATGTCCTTGTGGTGAGAGCAGGGGGAAGGCTGGGAGCCAGGACTCCTGGGCTCTAGTCCCAGCTCTGGGAGGGGAGTTGGGTCTAGTCCTTAGAGCAAGGGGGAGCAGAGTGTCAGGATGCCGGGGTCCAATACCGCAGGACGCTGCAGCACAGGCTCCGTGCCCCAAGCCCGAACCCTGTTCCCCATCCCAGCAAGCTGAAGGGCCTGGAGTACCTGGATTTGTCTAACAACAACTTGACGGAGATCCCAGCTGGCTTCCCCCCAGGCATCCTCATCCTGCACCTGGGCAAGAACCGCATTGGCTCCCTGCCGCAGGACAGCCTGGGCCGGGTGCGCAGCCTGCAGTATCTGCTCCTGCAGAACAACCGCCTGACGGCCGCCGGCGTCCACCCCGACGCCTTCCTCAAGCTGCGCTACCTGCACACCTTGCACCTCTACAACAACCGGCTGGAGCAGGTGCCCCCGGGACTGCCCCGCCGTGTCCGCTCCCTCATGCTTCTGCACAACCAGATCACCCACGTTGGCCTGCACGACTTCGCCAGCACCTACCTGGTCACCGAGCTCAACCTGAGCTACAACCGCCTCTACAGCGCCAAGATCCACCGGCTGGCCTTCCGCAAACTGCGCCGGCTCGAGAGCCTGGACCTGGCCGGCAACCAGCTCACCCTGCTCCCCGCCGGCCTCCCGCCCAGCCTGCAGGTGCTCAAGCTCCAGAAAAACCAGATCAACTCGCTCTCACCCGAGCTGCTGGCCAACCTGACCAGCCTCAAGGAGCTGCACCTGGCTCACAACAGGCTGCGCATTGGCTCCATCACCCCTGGCACGTGGCAGGAGCTGCAGGGGCTCAAGGTGAGGGAGGGGACGATTGCCCTAAGGGTGTAATCGGAGAGGGCAGTGCGGCAGTGCAGGGGGGCTGGGAGGCAGGACTCCTGGGTCCTATCCTGGCTCTGGGAGGGGATGTGATTCAGTGATTAGAACCTGGGCACCAGGACTCCTGAGTTTCATAGACTCCTAGAAGAGGATCTAGTCCAGCCCATGCTCAAAGAGTTTGTACCTTCATCTGCTAGATTAAAAAGCCCTCTGGCAGCATGGCAATGTCAGACTGGATCAGGCCCAGTGGCCATGCAGCCTGTATCCTGTCTCTGAGCGGGGCCAGCGTTAGATGCCTCAGATAGAGGTGCAGAAACCCACGCAGCAGACAGATGTGGGATACGCACCCATCATGAAGGTCTCCTCCTAGTTCCTAATGGTCACAGATTGATTCTGGAAGGAAGATTAAACCTCATGGTTTAAACCATTCTGACTCCAGATCTCCTTGTTGTCCATATAAACATCCAGCCCTCTCTTTGGGTCTGACAGAGTTCACGGCCTCATTCATAGAATAATAGAATCATAGAATATTAGAGTTGGAAGGGACCTCAGGAGGTATCTAGTCCAACCCCCTGCTCAAAGCAGGACTAAACTCAGCTAAATCATCCTGGTGAGGGTTTTGTCAATCTGCAGCTTAAAACCTCTAAAGATGGAGATGCCACCACCTCCCCAGGTAACCCATTCCAGTGCCTCACCACCCTCCTAGGGACAAACTTTTTCCTAATGTCCAACCTAGACCTCCCCCACTGCAACTTGAGACTGTTGCTTCTTGTTCTGTCATCTGCCACCACTGAGAACAGCCTAGCTCCAACCTCCCTGGAACCCCCTTTCAGGTAGTTAATGGCTGCTATCAAATCCCCCCCTCATTCTTCTCCTCTGCAGACTAAACAAGCCTAGTTCCCTCAACCTCTCCTCATAAGTCTTGTGCTCCAGCCCCCTAATCATTTTTGTTGCCCTCTGCTGGACTCTCTCCAACTTATCCACATCCTTTTTGTAGTGGGGGGCCCAAAACTGGACACAATACTCCAAATGCGGCCTCACCAATGCCAAATAGATGGGAGTAATCACTTCCCGCGATCTGCTGACAGTGCTCTTACTAATGCAGCCCAATATGCCATTAGCCTTCTTGGTAACCAGGGCACACTGCTGACTCGTATCCAGCTTCTTATCCACCGTAACCCCCAGATCCTTTTCTGCAGAACTGCTGCCTAGCTCGTCGGTCCCCAGTCTGCAGCTGTGCATGGGATTTTTCCATCCTAAATGCAGGACTCTGGGCTTGTCCTTGTTGAACCTCCTCAGATTTCTTTTGGCCCAATCCTCCAATTTGTTTAGGTCCTTCTGTATCCTATCCCTCCCTTCCAGGGTATCTACCACTCCCCCAGCTTAGTGTCATCTGCAAACTTGCTGAGGGTGCAATCTACCCCATCCTCTGGATCATTAATGAAGATGTTGAACAAAACCGGCCCCATGACCGACCCCGGGGCACTCCGCTTGTGACTGGCTGCCAGCTAGATGAGGAGCCATTGATCACTACTTGTTGAGCCCTATGCTCTAGCCAGCTCTCTATCTATTTTATAGTCCATTCATCCAACACATACTTTAACTTGCTGATAAGAATACTGTGGGAGACTGTATCAAAAGCTTTGCTAAAGTCAGGGTATATCACGTCCATCGCTTTCCCCACATCCACAGAGCCAGTCACCTCTTCATAGACAGCAATCAAGTTGGTCAGGCATGACTTGCCCTTGGTGAATCCTGATCACCTTCCTCTCTTCTAAGTGCCTTAGAATGGATTCCTTGAGGACCTGCTCCATGATTTTTCCAGGGATTGAGGTGAGGCTGTAGTTCCCTGGATCCTCTTCCTTCCCTTTCTTGAAGATGGGCACTGTATTTGCTTTTTTCCAGTCATCAGGGACCTCCTCCAATTGCCATGAGCTTTCTAAGATAATAGCCAATGGCTTTGAAATCACATCAGCTAACTCCCTCAGCACCCTTGGGTGCACTGCATCTGGCCCCATGGACTTGTGTATGTCCAACCTTTCTAAATAGTCTTGGACCTGTTCCTTCAGCCCTGCGGGATGTTCACCTCCTCCCCATTCTGTGCCGCCCAGTGCAGTAGTCAGGGATCTGACCTTGTCTGTGAAGACAGAGGCAAAAAAGGCATCAAGTACCTCAGCTTTCTTCACATCCTCTGTCACTAGGTTGCCTCCCCCATTCTATAAGGGGCCCACACTTTCCCTAATCTTCCTCTTGCTGCTAACATACCTGTAGAAACCCTTCTTGTTCCCCTTCACGTCCCTTGCTAGCTGTAACTCCAATTGCGCTTTGGCCTTCCTGATTTCATTCCTGCATGTTGGAGCAGTATTTTTATAATCCTCCCTAGTCATCTGACCAAACTTCCACTCCTTGTAAACTTCTTTTTTCTGTTTAAGCTCACCAATGACTTCTTTGTTAAGCCATGCTGGTCACCTACCACACTTGCTATTCTTTCTGCACATCAGGATGGTTTGTTCTTATGCCCTCAATAAGGTTTTTTTAAAATACAGCCAGCCCTCTTGGATTCCTTTCCCCTCATATTAGCCTCCCAGGGGATCCTGCCCATCAGCTCCCTGAGGGAGTCAAAGTCTGCTTTTCTGAAGTCCATGGTCCGTATCCTGCTGTTCTCCTTTCTTCCTTTTGTCAGGATCCTGAACGCGACCATCCAATGGTCATTGCTGCCTAGGTTGTCACCGACTTCTACTTCCCCTACCAAATCTTCCCCGTTTGTGAGCAGCAGGTCAAGAGCAGCACGGCCCCTACTTGGCTGCTCTAGCACTTGCACCAGGAAGTTATCCGCGACACAGTCCAAAAACTTTCTGGATTGTTTGTGCTCTGCTGTATTGCTCTTCCAGCAGATGTCAGGGGCATCTTGTGACAGGGAGTTCCGCAGGCTAACAACCTGCTGAATGGAGAAGTGGTTTGAATTTGCTTTCTTCTCCTAGCGTAAGAACTGGAAGACTCTGATTGAGTCCCCACCCACCCTGCCCTGCCATAACCTTCTCTAGAACAGTTTGGGGCCTGGGAGGCTGTTACTAGCGATCAGTGGCGTAGAGTGAATTGAAGCAGCTGTCAAGGACTCTGCTGTGGGCGTGGGTAACCCTGCCTCTCCTGCTCCCCCAGCTTCTGGATCTCAGCAACAACGAGTTGTCCTACATCCCTCCTGATTTGCCAGAGTCCCTCGAGTACCTGTATCTCCAGCACAACCGCATTGCTGTCATCGAGGCTGGAGCCTTCCACTCCGTCCCTGACATCCGAGCCATTATCCTCAGGTAAGAGCAGGAAGAGGGATGTTAACGCAGCTCCTGTCTCACCATCCACTGATGGGGGGGTTGGGAGTCAGGACCCCTGGGTTTCTCTCCCTGCTTCTGTGCAGGCTGTGGGGTGAAGTGGTTAGAGTCTGGAGCTGGGAGTCAGGACACCTCCCAGTGCAGGGTGGACGTGGCAGCACAGGCGGCAGCTCCAGCTAGCCACTGGAGCTCAAAGCCCTGGGCTTGGGCCACCGAGCACAGGTGAGGCTTCACGTGGCCAGCCGAGCCCTGCCGGAGTCGTGACATCCACATTGCCATTGATAGTGCGCTGGCTCCAGCACAGTCGCTGTTCTCTGCACCCCCTCCAGTGCCTCAGCAACTTGTGGGGTGGGGAGGGCCAGGCTGGGGCCAGAGAGAAGGACACTGTCCCATCCTTGATCTGGGACCTGAGGCCTCTCGTGTGGAAGGGCCCAGTGCTGAGAGCAGGATCCCAGGTGTTGTCTCCCTTGAGTATTCGGCTCACAAATGCTATCTCAGTAGGCCTTTTCCCAGGAGAGAATGAAGCTTTTCACAGATCCTCCCTGCTCTTTCCAGATCCAACCGCCTGCTGGCAGCCAGCGTGTCTGACGAGGCCTTCACGGCCCTGAAGCAGCTAGAGGTTGTGGACACTACGGGGAACCCAGAACCCATCAGCATCAAGATGCCGAGAGGCCGCCGCTGGCTCAGATCTCCCACGGGCCCCTAACAAGCCAACGTGTCGGCCTGAGCCTGGTTTGTCAGGGAAACTTGAATAGCAGCAAGGAGATGAGGAACTGAGGCAACGTTCTTCTCCAGCTGTGCTGGTCAGGCCCTAAATTGTGTCATCGCCAGGGGCGCTGAGGGTCCTGTCGGAGCCGCAGCTGCGCAGGGTTGGGAAGGGTCAGGCGAGGGAAAGTCCAGGTCTGGTGGGGAGCAGGATGGGTGTCTCAGCAGGAGGCGCTCTAGCCTCTGGGGTGGTGCCGCTGGGAGCAGGTGGGTGCACAGCTGGGGACCGAGCAGACAAGTGAGGTCCTGCACCTTTGGCATCCTGGCGAATTCCATCTGTCCCTGAAAGCCCCCTCGCTCTCTCCGCCGGATCGGCCACTCCACTCCAGCCTGGGGGCTAAACCATCACATAGAGCTTCTATGCAGTTAGTCAGCTGCCATGTTCCACCCCCGAGGTGGCTGCATATCAGTGCCACTGAAGCAATTTCCCTGTGTATGCATATCTGTATAGGGCGAAATTCTGAGCTGCTGTAGGCAGGTGCGACTCCCTTCAACCAGCTCTAAACTTGGCAGGGGTTTTGGGATCTCTTGGGCTGAGAGGAGTTCTGGCAACATCCTCTGATTCAATCCGCCTCTTCAGCCCTCATTTCCTGCAGCCGCCCTCCCTCGTTCCCAGGCTCTGCCACGCCACGTCCCACATGGCTGCGATAACATGGTTTCAATATCCTTACTTCCCTGCTGCCCCGAGGCAGCGTTCCAGAGGGATCACACTGCCTGCTGCTCGCTCTTCTGGGCTCGCCCGGCTGCACGGAGCGCAGCAACACCCTTGCAGGCGCTGGAGATCAGCATGGCCCTTCAGGCGCGCGCCAAGCCTTTTAACCAACCTCACAGGGGCAGGGTCGGAGGAGGGCCGCTCGCTGCTATGCCTGAGTTGGGCAGATGGGGGCTTGTATCAGCAGCATTGACCTTTCTTCAGATGGGGCCTGAGCTCCTCCAGCTGAAATTGACCTCACCCTAGATTAGCAATGGAGCCAGAGGTGGCTATTCAGATGCTGTGATAGGGGAACGGGCCTGGAACCAGGCAATGGCACCAGCAGAGCTGACATGCGTCTCCGCCTCTCCTCTCCCTTCCGAGCCGCCAGCGGGGCATGTTTTGCAGCTGTAGCAGAGGACCCCAGGCTGAATGGAATAACCAGGGCCTCTTTCCTTTTGCAGTCCCGTTACCCAATGGGGGTTAGAGGAAATGACTATACGGTGGGTGCACAACTGGTTGAAAAACCACACTGCAACATAGCTGGCCATGGTTCACGGTCGACTGGAAGGACACAGCTGGTGGGGTCCTACAGGGCTCGGTCTTGGGGCTGGTTCTAGTCAACATTTTCATTCTTGACTTGGTTAATGGAGTGGAGCCTATGCTTATAACTTTGGTGGATGACAGATGGGAGGATGGGATTAGAATTCAAATCAACCTTGACTAATTGGCAAATGGTCTGAATTCAACAAGATGAACTTCAATAAAGTACAAGTCCTACACTAGGAAGGAAAAAATCAAATGGATAAATACAAATGAAGAATAGGGAGGTAGGTGGCAGCCAGCAGAAAAGGATTTGGGGGGTTACAGTGGATCACAAATTGAATATGAAAGAGACTATGGAAAAGAGAATATGGAAGAGAGACGACTAAGGGGGGATATGACAGAGGTCTATAAAATCATGACTGGTGTGGAGAAATAAGGAAGTGTTATTTACACCTTCTCGTAACAAAAACTAGGGGGCCACCTAAAGAAATTAACAGGCAGCAGGTTTAAAATGAACAAAAAAAAGTATTTCTTCACACAATGCAGTCAACCTGTGGAATTCCTTGCCAGAGGATGTTGTAAAGGCCAAGACTATAATGGGGTTCAAAAAGGAACTAGTTAAGTTTGTGGAGGGCAGGTCCATCAATGGCTGTTAACCAGGCTAGGCAGGGGTTGCTGTTTGCCAGAGGCGGGGAATGGTTGATGGGATGGATCACTTGATCACCTGTTATGTTCATTCCTTCTGAAGTGCCTGACTTTGGCCACTGAGGAAGGCAAGATACTAGGCTAGATGGACCATTGGTCTGACCTTCTTACGTTCCTGTGAGCCAATGATGTGAAGAAGGCTAACATTCTGGGGTGTATTAACAGGAGTGTGGTATGCAAGATGTGGGAGGTGATTTTCCCGCTCTACTCATCCCTGCTGAGGCCTCAGCTGGCGCACTGTGTCCATTCTGGGCCCCAGGCTTTAAGAAGGAGGTGGACAAATTGGAGGAAGGACAGAACAGAGCAACAGAAATGATTAAAAGGTTTAGAAAACTTGACCTGTGAAGATTTAAAAAACTGGGTATAGTTAGTCATGAACCAAGAAGACTGAGGGGGAATCTGGTAGGTCTTCAAATATGCTCAGGGCTGTTCTAATGAGAACGGTGATCATTTGTTCTCTATGGCCACTGAAGGACGAGACGGAATCGTCTCAATCTGCAGCGAGGGAGATTTCGGTTAGATATTAGGAAAAAC
The DNA here is from genome assembly GCA_007922155.1 of Mesoclemmys tuberculata. Classification (NCBI taxonomy): domain Eukaryota; kingdom Metazoa; phylum Chordata; order Testudines; family Chelidae; genus Mesoclemmys; species Mesoclemmys tuberculata. The sequence continues at coordinate 1,978,919 of ML675714.1, forward strand.
TCATAGACTCATAGGTCAGAAGGGACCAATATGATCATCTAGTCTGACCTCCTGCACAAGGCAGGCCACAAAACCCTACCCATACACATTTATAACAACCCCGAACCCATGACTGAGTTATTGAAATCCTCAAAAGTGAGATTTGAAGACCTCAAGCTGCAGGGAATCCATCAGCAAGCGACCCTCAGGCTAGTGAAGTATGGGACGCGGTTACCTAGGGAGGTTGAGGAATCCCTGTTGTTAGAGGTTTCTAAGAACAGGGTAGACATGCTGGTCAGGGATGGTGTAGGGATACTTGGTCCTGCCTCAGTATGGGGGTCTGGACTAGGTGACCACGTGAGGTTCCCGCCGGCCCCACGTATTGCTGAGTCTAACCAAATCTACAATGGCCTGTATTCTTGTAAGCCCTACTGCGGTAGCAGGCCCTGGAAAGGAAGCAGTGAGTGATCAACATGCCTAAGCAGTGAGCCCTGATGTCACAACCCATCAGCAACCCGCTGTTTGTCAGCTTGGATGAAGCACTCAGTGACTGCAGCTGGTTTGAGAGGCAGCCTAGCTTAGAGGGCTGAGTGGGCAGCCATGACTCCTGGGTTCTCTCCCCAGCTCTGCCACTAATGCACTAGATAGCTAGAGGCCAGTCACTGCCCCTCTGTTTTAGTAGCTTTAAAATGGGGCTAATAATTTACTCCACCTATTAACAGTACTTTGAGCAGGTAAAAGGTCAATACAGTTACTTATTGGGGTCCTTCTTCCTAGGCAGAGCCTGGAGCCCTCTGCAGGCTTTGTTCCGATCTCCCCCTTGAGACCAGTCAGGCTGGTTCTAGGTTACCAGCTTGAAGACTGCTCAAGTTGGTATTGCCAACACCAAGCCACCTGGCAGCCCATGTGTGCAATGAGCAGGGTAGATCAGTCCATTAATTGGAGCGGGGAGGCAGGAAGCCCATTAATAATTAGCTCCTTTGTTGGGCAAGAAGCGGAGACTGGACTAGACCCAGGGGGTCTGAGCGAGGCTCAATGAAAGGGAGCATTGCAGAGCATTTATGGGGGTAGGACTCCCCTCTCCAGGGCTTTTCACCCACGCTGGCTTCCGTGTAGTGTATAATTACAGCAGTTTGTGGGGCAGACAGCTCCAGCCAACTCATTTGCACCGTCAGGCAGCTAACAGAACCACCGCCCCTGGCCGCAGCTAGGTACGCCAGTGCAAGGGGGGAATATTTATGTAAGTTAAATGAAGGGTGCGTACAGAGATGGGTGGAAGTGCAATTCTGACAGGAGTTCAGCACTAGTGCATTTGCTGCTCTCTTTCCCCTCGGGGGAAGCTGGCATTAAGGAAATACACAGCCCAGCGACTGAAGACCTTTCAGAGAGGTTTAATTCTTACTTGTTAAAGGATGTCAGTTTGGGGTAGAGGTGGGTTTTCTTTTGTTTTTTGGTAGAAAAAAGATTTGTCTTAAAAACATCATATATATTTGTGGTCTAGCTAAGCACAAAATAAAACCAGAACACAGTCAGGTCCAACACCTCTGTTTTTACATTCGCTTTCGGAGTCTCTGGCCAGACAGACGCCTCCCAGAGATAGGCACTTACAACACGTAAAACCATAAAACCACTGCTTCACTGGCTTGTGAAATCCGACATGGAGGGGCAGTAAACATTTAGAAAGTTAACCATAATTTACCCTCAAACAAGGTTTCTCTTGGGCCGGAGACAGAAAGTTTTAAAATTTGGTTTGAAAGTGGGCTGGGGGGGGAGGGGATTGGAGCATTTCGACAGCTAATCAATTCATCCATCACCAGCAGCAGCTCTTTGAATTTGGTTAAGAAGTGAGGTTATTTACAAGGATGAAAGGAATTTAGTCACTCATGGGAGGAGGGGAGGGGGGAATTTGGATCAGTCTAGCCTTGGTCCTTTCACCTCCTGGGGTTGCAGCCCCCCTGCTGGCTCAGTGGGGCTGATCCCCGTCAGGATCACGCTGCTGTCAGTGCCAGGCATGCAAGGAAGAGCCTCCGGCCCCACAGCCAAGCTGGGACTGAGATGCTAGTGAGAACTGGGGAATGCAGGAAGGGGAGAGATGGAGGGGGAAATCCCAGCTCCCCTGACATCAATGATTTCAAAACCCTCTGGTATTTGGGCTTGTGGGTGAGTAGAATTCATTCAGCTATGGCCCTCTGCTCCCAAAGGAAAGGAAGAGCTCCCCTCTCTCTCACACAGCTGCTTGCCTGTCTAACACTTCCAGCTCTCCCCTCTTGCTCATGGGGGGCTGCAGTCTCCTCCTTAGGCAGTGCTTAGCTAGAGGTACCTTTAGTAGCCCCTACCTGCAGCCTCCCTGTGAGCATGGGGTTTTTTAAAATCAACCACTCACAGCCAGCCCCCCCCCAAGCCCCATCCCATGCCCCTGCCGGGGTCACAAGGATGCCTGGAAGCTGCTGAACATCTCTCTGCTGAGAAGCTGCAGATAGTTCACTGGAGCCAGTCCCCCTCCTGCCGTAAAGAGAGAAAATCAGCTCTGGGTGTGCGCACCCCCACGGCTCTCTCGATCCCAACAGCAGGGATGGGCGTCAGAGCGGGGCCAAGCAGCCAGAGAGGGGCTTTCCTTGCAGGCCTCTCGCTGGCCAGCACTAGCAACTGGGTTCTAATGTGAAAGGCAGAATGAGGGGGATCTTAGCCACCCTTCAGCCCCTCTGGATGGATCATGTGAGCCCTATGTCCCACGCCCCTCCTCACAGCCTCCTTAAAGCAGCAGCTCTGTGAGGGGCTGGCAGTCCACAAAAATACCACCCTCTCCAGGCCCCGTCTGCCTGGGAGCCCTGCCAATCCCAAACAAATCAACCTGAGCAGCTGGGGCCTGCGCTTCCTGGGGGAGGGGTACGTGCAAAGTGCAGTAGTGGGGGAATCCTCGGAAAGGAGGAGACGCCCTCCGTGGCAAATCGGATGGGGACAGGGGCCCCGTGAGCCATGGGGGGGCAGGGAAGCATCTTTAGTGTCATTAGTTCAGAGTTGCTGAATTCCTAGTCGCTATTTACACTGCAGCCGGTTCAGGACGTAGGGGGCAGCTGCTCTGATCCCACAAGCAGGCACCTTTCCCTCCCGGTGATTGTTCCAGCCTTGGCAGGAGATGGCTAGAGAGAGATGGCAGGAACATGCGCTCCCTTTGCCTGGAGCCCACCGCATTCAGAGGCAGTGCCTCATTCACCTTCACTGTGTACGTCCCTGCCCCACGTGCCAGCCTAGGTATGCTGCTTTGCCCCCGGCTCTCACCCTAAGGGGGCGGGCTAGGGGGCCAGAGACAATTCCTGTGGGCTATGGAAAGGGTTTCCGCTCACGCCCTGACGAGGGCTGGAGGAGCTGCTGCTGCACCAGCAGGAGTTGTGGTGATTTGGGGGGCAGGGGACGTCAGTGGACATGCGCTAGCCTCCACACACGCAGCGCTGGCTGGGTGTGGAGCTGGAGCTGTCCCCTGGCAATGCTGCCGCAGGCAGGGGACGGGGCATTTCTCAGGAACAGCATCTAGGGTGGATTAGCTGAGCATCAAATAAATGCCCCTGGGCCTCTTACCCTTTGGGGCAGGGGGGGCAGCACAGGGCAGCGCTCACAGGTCGTGGCCTTTGCCTACCCCATGATTCTGTGCAGCACAAACCCCCTGTAAACCAGTGCCCGAAAGGACAGCACGGATTGCATTTTACCAAGGGGGAGGAGTGGGAGGGCGGGAGGGAAGGAAGAGGAGGAATGGACAGTCACAGATACAGCTAGGCTCAATGCCTGTGCTCAAGTCTGCCCATTCCGGACCCTGCTTCAGCCAGCATCGGCGCGCCACAACAAGCAGGGCGATCCCCCCGCAGAACGGTAGCCCAGCTCCAGCCAGGGTCTGCGAGGTGGCGTCAGACTGGGCTCTGAGGGACGGGGGGCAGGAGCTACAGCTTTAGGAAAGGTTTCCCTTTGCGCTAGGTCTTGCCTGTCCAAGGACAGGGACCTGTGGCTGAGAAGAGGGTACGTTCGACCCACCCCTAGGCCTCCGCCAGCCGGTGCTGACAACAGGCGAGCGGGGACAGGAGATGGTACAGGCCTGCACGGAGGAGGAGTCACACCTTGGTGCTGGCTACCCTAGCAGCTCTGTGCTGAGCCAGTTAAAGGGAGGCGGGACCCGTGCTCAGCACCCATCAGCCACAGGCTGCTGCCCTAGCGCAGGCCCAGCCCCCGAGAGACACCCCCTGATGTCTGGCCTAGTAAATGAAGCCCTCTCTTCCCCAGCCTTTTAGCAGGCGGCCAGGAGTGGGATGGACTCTAGCATCCGCACTGCTGGGTGAACAGAGGGACAGTGATTGTCACGTGATTGTCTGGCTCTTCTCCCTGCTGGGTCACACGCACCTGGGGGTTGTGGGGGGGAGGGAGGGGACTTTAGGGGGGTAAGGTTGGGGTTTGAGCTCATCCCTCCCACCGGAGTGGGGTGGAGAAAGGGCACATGGAGAGCACCCTCCCTACACAAGTAGAGGATGCAAGGTCAATTGCGGGGCCTTTCCTGCCCGCTCAAGTATATCCCAGCCCATGGCAGAAAGGAACTCCATGCCTCCCGTTAGTGTCTGCCTAGCTTCGCCCCCCGTGAGTAACGGAGGGAAGAGAAGTGCAGTGTATAGAGGGCGGGGGGGCCATTCTGTCCCAGGCTTTCGAAACACCAAGGGCTTCATCTGCGGAACTTCTGAAGCTGGAAGAGAAAGACACAGGTAGGTATTCGAGTGCCAGTCCATGGGGCAGGGCGGGGCCAAGCTACGGAAACCCAAGCGAATCGGCTTGAAAGGACAAAAGCTTGCACTGGGGACCCCTGCACTCCTGGGAGTGCAGAACAGCTTTGGAGCTTCCCGGCCTGACAGGCTGGGGAAATCCACTGCATCGGTGTCACCGTTAATCTAATGAACGGTCTCCGAAGCACCGTCCCCCTCTCGCTCGTCAGCCCCCTCCATGACAGCCTGGGTAGGGAGGCCAAGGGGTGAATGGGCTGCGGAGAATGAGGTCCCCTCCAGCTGCCAGCGGGCCCCCCCCCCAAGGCAGGGCTGAGATGTGGGAAGCTAGGCCTGCTCTTGGGCTAAGCCAAGGACGCCTGGCCAGATGTGCTTTGACCCTGCTCCGCTTACCTCACTCTCCACGAGATTGCGCCTGTACAGGGCTTCCTTGGCAGCGTCCTGTCAACCAACACGAGATCAGGCTGTCAGTCTCCCCAGGGGCAGGAGCGCTGCTGCAGGGACCACGCCACGCTGGACAGCTTGGCTGCTTTAAAGCAGGTCCCATAGCAGCACAGCTGCTCGGAGATGGCAGAGATGGGCCTGGGACAACCGACTGGCTGGCTTCGACCTATCCCCCCACAGAAGGGACTGAGCGGGCTGCAGCAAGCACCACAGCGGGCACCAGACCCCAGCCTCAGAGCATCATGGATTCATAGACTCATAGGTCAGAAGGGACCAATATGATCATCTAGT
>ML675714.1:1984786-2000683 GCA_007922155.1 Mesoclemmys tuberculata
AATTTCCTAATATCCAGTTACCTCATGTTATTTCTCAGGAGTGGAAAGGGCTCATGCCAATCCAAATGCCCACCCTGTCCCGCCACACACAAGCACAGGACCCACGTGCAGCTCCTGCCCCGGCGCCCCATCAGGGAGCCAAGTGGGAAGTGGTTTGCTCACCCTGTTGCCCTCATTTCCGAGCCGCCGCGCCGACTCGGTGTAGAAATGCAGGAACCTCTCCAGCTGCGTCAAGTACTCTGGGGGGAGGAAGCTTAAATTCAGGCAAGCCTCCATGGGCTCGTCAAACCCTTCCGCGGTGGGGAACAGCTGGATGTCGATCATCTCCAGGGCATGGCCCCTCCCCACCTGCAGAACGTTGCCTGGGGCAGCCGCGACAGCTGCTCACACGGAGGTGGAGTGGTAGGAACGCCCATATGTTCAGTTGCTTTTAGTGCCACTCAGTAGTTAAAACAAGGCAGCCCCAGCTCCTGGGACTGGCCAGCACTCTGTGGTTTGAGGATCTTTGCTCTTGGCACCGCCCCGGCGCCCTGGTGTGAGTGATGGAGATTAACAGGCCCAGTCAGCACAGGAATTAGGGCTAGAAAGAGCAGGGGGGTTCCTTAAGGTGCTACAGGGACGAGGCTTAGGAACTAACAGAGGTGACAAATGGCTGGTCTCTGCCCAGTCCCTTTCAGAGGACGAGGCCATGACTGAACTCCCGTCTCTCCCTCAGTTCAGGGCTGAGGCAGGGTAGCTGACGACGGGGGAGGCTTGCAGCGTCAGTGCAATCCCTGTCCTGGGGCAGACGCCAGAATATAGCCCTGACACCTCTCACAAGCACTGTGATGGGCTGTGCTCCAGTCTCAGGGTCACACTTACCTTTCCTGAATGCAGGGCCCCCGTGCTGCAGCTGGGATTTCAGCCACTGGCTCTGCTTGGTGATGTCCTGGTACTGTTCCACAAGCTCGTTGGGAAGCGGTCTGTGAGCCTGTCTGTACGCCGACACCTGCCCGCAAAACCCAGAAGGCCTGTTGGCTTCCCAGACGAACACAGAGGAGCCAACCAAGCCCTGATGTGCGTCAAGTCATTCCAGGCTGTGTGCGAGAATCAGCGCAGGTAGGAACGAGCCTGGACTGTGGAGGGATCAGCTCAGGAAAAGCAGCCAGGACCCACACCACTAGCCCAAGGAAGCAAGGCACTCGCAGGGGGAAAGTGGACACATGGCCACCCTCCAAGCAGCCAGTGCACAGAACACCAGTGGAGGACAGGACTCTAACCCTTTACCATTTCCCCTAGAAGGGGACATGATACATGACCGCCTCTCCCATAACAAGCACCCTTGTGACCGTGTGGCAAGCGCCATCGCCATGCACAAAGCAGCCTAAATCCCATCAAGCGTGGAGCCTGCGAATTGTAACCAGCTGGGCTGCCCCCGGAGGTCACAGAGCAGGGTGGGGTCTTGGACTTAAGATTATTTCACATTCCGGTTCGTCAGGAGCCCCCCATGGGGAGCAGGGTTGGTGAGGACCACGCAGAGGAGAGCACAAAGACACTGCCTGAAGGGACCTGCTCAAAGACCCGCAGTCAGGGCAGGGGTGGTTTGAATAGGTGTTTGATGGGCCAGGTGAAGCCAAGAGCCCGCTGCTGCAACAGGCACATTAGTGCCGCCCGGGCAGAGGCAGCCCCGCGGTGCTAACATGCTGGGCCTTATCCAAAGCCCATCGTAGTCCAAGGGAGTCTTTCCGCTGGCTGGACTGGGCTCTGGTTCGGCCCCCAGCAGAGTGTAACCCTAAACAGATTCAGACCTCAGAGAACCCCAAGGATTCAAACCCCCCTCAGCTCTGGGGCCTCCCTGAGCTCAGAGAACATTCCAAAACCACAGTGTCAGCTGCTTCCTCGGCCTAATGGGAAGCAGAAGCAACTTCACGGCAGGCACCTGGGAGACAGGACTCCTATTTCTAGCTCTGCCTCCAGATCATCCAGTTCGCTCCTGGCATAACCAAGCAGCTGAGGAAGACCCTCGCCCTTCCCCCATGTAATTCGATTTGCGGTCCGCTCTGCCTGGGGCAGGAGAATCCGGGTTTCACGCACCTTCTTTTCCAGCTTCTCCTTGTCAAAGGCCAACACGTTCAAGCTGTGCAGAGCGTGAACAGGTTTGCTGGAGGAACAGAAACATGAGCTTTGGTTACACCCAGAACGGGTGGGATTCCATTCCCTGGAGATACCTACAGAGAACCACTGCGGGCCAGAAAGTGGATACAGCTTCCCCCCGATCTGACTTCCCCAGCAGGGACGAGCTCTGTCTCAGAGAGAGGACAGAACACCAGAGGAATCAAGACTACGCCAGTGCAAGACGACCAGCCCCGCTCAGCAATGAGCTCCCCTGACATTGGCCAGTAGCTCTTGTTCCCAGTTCAGAGGTCGCCTTATTGAAGGTGGGAGGGGTGCAGAGGCAGCTGTCACAGGACAGCACTTGGGCTCTGGAAATGGTGCTGAAAGGAAAGATGTGAAGGAACGGGGAGGGGTTCGGAGGTCAAGTACAGTCGCATTGTATCAGACCGAGGGAACAGAATGCAGGCACAGAGAAGGTCCCACACCAAAGCAAGAGCCAGGATTACAGCACACGGGGATCCTGACTCCCAACCCCGCCCGCCCAGCTCAAATCACGAGACTCCACTCCTTTTCCAAAGCTGTGACAAGATCCTAGGATTCCAGAGACCCAGTCCCTAGGCCACATGCAGACTGGGGAACAGCAGCACCTTCAGAGAAGCCTCATGCTGCATGTGAGCATACAAGCCTTTTGAACAAACAGCTCAGGAGACCAGCGGGGGTAGTAACTAGACCCGATGCATGTCAGCAGCCTTTGGCTGCACCGTGGTCTACCAGAACTCATCAAACAGGAGCCCAGTGTCGCGTTTCTGTCAGATTCCCTCTTGTGCAACTCTAGCGACCTCTCACTTCACAGCCCTGCCACACAACACAGCAATGACGGGCTGCAGGCGCCTAGAGAGGCTGTGCTCCTCTGACTGTCACGGCCTGCACGCCTGAACCGTCTCTGCCAAAGTGGGTTGGTCCAATGCACAGAGGAGACATTCATCAGACTGAAGGCAGGGCCCCAAACTTTGACAACACCCGAGGAGCTGGAGCGTCTCTGGAGTGGAAGGCAAACCAGAAGAGTGATCCCTGCTGCCACACAAATCCCGCTGCACAAAGATGGAGCGAACATGGCCATAGCGGTTAGAGCATGGGACTGGGAGTCAGGACTCCTGGGGGGATGGGAGGGGGCTATTCCTAGCTGTGCCACTAACTCACCGCATGACCTTGAGCAAGTCACTTTTCCTCTATTGTGCCCCTGAACCGAACGATCTCCATCGCCTCCCTCTAGTACAAATGAAGGCAAACCTTTTGCTGGGGACGGATTAGTTTGCCCCACGGAAACGTTCTCTTTACAAGTGCACAGACACACGCACTCGCACACGTCCCAGCCTTGTCGTTTCCTTTCAGAACGTCACCTGCTGCACTCAGGCTGAGCAGAACCTTCACAACTGCGACCTCCGCCGTGGGGAACCAGGGATCCAGGCCGGGATGGGAGATGGGAACTGCTGTCCCTTCCCCACACAGACCGCCTGCTCTCCCACTCCAGACCCTAAGCCTGGGATACAGACTGCTGGGACCTTTCACGTGTCTCCACTGTATTTGCTAGCCCCTGCCTGTCCTCCCCCCAGTTCCTTTTAATTTTATTCTCTCCAGCTCGCAGTCCTGCCTTATTTCTTGCTCCTCTCCTGACTCCCTACTTGGCCTTCCTCCTCCTCCTGGAGCTTCTGATCTTCACCATTTCTCTGCCATCCTTCTCCAATGCTAGTAAAACACACTGCTGCCATCCCCACGCCCCCACGTTCCATCTCTGCCCCCAGCTCCTTGACATCTGAGCTCCCTGAGGAGCTGTTCTAGGCCACCATGCTGCTCCGCACACATCACACCACCTCCTACCTCTTCTCTGCCCCCTCTGAAGGTGCGCACATCGCCTCTCCCCAGTGACAGAAGGATGCAGTGGGGAACAGGGTGTGTAAGACGCCAGCCAAGGGGAGAGCATATGCCTGGATTACACTGAAACAAGAGGCTCCTGAAATATCAGGGGCCCTAAATGCACTAGACACTCTAAGCTATGGCTCTTCTAGGGCCAGCAGGAGCGAAACGTGTTCCACGTAAGAACGTCCAGGGCCCGAGAGCAGGAAGAGGAGGAGGAGGATCCAGGCAGAGTCGGCCTTGCTAGAGCACTGAGCAGATGGACGTTCTGAAAGGAAATTAAAGACAGAGACAAGAGACCATAAACAGCTACTGCCAGACAAAGGCTGCACCCTGATCTCAGCAGGGCCTGCCCAGATTCACTCATCCCCGTCAGAGAATCATAGAATCTTAGAGTTGGAAGGGACCTCAGGAGGTCAGAGAACCTGGTAGGACTCCCCAGGCAGGCCGTACAGCCCACGGTATCTACGCAGAACACTCTGCTACCTCAGAGTGCATCTCAGCCAGCACTGCCAGGTCCCCTTCCCATGGATCCAAGACGGAGCCAGGATCCCCCTTTCCACGCACGAATATGGGAGGGGCAGGGTGGTTGCAATCCCGTGCGTAAGGCAGGAACTTTTCCCACAGAAGGGGGGGAGAGGGAAAGGATATTTACACAGACAAATCCTCACAGCTTCCTTGGCGCACAGAAGAAAACCCAAGCAACGCAGCTAAGCCAAGCCAACGTGAGCGGAACCTACCTGTTGCCTACGTCCCTGACTGGACCGATGGTTGGTTTCGGCTTGGGAAGGGCAACCTGAAAGAAGAGGCAGAAGTTTTTAGTATGTCACAGCACTTTGATGTGTTTTCAGCCATGGTTCTCAAAGTGCTTTACAGGAGGCTGGGAGCTCATTTAACAGATGGGGAAACTGAGGCAATAAGACAGGAAATGACTCATCTCAACTCACACAAGTCAGTGGCATAGCTGGAAACAGAATTTCCCCAGTACAAAGCCCTGTATACTGGACTATGCTGCCTCTCTGTTAGAAGGGAAAAGGGCTTTTTAAGCCAAATCCCCAGGGGCACATGGGTAACCCAAGGCAGACCTGTTGCATGTGCTACTTAGGCAATTTTTCTTTTAGGTTCAGTCCCTGGCGCATGCTGAAGCTTTGCAGGTGCGGGGGAGACATGACCGCTTCTGTCTGAGAGTGATTTACATTCCCTCCCTCATGCCAACTCCCTGATGGAAGCTGCCTCCTCTGATTGGTGGCGGTTCTCCAGGGGCCCGGGGCTAAGGCAAAATCTCTGCAGAGCCAGATCTGACCCAGTTAACATTCAGGAGGCTTTCCCAGTCAGTCCCTCAATCATCCTGCCTAGGTCACAGGGAACCCGGAGCCCCATCAAGACTGCTGGCTCTTACCACTGGCATGGTCTGAGGGTCAATAACCAGCCATTTCTCTGTTGTTGTCTCCAGCTGCTGAGAACTGAGAGGCTCCCTTAGACGCACAATCACTTCCAACTTCCCCCCCGTGGGCCGGCGGCCGTCCAGGAGCTAGGCATGGAAAAGAATGGAGCAGAAAAGTGGGTGTAGGCGAAAACACAGTAAAAACCAAGAAGAAGCCAAAGCAAAAGAAAACAATGGTGTCTCTAGTCCAATATCCCATCTCCGGACACATCTAGTCTAACGTTCTGCCTCCCTGGTTCATCTAACCCAATAGCCTCTTTTCAGCAGAGCTTCAGACAAAGGCTCAAGGCTATAACTGGCACCTGGGCCAACACTGCACAGCACACTGAAGGAGCCTGGATTCCTTCCTGACTCTGCAGCCATCTGCCCTGAAGCATGAAATTGGATTATCCTCATTTTAGCATAATTATCTGTATTACCAGTCAATTATCCAGGCCACTAAAAAAAAAAACACATCCAGACACAGTGTCTGCCTTTGCTCCTACAGCAGTAAGCTCCAGAGATTGCCTACCCACTATACAGCAGGGAGGTGCTGACTGCAGCCGGAAATGGTCGGGGTTTGGCTATGATCAATACAATGCTCAGTAACAGAAGCAGTCTGACATTGGCCAAAAAGTTTAGAGCAGCTGGTAATAATGTCCAGCCCCTACCCTGCCGTGCTGTTTGCTCCTTTCCAACCTCAGCTACTCTGGACTGGAGGAAGCTCTGGGACTGGGACTGAAGGAGGTAGGATTTATAGGCAGATAGTGCTTAAAGGGAGGACTGTTTCTTACCTCGACAATCTCCCGAAGCTCACACGTCGTCTCCAGCGCCTCCAGTTTCAGCTGTGCTGTCCCCACAACACGATCTGTCTTGAACAGCCCCCTGGGATGTTTTGGGGGGGGAGGGGTGTAGAAGGGGAAGGGGAGAATGACAACATTAAATCAAAATCCTCTTCAGTCCCTCAGCCCAGTGCATCCAATTCCAGCTCCCCCGAGGACCTGTTTGTCCCTGCACTGTCCCCAAAGTGGGAATCAAATTCTCCAAAGTGACTAATGGGCCCCCACCCACCCTGCCACGCCAACCCGTTCCCACATGACCGATCCCAGCCCTGCCCCCACACATCAAACCCTCAACAGAAGGGTTTCAGCTCTTGGGGAAAGGTTCCATCTCTATGCCCCCTGTGTGCCAGCTGTGCTCTGTTTCCCTCCTGCTGTGGACAGAAGGAGCAGCAGCAGTGAGTGATGTACAGAGGACACCCTATATTCCTCCTTAGCAGCAGCTGCTTCTTTCCGTTCAGCCCCTCGCCTCCGGAGACAATTTCCTATGCTCCAGTGTCAATGCTTCACACAGCCTCTCTCTACAGGTAACCAGAATAGATGTTTCCTAGACTCTCACATCCCTCCACTCACAAGTCATCTCCCCTCCTCTCTTCCCTGGCAATTCATCAAACCTGCTCCCACAGCAAGATCACTAGCCTGCCAGTTACAGAGGACCATATAGTCACGGCTGCTTCTTAAGTTGCCTAGGGATGGGTGCCATCCTGGGCATGTCCATGCTGCAAGGGAGAATGTGACTGTAGCATAGATAGGCATACCCCAGGGCTAGCTTTAATCTAGCTAGCATGGATAACAACGCTAGTGAATGGGGTAGCCCAGGCCCCAGCATGGGCTAGTCACTGGAGCGCACATACACGGGCCCCGGTGGGCTCGTACATACCCTAAATGATAAAATGTTCTCCTCTTCACTCCCTAGAGACCAAGCTCGCTACCTCTTCGGTGCTTCTAATACAGGGGTGGGAAACAGGGCAGGAACGAGCCCTGCTCTCTGCATGGAAGCCCAGAACACGCAGCAGCCGGGCAGAGAGTAGGTGCTATTCCTTGGCTATGCAATATAACAATAACCTAGTGCCCTGCACGTCGGGTACACCAAGACGTGCACACCTCACCCACCTCAGTACTGCGGGTGTTGATTTCAGCAGAGGACCAACTGCAGACAGCAGCACTGCAGGTGGAGGAGCAGCAGGGAAGCTGTTAATAGGGAGTGATGTCTAACAGCCTTTGTTTATTTCACCTCTGAATGCTGCAATGGACTCTCTGCCTGCCCCCAATATTCATGAGTTTACCGCCCCAGGAAATATCAAGAGTGTCATAGAAAGGCTCCCTCTAGCTTCTGCCAATGACATTTAAACATGCCCTACAGTCCCCCCGGCCTCGCATCTCACTCACCCTTTGTGGACAACCTCAAACTTGATGCCTTTGGTCTGAAAGACTCGTTTGAGCCCTCGGTGGCCCCGATTAATATATAGCTTGAACTGCTCTCTGAATTCTGCCAAGGGAACAGCAGCAAATCATGGTATTAGCAGGAGGATTAAACACCCAAGGGAAGAGCTGTTGGCTATGTCCCCGGGCAAAACGCGAGCCAGGAATAAGATTAGCAGGAAACACTTTGCACAACTGGAATGATTTTCGCCCTGGGATCTCAGGGCACTTTGCAGTTAGTTATGCCTGAGAACAACTCCCTCCACCTGCCCCGTTTCATATATGGACAAAAGCAAACCGCGGCGAAGTGATCTACCCCCAAGCTATCACAGAATCAGCAGCAGAGCTGGGATCAGAACCCAGGAGTCCTGGTTCCCAGTCCCCTGCTTTAGCCACTGCAGACATCGCCTCAGAATCTTGGGAAGTAAGACCTTGAGGCACCACTGGAGATCACACCCTCTTGGTCTCCTGACCTCAAACAGAGCTCATTTCACAGAATGAATTTCCATGTCAGGCAAGAGGAAACTGATGCTGACAGAAGAGGGACTAAAAACAGCCCCAGCAATACAGCGAGGGGCATGCACTGTGGAGCAGTTGCCCACGCAGCCCTGCCACCAGAGTGAAATCTTGTCCCTTTACCACCCACCCACCCTGCCATACCAGTCCTAGGCCCTACTCCCCAGCTCTGCTGATGCCCCTCAATCCCAACCTGCCAGCCTCCCCACAAGTCCAGCCCATGAGCCCTTCACACACACTTTAGCTATTGTCCCTTAAACCCGACCTGCACCCTTTGCTCTCCCAGTCCCGAGTCTCCACATTGATGTGCATCTGCAAACCTGTCTTCTATTTATCCAGGATCCCCAAAGTACCCAAGTGCTTCACTGCAGAATCAGTCTTGACCTCCACCATCCATTTCTATTCCAGTTCTGCAACTCTCTTGAGCAGGGACTGCCAAATTGCACATGGGGTGTTTTGTCACATGGGTTCATTCCACATGCAGATCACCTTAAGGCCTCATCTCTAGTCTCCAGAAACGAAAGGCTAACACAAGGGAACCCCTCCTCCCAACACAAACACACACACGTGACCTACGTGCCCAGAAGCCCAGACAGGAACCTACCAGGCGAATCTGTGTTTTTGATCACGCTGGTCTTATCTTTTTGAGCTTCCTCCTACAACACAAAACACAAGACAGGATGAGAACTGAGCCTTCCCAAACGAAGCCTGGGAATGCCGCCGAGCAGCAGCCGTAACTCACCGCATTGGGGTAGGGAAACTCGAAGCGCACGAAGGCATCCAGGTCATCGGGAGTCACACCTTAAAATACAAAAAACACCATTTATAGCTTAAAGGAGAAGACCTGATATGAAACAGATGAGATAAAAATCCAAGGACTCTGCTAGGATCACTGGAGCAAACAATCGCCCCTGAAGCTACCTACCTAGGGGAGAGAGTTTTTAACTAAAGGGCAGATTCATTTTTACTGGCAACGCCGGGGACAGCTGAAGTGGTTGTTTAAGACAGGAAGTGCTGATCTACGCAGAAGAAAAATCCTTCTTTTAGGGTGGGCTGAAAACTGTCAAGACTGTTTTGTGATGGAAAGGGGGGTTTTGATTGAACAATATTTTTCACAAGTGTCCAATTTCCACAGAACATTTTCGTTTTTCTTCAAAAACCCCCAAACCTGAAGTATTCCTATTGGGATCATCTACCGCCCTGCCCCACAGGAGCAGTAGTTCAGCTGTCACCCCCCCATTCTCCTCTCCTAGCTGAGCTCCCTGGCTGGACTACATCTCCCATGATGCACCATAGCCAGGGACTCCCATGATGCACTGATTCCCTTCTCTAACTGGGGAGACAGTGGTGCATCATGGCAGATGCAGGTGAACCAGAAAGTCCAGTCTATAGGAGAATTAGAGCATGAGGCACCCAAACTACAACTCCCATAAGGCACTGCAGCAGCATTTCCTAAGAGAAATGTTGCAGTTTTCAAATTTTCCCATAAAAAATAAGTTTTATGTTGGGAAAAAAACAAACAAACACATTTTCCAACCAGCTCTAATGCTTTCACTCTGAGATGGTGTAGAATACATCCTGGATCTGTGTATTCTTGTATTCTGCTCAGTTCTTCCCACATGTTCAAACAGTTACCAACCCACCTGATCCCCAGCCATTGCTATTTCATCATATGCTGGTGTTATTTTTGTCTGTTGCTCTCATAATGTCCTGCATCCCACTTTGCTCCTCCCAGGCTAATGACTGCATACATTTAACTGAAAATTAATCCTTTGGTTCAGGTTCAAGACTGGACCTCAGGAGAAACGGCTTCAGTTTGTGGCTCTGCCACAGACTTTCTGTGTGACCTTGTGCAAGTCACTTAACCTCTGGGTGCCTCAGTTCCCCATATGTAAAACAGGGACAGGAATACCGTTCTACCTCAATGGGATGTTGTAATAATTAATAGCATCTGTGAGACTCTCAGCGTGAGGGACATTAGGGTGATGGAGGCCATAAGTACCTACACAAATAGAGTTGCTGCTCCAACTGAGGCTGAAAATATAGGGACTTACACACACAAGCGGGCTGTGTAAGCTCAAAAGGTTGTCTCTCTCTCCAACAGAACTTGGTCCAATAAACAGTATTATCTCACCCACCTTGTCTCTCTAATATCCTGGGACCAACATAATTACAACACCACTCCAACTAATAAATTAAGTCTCACAGTCCCCTTCCTCAAGAGGTAGGTGGTATAATCCCTATTTTACACATTGGGAAATGGAGACAGACGCTAAACAACTTGCCCAAGGTCACACAATCAATCAGTGGCAGAGTCTGGGACAGAACTAATTTCTCCTGACTTTTAGTACCATGTTCTAATCATCAGAGCCCCACCCCCAATGGGATTCTTCTGTTTACTCGGACAGCTCTGCATAACAGTGTTTCAGACACATAATTATCGATGTGCCTACCAGGACACAAGGGGATCCCGTACGAGAACAGCCGGGAAAACAACCATCAGTGATTATTGCTGGCGCGGTGCCCAACAGTCTCTGGGGCACTTTACAGAAGGTAATTAAAAAAAAAACCAGCTGAAAAAGGGCACTTTGCATGGCGGTTCAAAAGCTGGAGCAACATCCCATCCACCCACAACATTGTATGACAACACTCCTTGCTGACACAGCACCCAGGCCACCACCTTTGGTTGATACCCCACACAACAGCAGTCACGGCGCCTGAGGCGCTTAAACTGCTACCATCTGTGACCACATTAGCAGAACGGACTAGTCTCCCTGTAGAGCAAAGCCAGAAATAGAGATGCTGAGTGAAGGTTATTTCGCATAGCAGTAATAAGACCCTTCCTTTTCACCCCTCTCCTTGGCTAATAAGCGCCGATTACCATTTTACCTGGAGGAGCTGGGAGGTTGATCCCTTTCACTATCGTAAGAACCATGTCATTGCTGTTCAGCTCAGGAAAGATCCTTCAAGAATAAGGCAGAGTGAAGGTTAAACATCAGATAATTCCTACCTGCTCCAACCAGCCAAGTAGTGAGTTGGGGCTGGGGGAGGGGGGATGATATGCGCTGCAGTGCCCCCTGAAAGTGCTGTAGGCAAACACTTCCAGCTCTTGAATGCTGCAGACAAGCCCAGGTATGTCTCAACTACACCAGTAAAAGACATATCTGCCAGGACAACCTTTTCATATATATGGTGAAATATTGCACATGCTTCGCCATCCTTAGATGGAAGGTGGTGTATTTTTAAAAAGGAATTATCCCCATTTTGCAGATGGGAAAACTGAAGCACAGAGTGGGCTGTATAGATCTCTGTTTTAACAAATATTGTATTTAATTGACTGTATAGTATGGCCACAAGACCGCACACAGGGTTAGCCATGGGTGAAATACACAACAACCCTATCCGCTCCGCCTACTGTGGGGGCCCCATCTCTACCTAATTCACATACCACACCAGGAAAGAACTCAAAACAGTTCCTGAGAATAGAGGGGGAGGGAGTCTCCCAGATCTTTTGGGAGGCAGAGGTCAACATGTACACACCAGTGTATAGAGGGACTCCTCCGAAAGCAAGGCCAAGGGAAGCTGCCCCAGTGGAGGACCAGGCATAGTGGCATTGGAGAGGTCTTGGCTACTTTCTCCCACCCTGAAATAAGGGCTGGAATGAAACGAGGCAGGAAACAACTGGCAGCAAATGAACTTACTTGACCACACTGAAGGTCCTCTGCTCATAGTGGTACTTAGGCAATGGGAAGCCTTTGGCGTGGGCTTGCTTTAAGATTTCCATGTTGTTCTTGCAGTCCTCTGCCATCTTCTCAAACCTGGAGATGGAAGGGCTAAAATTAGCTGGGAGTTTACTCTGATGGAGACTCTTTTGTAGATGCCTCAAGTTATTCTGTGCTCTGCTCTCAGGCCAGTGCAACACCTGCTGTCTGGAAAAGTAGTTCTGCATCATCCACTCTCCATCTCACTACGGCTTGCAGGAGATGGCCTATAACCTCCCCCTCTCGTCTGTGGGCTTGAGAATGTCTCCACCACCAGCAGAAGGTGTGACTGCTACTCCTGTATGCCTCGCTAGATCAAAGCTAGCTTGAACAATAGCGTTTAGCTGCAGCAGCACAGGTGGCTACCCAGGCTAGTTGTCTGAGTGCACAATCAGGGTTCTGGATGGGGCTGTACTCAAAGGTAACATTGGTATGTCTGTGGGAGCTGGAGCAGTCACAGCTCAGGATTACAGTGTGGACGTACCCTTAATTTCTCTCTCCTTCTATTGATTCAACTCTAATCCGTAGCCTCAAAACTTCACACGAGTGACACTAAAAAGCACCACAACGGCTTTGTTTTGTAACACATATCATGCACATTACACATTATCTGGTATTGTTGGCCTCTGTCCTATGTGCTTGACCCATTGAACCAGTTCCCATCTCACAAATTCAACCATGGGCCAACAGATATGGAGCAAACTAGACCCATTTGGGCCCCAGCAACCTTAATTTGCAGTCCTAGCTTCGATTCAGGGTGGGGAGTGGAGGATAGCTTGCTGAATTTAGTAAAAGCACCTTCTAGGATGGAGAGAGTAACTGGAGACATGGGGCTACCCGTTTAATATTATCACTACAAACACTTTATATATTTAACATATCACCCTTCATCCAAATGCTTCAGAAGCTGCAATGCTTTTAAGTACTTCACCCACCACTGAAATGCAGCCACCTCTGGAGTAGAAACAGCAGCTCTTCAACAGAGCACACCCACACTGCAAAATGGTGTCTTGTGCCCCAAATGAAACGGCCAGGAATTTTAGGCAGGCAGTATGGAATTACCCATGTTGGAATTTAGCCAGGACACTGGGGTTGGGAAAAATGCCATAGGATTGTTAACCCCTGAGCAGTGAGAAACTCTTCTTAGCATCTCAGAACATCCAACAGAGCCCCTAGCATGATAGAACATGGCAGAAGCACAACACAACCGCGTTTCAGAAAGGACATGCACAACTTCCCTAATGGAAACAACAGGGGAGGACACCATGGGCAATTCTGCAGGTGCCATGGTACGTACAACCAACACAAGGAAGGGAGTATTAGGGGAAAAGGGGATAGAAATCACTCCTGCAGACATACTTACTTGGTTGTTTCAGCAACATTCCCTAGGTGAGTGAACTGCTTGGAATAATTCATACACATCTGGGACAAAAATACGTGAGAGAAAAAGTTACAACATTCTGCCGTCCTCTAGTACCTTCCATCCAAGGGTCTGCAGCACTTTGCAAACACGCACGGATACAACCTTCTGTGGAAGAGGTATTCTCATCCACACTTACAGATGAAGCCGCTGAGACAGAAAGAGGAAAGTCACACAACGAGGCAATGGTGGATCTAGAAGCCTGGGATTCTCTTATCCTTTCTCCCTCATACAGGCCTTTACAATCCAGCCAGTAAGCTGGCATCAGGATGGCATTCCTCCCAATACACAGTACACCAGTACAAGTCTGCTTAACAAAACTAGAGTCTCCAACAGCCCCCTGTGTAATGTGCTGGATTAGCGGTTCTCAATCTGGGGTCCAACAGACCCCTGTGTTTTCTTGCTGTGACCCACCCAAATCCCACAAACCTTCTGACTCCAGAAGAGGCAGAGCAAGTTTGACTTAAGACACAGCAGAAGGGGCAAGTCTAACACATCCAGGATGACAGCTGGCAGAATCTCCTCCTGAAGGAAGAGGGGCAGCAAACAGTACTTAAGGAATGAAAGCTCCCATCCCGGAGGAATCCACTCCCCTGTGACTCCTGTCCCAAAGGAAGCTCTGAGGAGAGTTTAAGCCTCCGAAAGTCCAGCAGTCCAATCTCCCCCTGCATCTTCTACCTCATGCTGCTGCCTCATCAGCTTCATGAACTCCATGTACTGGCTGGCTGCCTCTGGGGAGATGATGACCCCACGACGCTGAATGAGCATGAAATCCTCCTTGTTCACGGGGGCTTGGGGCACCTGAAACAAACACAAGGAATGACACGGACCTGCCACTGCAAGAGAAGAGATTTTCACCTACGCAGAACAATCTGCAAATGTAAGTCCTGGAGTAAGGAGTAAGTTACTCAGGCTGTACCACATCTTCCATCTGAGGAGCTCAAAACACTTCATTATCTAATCAAGCCCCACAGCCCCCTGGAAAGTAGATATTATCCCCATTTTGCAGACTGGACAAGTCCCTTCCTCTTTGTGTCTCTATTTCCAATGTCCCACAATGGGTCAGTACCAGAACCAGGAATAGAACCCAGGACTACTGATTTCCAGTCTCCTGCTCTAAGCACTAGACCCCACTCCCCTCTTATAGCGAATCCAGAAGACATGACTGCTCGTCCCCATTCTAACCATGAGACAGCTATTCCAATTCAGGCAGAGAGGTCAGCACTCTGAAATCAAGTGTTGGGGGCAGGGTGTTCAAATGTTCATTACGTAACACAGCTTCAGTTACATTTAAGAGCAGAAGCTTGTGCATTCGATACTCCAGAATTCAGGTGAAACACATAGCTATGAATATTCATATAGTGGCTAGTTTTAGAGACCGTTCATTATTACAATATAAGTAGTAATGTATCCATTTATCCTTTTGTTACGCAGGATCCCCAATGATCTTTACAAACTTTAACAGTGACAGACACTGTATGTGAGGATCACAATGCCCCGCACTGAAATGCAACCACTTCTGGGGTGGGAAGCGTCAGCTGTCTAACTAGCACACAGCAATGATGCACTACATGGTAGGAGGAGGAGTAAAAGATACCATAATAAATCCACTGGGAATTGAGAGAGGCAAATGGAATTACCCAGGACTTCTGGGCTTTTGAAAAAGCCAGTAATGGTTAATGATCGAGTGGTAAGAGACCAGTATTTCTCATGCCGTGGATTAGTCTCAAATGAAATGCCCCGCAGGACTCTCCTTACTTTGGTTATGTCAACAGGAAGCCCCCCCTGGGATGCCTCAATCATGGGGTCAAGGCCCTTGGCCTGACGCAGGAACAGCTTTGCTCCCTCAATGTCATTCTTCTGTTTGGCTCGAAGGGCTGCCTGCATCAGTTGTTTCTTCCTGCCCTCCAGGAAAGTCAGCTGCTGTTGGGCTGCCAGGAGGAAGAGAAAGAGGTTAGTCGCCACCGGGGTGGCCATCAGGACCTCAAGCTAAGGGTAGTCTGAGCTGGAAAGGGAAGTTGGGAACGTCAGAGTATTCAAAATACCAAATCTGTCATCTCCCAGGGCCCTGTCTGTAGTTTCAAACTGGGCACATGTGGTGTAGGTTGTTAGTATCACCATGGGGAACTCGCTCACGAATGAGACCTCAACCGTTGACGACACCCTTTGTAAAGGACAAATGCCAGATGGCTTTGGTGCAGTCAAACCTGAAACACGCTCTGTCGCTAGGCTGCCTCACTGCCAATAAAGTATAGTGAAACTAGAAGTTCAGAGAAAGGCAACAGAGATTAGAGGAAGCGGCAGAACTGGCTTAGCAGAAAACAGGCAATGCTTGGCTAAGGGACAACTAAGATGGCAATGGAAAGGAGGAGAGGAAGAGATTCTAGTCTTGTGGACCAAAGGCATGTAAACAACACGGAAGGAAATTGTTTAGGATGGGCTGAGAAACAAGGAGCAATGGAATGGGCTTCGCTATATGAGTCAGATCGTCTGCAGTTCAGCAATCAC
>ML675714.1:2001083-2049236 GCA_007922155.1 Mesoclemmys tuberculata
AATCACAGGCCACAACATCCGACATTCTGACATCTGTCCCTGCAATGGCAGACACTCTGTAGTGCCTCTGGCTGTCGGAGACAGGTCTTTGGTGTAGCAAATATACAAACCGTTCTTTAGTGAGGCTGTGGAATGCAGACACACGCTACAGTCCTCTCTGGTTTCTTGCCTGTGCTGCCTAGAGTCGTTGTGCATGGTCTCCCTAAATCCTGGCCTGGCCTAACTACACCCCAGGTACCGAATCAGACAAGGTGGCCACTCCAGCCAGGGCACCGGAGTAGGGATTGGCACCCGTGCCGCAGATCAGCCTACAGCACAGTGCGGCACTGAATGCAGCCTGACCACTTCCTACAGCATCGGTCTTGATAAAGACACAACAGTTCTGTGAACTGGAAAGCACAAGTACCTTTCGTGGTGGCTTTTGTGGTTGATTTACCAGTCCCAGCAGGGGCATCTCCCAAAGACACACGTGGAACTTGCTGTGATGGCAGCTTGGGCCGGGGCAAGGTGGCTGGCTTCGACAGCCCAGGGCCGGGGCCAGGCTGTAATTAATTATCAGAAAAACACATTAAGCTATTTTTCTTAGAATAACAAAATGTGACACTTCTGCCCTCAGCTAAGATGGGAATTTAAACAAATAGAGAAAAAAAAACATTAGCCAGCAATACAAAAATTCAACCCAAACTCAGTTTTAATACCCTGCATGGACCTTCCTGAGTTAAGTGTATGAATCAGGATCGGTATTTCATAGACATGGCATGTGCCTAGTCTGAAGAAAGCAGTGACAACTGCTGCACAGTGACTAATCTCGGTAAGAACTCTTATCCCCACTTGCTTGCTGTACTTGATCAGATGAATGGCTTGGCCACTCTGGTATCTGACGGGCCAACACTAAATGCTTCAAAACCCAATGTGCAATGCTGTGCATCAGTAGGGGACTTTTTCCTGATCTCTGGAGTTTACATTATATCCCCCCACCACCCTCCCGCCCAGTATAGTTTCTACAGGGAAGGTTTCATCGCACAAATGAATGGGGTTGTATATGAACTAGTCCCCTCCTGATAATCAGTGAATACAGCTCAGCATCGGTTTTAACTGATCCATCTTGTGCCCAACGGATCAGGTTCCCAGATTAGCAGAACCTGACCTTCTTCATCTCCCTCCCATTGTCATCTTCCTCGTCATTCTCTCGGTCTTCCTGATTGGCTAGTTTCATAGCGGTTTCCAGGACTCCCACAATGCTTTGGTCTCCTGATGAAGCCTCCATGCCATGAATGGGTGGGAAACCTGTCAAAGAGACGGCACGTGTAAAGAGGGGACCGAAACTGATCAAACTACTATAGAGAGCTGCTGCCTACCTGAGCCCCAAAGAGTTAGGAAGATTACACATCTAGCTACCCATGTGATAATTCCATTCAAACCCTCTGGCTGAACAGTACTACATAATAGAACTGTAGGAAAGAAGGGGGATGTCTCAGAAGAAATGCCAATGACCACAGAAAGGTGAATAAAATTCCTCTTGCTCCTAGGGGGAAGGACCTTTCAGGGCAGGGCTGGGGCACATTGCTGGGATGGAGTGGGGAAGCTTGCCCTGCTGCTGCCAGTGCTGTGTGTGTTCTGTGAATAAAGAAATCTCCCCAGCTGTTATTCCAGAGTGAAATTCAGAGAGAGAAGCTTTAAAAACCTTGAGTGTACAGCACCCTCTACTGTTCTACACCAGTAGCAAAAATAAAATCAGAAAATACCTGGGGGAACAGGGAGCTCAGCAAAATCTACAGCTTTCCCCGCTTTGTGAGCACGGATGGCCTCCTGGTATTGCTGAAAGAGAAACCAAGACCGAGAATGTCTGCCATGGTACCTCCCAGATGTATCCATTATTATTCATGCTGCGGTAGCACCCATGAACCCCAGGCGTGGGTTTGATCTAACTACTGTATAAACACAGAACAAAGAGTTTACAATCTAAGTATATGGCAAGAGGCAACAGCTGGATACAGAGAGATGGGGGAGTAGGAGGAAACAAGACAATTCACATGCAAGCTACCAACAGCGGTGGGTGTTCCATTGACTCATCAGAATGAGATGACCAGACTGCGCCTCAGAATCTTTTACTGAGTACAAATCTTGTCAAAGGGTATGTTAGGGGTGTCTCCTCCCATTACTGCACTGAGCATGGAATAAGAAAGGAGACCTGGTCAACTCTAAGGTCCACTGGAATTATGCACATCAGCACACTACACATCAATGGCAGATTAGATTCCAACCATGGTAGTGTTTTGCTTAGGTCTAAAAGGACAGGTTTTTTAAACACTCCATTTCTCTGTCAAGATATTGGCAATTCGCACCAGGCTTTAATACTCAGCCTTCAAGAAGCCACTTATCAAAACTGATGGACATGACAAATAAAGGTGATAGACACAAGGATCTTTCACACACCACAGAAATGCAGCAGTCTCTGGAGGTGGGACGGGGCAGCTGTTTAACAGCGCACAGAAATATTTATGCAACTTGAAGTGATGTATCATGGATCCAATGAAACTGCAGGGGGATTCAGGAAGGCAGTATGTAGTTACTGAAACGTACAAAACCCCAAAGTTTGACAAAAGCACTAAACACTCTAATGACTATGAGCGGGAAAGAATTTCACTCAAAAAGATGGCACATATAGAGGCACAGACCCCAGGCAAGTAAGGTCAGCAATGACCCAGAGAGAAGGCAATCACCTGTTGAATCCCCAGCAGCAGATAACATTGCCCCATAAAGAATTCTGTCCTGCTGTACAGCCCTAATTCAGAACTCTATCTGTTGTAGGTGAAGGGAGCCAGGATCCACTCAGAGCTGTATGCTTAGGCTGGGATTAAGGACTTGCATGGTTTCCTCACCTTCACAATGCGCTCGTGCATTCTTGCCTTCCGGTCATCTCCTTTGCTCTTGGCCTGAGCTGAGGCTGTTTTATATCTCTCCATTCTCTGCTGCAGGGCCTCCATCATGTCTCGAGGGGGTGGAGGGATGTCTATTTCATGGGTGGGAAGAAAAGGAGGACACATTTATTGGGCTTACCTTTCTCACTTCTCCCTCCTTAACAAAAATCTGTAACTCCGTACCCAGACCTGGCTGAGGTGGTAACAGGAAGCAACTCTGCATGCTAGGGTTTTGCTCATAGGGCATTTCATTTCCAACCTGCTTCTAACCACTGCCTACAATATCTAGCTCTTATAATAGCACTTTTCATCAGCAGATCTCAAAGTGATTTACATATGGAGTCAGTATCGTTATCCCCATTATTTACAGATGGGGAAACTGAGGCACAAATTGGGACCGTATCTTGCCCAAGGTCACCCAGCAGGAGATCCAAAAATAGAACCCAGATCTTCTGAGTCCTAGTCCAGTGCTAGGCCACCCTGACTCCTTCCTGAGAGTTGATGACAAATAAGATCAGTTCCCTGCCAACCAGGGAGCAAACATGTTCCCACCCTTGCACTCACATGCCCACCCATCCCTGTATCAAGAGGAGTCTTCTGGCTTTCCCAACATGCTGCACAAGCTCTGAAAGGCTTTAGAATGTTTTCTGGTAGATGCAGTGATCGCTGCTGGTAATGGCTGAGCTGGAGTTTGCACAGTAATACCACACAACCTAGTCAGACTCCCAAGCTTGCCTCCTCCTCCCCTCCAGGTCCTATTTACTTCCTGGGCAGGTTTCTCCTTTCACTGCAGGGGGCTTTGCTGTCCTTTGGAACAAAAGCAAGGATGAGCAAGGCTCACAGCAATTGCGAAACAGGCAGCAAAGCAGGCAGCTCCCATTCAATCTATTGGAAATGCCAGGGTTGATTATCTGCACGGCATAGTAAGCAGCCGCCCCAGCATGACAAGAGGTTAAGATACCAAGGCACCGTTCCGGGGCTCATACCTGCAGCAGGGGCTGCTGATTTTGCTAAAGGCATTGCTGTCGTCACAGTGGACTGTTGTTGGGGGCCTGGGGACAACAGCTCCTTGGGCAGCTGGTCTGTGAAAATAAGATTATGAGTGACAAGCAGAAAGTGAAAAATCAAAAATCAATCAGTCCAGATTGGCAGAAAGTAGATAGGTTGCTCCTCCCTGACCAGGCTTAGCCAAGGCACCCTGCAATAACTCTACTTTGCCTTTCTCTGGCACTTTCCAAGCCAGGACCCCAAAGCACTTAATCAAATCTCCCCTTTCCTCCCAGCCCCTTTACAAATAGAGAAATTGAGACACCGAGCGGTAAAGTCCCTTTCTCAAAGCCACTCAGTGAGTAAGTGACAGAACTAGGAATAGAACCCATGAGTCCCAACTTCCAGGCCCTCTCCAACCAATGGACAACACCACGGGCTAGTTTACACTAGAAATACTTCCCCAAAATAGCTGTACCAGTGTAGCTGTACCAACAGAACCCCCGAGTGGAGAGGCAGCTTTACCAGCACCATGAGATCTTTTGCTGGTACAAGCCACCTCCCTGAACGATGCAAGGACTCTTTTACTAGTAGAGTTGCGAGTCAATGGGGGTTTTTGCCAGCACAGCCATGTAAGTCCAGGGGCTGGATATATCTCTGACCGATATAGCTATGCTAGCAAAACTTCGTAGTTTAGACCTGACTTAGCAAACAAATATCACGACTGCCACGTTAGCTCTTTTAGCACATACATTTTCCTCCACTCGGTCAGCGCCTCCATTCCCATATCAGTGAGGTCAGTGGGAACTCCTTCTAAAAGCAGATGCAGCTGTTTGGCAAAGTCAAATTTCAATTCTCACCTGGGTGTGGGGGCAGGTGGCCCAGATCCACGGTTTCCCCTTTACCCAAGGCTTCTATAATGGGATCAAAGCTCTGAAAGGCACAAGCCAGGGAGAATAGTACTTTTAACCTCTTTCTTCAAAGGATCTCATAACACTTCACAGCCATTCAAAGGAGCTTCATATATCCCATGTGAAGTGGGATTTATCTCCAATTTACAACTGAGAAAACCAAAGCAATTTGCCCAAGGTTTCACAATGAGTAGAAATTAGCACACAATAGCTTGGACTTCCAATGTCCTGCCCTAACTACTAGACCACGTTCTGCACCAGAATCAAAAATAGAACTGAGGTCTCTGGCTCCCAGCCTCCTGCTATGGCAAATGTACCATGCCCCCAGAGCAAGTTCAGTGTTGGTTACAGAGGGATGCTCCAGAGGTAGAGGACAAATCGGAACAGAGGAATGTATTTTCTTTAGCCACACCTGAGCCGGTCTATGGAGACAATAACTGCATCAGCATTAACTTCAATTTTCAAGACTTTTTTTTAAGAAGGGAGGCCACCGCTTGATTTTAATTCTCTGTATGAAGCTGAACAGCTGAATTGAAGGAAAAGCCAGTCCCAGAATAAGACTAGCCAAGGTGAAAGAGTCACAAGAATGCCACCGAGCCAGTGGCTATGGCTTATCAGCAGCCTTCTAAGCACCTCTGATCAACTTCTTACTTGCTCTCACTGAAAGTCTCTCTTCTAGGGCTAAACTAAAGCCCCTGCAGTCTAACAGAATGGTGCTTTGGCTGGCAGGCACATACCTTAGCGATGCGGTAATATTTAGTGGCCATCCCAACACTGCCCTGCTGCTTAGCCTGCAGCGCTGCTAGCTTGTACTCCCGCTGCCTATCCTGTAGGAGCACCTGTGTGGTGAAGTTTTCAGAACCTGCGGAGAGACAAAGAAAAGAATCATTGCACTTTGTGTCTGTTTCAGAACCGACGCAACCTCAGGGAACATCACATCAGTAGGTATTTAAAAGCACAACCTTCTGCAATGGGATTGAAAGAAAGGGTCTCCCATTCTTACCTGAATGAGAAGATAATGCCACAGGGACAGGTTTTTCCTCTGGCGTCTCTGGGGATCTGATAGGCAAGGCCAGGGCTGGCTTTGGAAATACAGGAGGCGGTGGCGTGGGAGACAAAGTAGGTTGTGGCTTGGCAGATATTGCAGAGGGTACTTGCGGAGACGCTGCAGTGGGTGGCTGCAGAGGCGGATGGCTAGATACACTGGAGCTTCCGTTGGATGTGGAGCTACGGGATGATGAAGTCAGTGGAGAAGTGGACGGCTGCTGGAAGTTCCCACCCTTTCCTAGTGCTACTGCGGGTGGGATTTCCTCCTCATCAATTTTTTTGCCCTTCCTCACAGAGGTCAGCATGTTTTCTAATGTCTTGGAAACAAACAACAACGAGGGATAATTAGCTATAAGCTTCCAAACACTCCCATTCTTGGTTCTGGCCAACAGCTATCGAAAACAGGCGCTTAAAGATTAGCCAGAACTTCAGCTAAGATCTGGTAGCAGGAAAAATGCATGTCACTCCTGATAGTTCTCAGCCAGCCGAGAAACTGCAGCCTGGTTGCACCCCAGAAACCCACTGCCTGTCGTCAGCTGGGAAGACATTGCTCAGCCAAACAGCAAGTCCCTAGTTCCCACATTTCTCATGACTAGAAGGTCGTAGTCTCTTCGATTGCTACAGTGTCATTCGTCCTAGGGGAGCCCAAGGAGCTCTACACCACACACACTGTACGGAGAAATCCCATCGCAGAAGTGCAGCTCTCAGTGGTGGGATGCAGCAGCAGCAGCGTGAGTAGTGGCAGCACATCAGCAGAGCACAGCCAGTTTCATAAGTGAAGACTCCACACCCAAATGAAGATGCAGGGAGAATTTTAGGAAGGCAGAATAAAATTACCCAAGATGGAATTTGGCTAGGATGCTGAGATGGGCACTCTGACTCTTGAGGAAAGTGCTATGGGAACGTTCATGAACGTGACTGATCAGTACCTCAACTTTACATCTTATCAGAAAGCCAACACCCACAGAAGTACAGGGTCCATTAGAACTAACTGGGGCCTTCGAGTTCAATATTATCTCTGAGTACCCAGCAATATCACTAGATATGAAGACATCAGAGCACTGCATGCCTTGCAGTATATTGATTGCTGAGGAGGTTATCCACTATTGCACTATCCGTATTTAGGCACCTAAATAAAAATGGCCTGATTTTCAGAAAAGCTCAGGACCCTTAGCTTCTACCCAAGACACTGAGAGCAGCAAAGGCACAGCAAGGCTGGAAAACACAAGGTCCCTTATGAGAGTGCCTAAATATGGATTTATGTGCCATGCTTTGAAATGCTCAGTTGCAAATTTAATATCAGATGGTTTCTATTAAGTTTCCAAAAAATCTTTTCAGTTTTATTTTTAAAAAGCATCCGGTAAGACCAGCTGGCTACCAAGAGTCGCCTGGGCACATCATGCTCTGGATGCATTATTTAAAGCTCACCTTGAGGCCCCTTTCATATCTGCGCACTTTGGAGCTATCTCCAGATTGCTTTGCATTAGCAATTGCTGTTCTGTACATTTCCAGCCTTTCCACCAGAGTGGATTCTACGCTGCTGGAATCAGCTGGAGTTTCATTCACCTGTAAGAGCCCAGAGAAGTGGAAGAAAAAGTGTTAATGAATCCGAAGCACTGGGTGGCTGGGGGACAGCCATATCAACACTTCCAGTGACAGACTTTGATTTCACTCAGCTCAGGACAGTCAGACTATGTTATTGAGGGATGAAGCAGAAGAGACTCCAGCTCACTCTTCCCCTAAAGCAACAGGAAGATGGACTTTGAACTCAATAGGTCATTTACATAGACTGCAATGCTAACAGGCACACATGCTGGTTTGGGTCAATGAGGTGAGGAGATATGACTTGCAGACATACAGGGAACAGACATGTAGCATAAGGAGGAGCCATTTCTGTACTGTGGCCACACTTCCACCTTGAAACAGTGAGCAGAATGAAAGAGGAAGCAAAGTCAAAAAGGGAGTTTTTCACCTTAGCAGTAGGTACTGGGGAATCCTTTATTTCTTCCTCTTCACCCAAGACTTCATTGAGTTCTGCCTACAAAACAAAGAAATATAGTCTCTTAATTTTGTCTAGGGCTGTTCAAAACAATTAACACTGATGGGAAGTGGAGCAGCAATTTATGAACTACAGAGAGACAGAGTAAGGGTGATGGTAAGGAACAGGCATTGCAACAAGAGTCCTAGCACTTAATAAGTATCTCCTTCTATTAAGATGTGACAGGCACTGTGTATCATACAGCATCTTTAAGGAAATGGAATAATCTAGGTGTCGAGACACTAGCTCCAGTATGCAACATGGTGGAATTCCTATATGAATATTAGCACAATGTGTTTAGATCACAATGCAGCTGTGTGAAAAACTCAGTACAAGGATCCCTGGTCAGTGATACACTGGGGATATAAAGCTTTTAGGAGAAAAAATCCTGTTTCACCAAGAGGACTTAGAAGGAGCAGGGAGAAGAAGGGATCTATTCCCCTGTTGTTACACAGGGATTCTCCCTCAGACATGTCACTTTAGACATTCCTCACATACAAGGCATCAAACAGATATCAAACAGATAAACACTCCCAGTCCTTCACCAGGTCCTAATTCCTTCATACCATCAGATCATCTTCATCTTCCAGATCTTCATCCTCGTTCCCATCCTCTTCATCCAGGTCCTTCATGCAGAGAGCAGCCATCTTCTCAATAGCTTCCATGGGCAAAGGGGCTGAAAAGAAGAAGAGACAAATACACAATTCATTTCACATAGCCATTTAATATCAGAGTTCAGACTAGTGTGCTGGGAAGGTGGGGGGAAGAATGGTCCTGTTGCTAAGCACAGAACTGGAAGGCTGTGCCACTGATCTCTTCTGTAGCCCTGAAATTAAAGCACTAGAGTTACAAACTGTAAAGAAGTTTACAGTTTGTAACTCTTTTAATTAAGTCCTTCTGGGATTCAGATGTATCCTCGCTGAGCAGATGTATAATGTGCATACAGTTGAGGACACTTACTTTTCCCTTTTGGTTTCTCTTTAGAATCTGGCCGACCTCCAACGATAGCCATGAATTCTGCTTCCAGTTCAGCATTATTCTCCTGGTCATTGTCCATCATCCCATCCGGAGAGAAATCCACTAGCAAACCCATCTACAGAGGATAAAAGACAGCCCACTAATCAGTGGGTCCCTAATACGCAACAAGACACGGTGGTATCTAATGCTGAGATCATGGGATCAGGAATCCTAGCTGAAAGAGGGAGTAGTGTTATCTGATAGTTACAGCAGGGAATAAAGAGAAGGTACTTTTTTCCCTTCCATCTTTGGATTAAGAATGGCCATAGTAGGTCACAGCAATGGTCCAACTAGCCAAGCATCCTGTCTTCCTAGGACGGCTAGTTTGCCAGAAGTTTTACAGAGAATGAACAGAACAGGGAAATTATCACATGATCCATCCCTTCGTCCAGTCCCAGCTTCTGGCAATCAATGGCTAGGGACACCCAGGGCATGGGATTGCGTCCCTGACCATCTTGGCCAAAAGCCATTGATGGACCTATCCCCCATGAACTTACGCAGGAGACCGTGGGTCAGAACTCCAGAATTCCATTCCCTTCACTTCTGTGAGCTGATTTGCCCACTGATAAAATGAAGCTAGCATGGTTCCTACTTACACTATTAGGCATAGCGCAGTTTAATGTACGTTCATATAGCATTTTGATAGCCTCATATGAGAAAAGCTACAGGAGTACAATCGTATTACGCAACACATTCTTTATGACAACTTCCTCTAATGTGTGATCAAGGTGTGTCTTGCTGCTTGTGCAATGGAGCACACCTCACTGTAAATATCTGAGAGGATTCTGTTTTCATTCTGTTTGTTAAGAAGAATCATACCTCTTTCCCTCCTATAAAGATTGCTGCAAAGACTTAATTGTAGGTGTGTATGTGCTTTATAGAAGTGTTTGATTTACTCCTCCCAACATGCTCCCAAAGCTGTTTATGCTTGGAGTTTGACCCAAACCCTGATAGGCAGAAGAAGAAAGCATAAAGGAGGAGGGCAGACTTTCAACTAAGACAGCACAGGGCAGGGTAGTATAAATCCTGTATGCGTGCACCATTATGTAAAACTCCCTGACAGATGGCAAAACTCAGCTCAAGACCTCCTCCTGGTAGATTACTAAAAGAAAGGCTAATGCAAGTACCGTAAGCCTGCAGAAGGCCTGAAAATGGGGAAGCAACATGCAATCCCCTCACGCTGCAAGCTGCAGCACAGTCAGATAGATCATAAAATGTATCAAGGTTTTATAACCAATTAAATTGAAAGCTCTCACCAATTAACTGGTCATAAATTAATTTTATTTAGAGCAGGATTCAAGGAAAGGGGGAAGTTTAATACATTATCCTCACCTAATTGGATTCTAAAGGCATGATTTGTCGATCTGACACAAATCCCTCCCAGCATATGATGAAAGGGAAGGCTGTTACCATATGTCACTGGACATAGATTTGCAGTAGAGCTCTGATTTGGTCCATGACTTGTACATTATGACAATTTGGCCATTCTTAATATGATCATCCTGCAAATAGGTACCTCCACTAACAATCTGGTGAGGTGCCACAGACAGCAGTACTAGTTACTGTGATCTGTGCCTAGATACCGTAGTGACTGGAATACCATATATAATACCACCGAAAGTGCTAGCAGATTTTCCAGCCATTTTATCTTTTAGCACACAGGCAAGTTCAGTAAAAAGGGTGAAAAAGAAAGGTTTACAGAAGCTCAACTACCTCCATCCCCTGATACAAGAGACCTGGAATAATGCCCAGCTTTACCACCACAAAATGGAAATGTTGCAGGATGCTGGACCATCCATCCGACAGATCCCAAGTTAAATTGCCACTCTATGACATGGCATCACATTTTACTCATGTGAGACAGTCTCTTAGGAACAATCTAGTTCCCACCCTTAGATACACGTGTTCCATCGGCTGAAGAGTGGCAGGCACAGTGTAACAGAAAAATGAGCTTTGAAAAGTTAAAATTGATTCTTTGACCCTTGAAAAAAAATTTTTAATGAAAAAACAAATTTTAACACCACTTATTTGAAATGTCATCAACAAAATCCTAAATTCTCCTCCCCTGACATCCTAGGAAAATAAAGCAATTGTTTGACCATGCCTGTTGCTGTCAGAAAGTTGGCCTGCAAGTCACACGAACCTGCTGCTGTGTGATTCTGATCTAAATTAATAAAAGTCAGAGACAGAAATAACCCAAAAGATGACCCTGCATACAGGGATTGAGAAATCTGGGATGACTAGTTCTTTATGTACACACAAATGAACATTAACATCAGGAATTCTGCATCGTGAAACTAGGGTAAGAGAAAATATTGTGCCTTAGGGAAATGTATGCAATACCATTTAAAATTTCAGACCTTAGTATTTTTCTTGTTTACTTTTAATTATATATTTTGTGCATTAGCAGAAAGATGTTGGAAACAAATGAATCACTCCTGCTCATCTGGTCCTATCTGTGTCCCAAGGGGCTTGGATGGAGGGGATGATGATGTCTTGTTTACTGCTATTATTTCTGGTTTGTCAATTCTCCTGATGTTATTTCTAAATGACAGCAAATCTGCTTCCCACCTTAGGATGGAGGCAGAGCCCACTAGGATTACAACCTGGCTGATTTTCCCACTGGTAAAACCAGTATTTTCATCATAAGGCCATCAGGATAAAAATTCACCCACAATGAAAGAACGAATACTAACAAACAATAACAACAATTTTCCATCTCTAGTAATTTTCATCCTGAAGGAGTCCAAACTTTACAAACTACTTACCTGAGCCTGCTCCCACTGAAGTCAAGAATAAGAGGGTTGGGGCCTTTAAAAACACAAAGGTTTCTTCATAGATCACTTGTCAGGGAGGGGTGGGGAAGGGACAGCTGCCACAGGGATGAAGGGAATTTTGGATTCTGACAACAGGACAACTACATTTTTTTACACCAAGAATCTCACAGCAGATCTGAAGGGAAAGGTATTTCCTCCTACAGCCAGAGGAGAAGCAAGAAAGGAAACCCAGAACTCACCTGTCTGGCCCTAGCAGCACCACTGCGTCCTGGTGGTGGAGGCGGCCTCCTGTTCTTGTTCATTTCTTTATTTCACCCCTCAGACTGAGTTGAAGAGAATCAGGCTCAGTGCATTAGGGCAGATGGAGCTGGATGGTTACAATGGATCATTCAGGCACCATTCCTGTGTTTCCACATTACCCAGGGGTGGTTTGGCTAACCAACCTCATTCTTCCCTTCCTAAGGCTTTCTTCTTCCCCTCCTCAGCCCTCTCCTTCCATCCAACTCCCCCCTCCAAAGCCCCATCTCCTCCCAAGAGTCCCCAACTGCCAGGAGCTCTCCCGCAAATCCCCAACACAGCGAACACACTTCCCAGATCCTTGCGTCCTTTTCAACCCAGGAGATGCATACTGAGCTATTCTCTCTGCCCCCAGTGGGCCGGCTCTCTCCCTACTCCAACTACCCAAACAGCCCCCCCAGCCGCAGCCCGTCACTCCCAGCACCTCCACAATGAACCCGTGCACAGCTCCTTGTCCTCTCCCCCAAACCCTATTCTCCCCACGCCCTCGGCTCCTTCTGCCACCCCCAGCGCCCTGCTCCCCACCCGGACCCCCCCAGCTCCTGGCCCCTCCCCCAGGGCCATGCTCCCCACCCGGACCCCCCCAGCTCCTGGCCCCTCCCCCAGCGCCCTGCTCCCCACCCGGCCCCCCCAGCTCCCGGCCCCTCCCCCAGCGCCCTGCTCCCGGAACCCCCTCACTTCCCGGCCCCCACAAGGTCCTCACTGTCTCCCCCCTTCGAGGGCACCCCAGGGGACGGGCCCGTTCCCTCATGATCCCCCCCCCCACTCACTTCCTGCTTTGCCCGGCAGCTGTCAACACCACCTCTGCTTTACGGCCACCGGCACAACACGGTCGCACACCCAGGCCCGACTTGCTTTACGGCTGCCGCAGGCGGAAGGTGGAACCCGAGCTGAGTGGGCGACCCTACGCGGCAGAAGCTCCTCGGCTGAGGGGAGGGGACTACATTTCCCAGAAGACAACGCAAGGAGGGAGCAGAAGTGCGCATGTGTAATAGCGGGCGGGGGAGGCGTGACCTGTGAGGGGGCGGGGCTAAATGACAGGTGGGGATACGGGAGGGGCGGGGCCAGAGCCAAGGGCGGGAAAAAGGGCGGGACGGCTGTGGGGTGGGGCAAGCGCAAGGCGCGCGCTGCGGCGGCCTGAGGTGAACGAGGCCGGCGCGAGCCCTGAGGCGAAGGGCGGGGGGGGAGACGCAGAATGGGCGGGAAACCCTGGCTGTGCTGGACCCGCCTTCTCGTCTGTCGCCTGAGGTGCAGGTAGCGCGGGGGCAGCCACGGGGCCCCGCTGGCGGTTGCCAGCATCCCAGCGCCGCCAGGTGGTTGTGTTGGTGCCAGCAGAGGCCGCAGGGACCTCGCCCTGCCACGGTTTTGTCCGCCGGCCTCCTGAGGCACCAGGGCGGGCAGCCAGGGCGGTGGCGCCTGGTCGTTACCTGGTGGCACCCGCCGGCCCGGAGGAGAGGGTCGGGGCAGCGAGGTGTCGCTGCAGTGGGGCGATGCCACGGGCAGTCGGGTCGCAGCGAGGCGGTGCGCGGGTGACGCCGCCGTCAGGGCGCGCTGGCCGGAGCTGGATGGAAACCAGACTTTCCGTCCTGTGACAAATTTAGAAATTGGGTCAGGGGAAGGTCTGGAATTGAGACGAAAAGGCCAAAATTTCAAAAAAACTAACAATTAAATTGCAAACCCAGGGTCTGACTAAAAGTATTGCTTCGGGTCAGGTGAAAATACTTCATTTCGATACGTTTGAAGTGTTTCCTTTTGGTTTTGATTAGTTTAAATAGTTTTCTTAAGGGAAACTTTCCAAGCAAAAGGCCGCGTCGAGGCGAAAAAGCGAACGTTTCCGTAGGAAAATGTCAGGACAGGGTGTTTCCACGATTTTTAAAAACGTCCTTTTTTTTTTTTTTTTTTCAAAACGGAAGTTTGCCAAAACGGTACAAAATGTGGTTTAGTTGACATGGCATTTTCAAATGCTTTAACAAAAAAATGTCAGCCAGCTCCAGTCCTGGCACAATGTTGTCAAACCAAGCTGCCATCTTGTGATGAGAAGATGGTCCATTCACAGTGACATCACTACAGTGCATCAGAGTAACATTGTCCTACCAAATTTCCGTTCGTTAAGGAGGAGATGGGGCACTTACAAAAAAATACCATCAGAATGTGTTGGCACAGTGTTGCGATGTGAAGATGAGGTGATGCCCTGAATTAGCTGTGCATGCTCAAGGATACAGCTTGTAGGTATTAGTGGCAGTTTCATCAACAGCCCGCACCACCGGAGTTCACTCCCTACGGAAAAGTGATTTACCAGGAAGTTGGCCGTTCTTAGGGCTTGTTTACACTGGTGCTTATGCTGACCAACTTTTGTCACTCAGGGATGTGAAAAAAACATCCTGCTGAGCGACATACATTTTGTTGGCATAAGTGCTAGTGTATCCGCATAATGCTGGTGGGACAGAGTTCTCCTGCTGACGTAAAAGCCACCTAAACGAAGGGTGGTAGCTATGTTGGCGGGAGAGCCAGCAAAACGAAGTCACTCAGCAGGTTGTGTTTTTCGCACCTCTGAACAACAAAAGTTTTGCTGGCATAAGCCCTAGTGTAGAAAAGCCCTTAGAATAAAAAGAGCTGCAAAAAGAAACAACTCATTACACAAGCCTTCTGAGCTGATTAAATCCTGATTTCCTAGCTCGCTGGTAGAACTGCAGTCAGTAGTGGTACTTGGTGCCTGGCCTCTTTAATTGAGACCTTGAATATTTGAATGTCAACTGTGTAAGGTGTCTAGATATTTTGATGATAGGTTATAACAATATGTGGGCGAAATCCATGTTCCTGTAGTTGAATAATCAGCATAACTTCACTGTATTTTACATGAGAGACAAAGTGGGTGAGGTAATATCTTTTATTGGACCACCTTCTATTGGCGAAAGAGACAAGCTGTTGAGCTACACAGAGCTCTTCTACAAGGTGGTGGTTACAACAACATTGCAAATGCCCATATTTTGCTTATCTGCTTAAATGCTATGGATGGGAAAAGTATCTCTCAAAATTATGTACTAATATTTTTTAAAATCCATAGTAAAATTTCAACATTTATGTGTGTTGCCTTGTATGAAATAACATACACTTAAACTTGTGTATTTTGAGTGCTTTTCTGTGTTTCCACCAACTAGATTTACCAAGCCGTCAAGATGAATAAAAGGAAGAAAGAACTATCAGGTAATAATATAATACCAGTGCCTAGGTTGGTGCTACAAGTGGGTGTGAGATGCTACCACTCATTTTCCCCCCTTCCCCCCCCCCAGCCTATCAGACTCCAGATGCTTATTGAAGCCCACTAGTTTCATGTACTGCTTGCTGGAGAATAACAAGAGGACTTTATGTTTCTAAAATTGAATTGGCTCTTTATTAAGAGAATTTTTTTTAAGATGTCGTTAACATCTTGCATTTAAACCATGTGCAAACAAGCTGGTTCTTGGTACCTCCTCCAAACCTTTGCGCCCTACAAATTGTGTTTCTCCATCCCACTTCCATGCAGGTTGCAACACTGCTAATGGGGATTCAGTTTCATGGTGTACAGATGCTAGGGTGACCAGATAGCAAGTGTGAAAAATCAGGATGTGGCCGGGGGGGTAATAGGTGCCTATAGAAGAAAAAGCTTCAAATATTGGGACTGTTCCTATAAAATCAGGACATCTGGTTATCCTAACACACACTCGTATTTTAAACAACTGCTCAATCTATTGTGAGCCACTGCTGTCTAATTTTGACACCTCACGTGGGCAGGGCTTACTTTGTGGGTGGAGCTTAGAAGAGTACCACCACTCTTTCCTTTCACCCTGCTATATAGTATGCTTTGCACTTCTATAGCAACTTTCAAGAAAGATCTCAAAACATTTTACAGATGCTAATTATACTTAGAACCCCTTTGTATAAGTAGATATCTATTATAATCCCCATTTTGCAAATGGGGATATGGAAGCACTGAGATGTGCAGTGATTTATTTATAGCCATATAATGAGCTATTGACAAAACAGTGAAATAGCACCCAGTCTGCTGTTCCAGTTCCTTCAGAACACTTCCTCTCAGGAAGTGCTTAATTTGTAAAGAAAGAAGAGCCAGGCTCAAACAATAACAATGGCATGTCCATACAGCATCACCTCACATGCACTGTATGCATGCCACTGACCAAAGAAGTAAAGCTCTTATCTCAGGTGGTTTTGTTTTGCTGATCATTTTAAATAAATATTTAATGAAGTTTCTCAGTAGGCCCCGCTTAGAGACCCTGCCTGTTTGTCTGTCATGTAGAAAGCCCCATTTATTCTTGTTTGGGTACATAAGAATTCACTATTTGTATTATATGCTCCTGCTGTCTCTCTTGATTGCATTTGTTCTCACTCCCTAGGATATCAGAAGGGAGTCTGGCATGGTGCCTCTTAGTACAGTTGGTAATAAAGGACTAGGGTTGATGAGATGTTCAAGTGGGGTGCACAGTCTGCAGTTCTTTGGAAACAATCCTCGTCCTTTTACCCCCATCTAAATGAAACACATTTTGAAGTGTCAATAAATGCTGCAGCTTTAAAAATCCAGCGCAGCAGGACAGTCCATTTTAAAAACACTCTAAAATCAATCAGATCTGCTTAGATTCTTTTAACTTTGGTGGGGAGATTGGGAAACTTGTACTCCTAGAGCGTTAGCAGCACTTGAATGTTTTATTCAAATATCAGATGGCAGTGCGTGCATGCAAGAGCAAGCTTCCTCCTGCCAATGCATTGCAGTAAGGACCTAAAGACAAGGGTCCTGATTCTGCTGTCATTTACACTTAGGCTTGGAAAGATTAGATTTTAATCAATAAATATCGGTAAATGGCTATATCATTGTAGTTTGCAGTGTTATAATTGGTTTGGTCCCAGGATACAAACAGATGAAAAATATTTCCATCAATAATAGAAATTTTCAGAAAGGCAAAGTAAGAAAAATGCTTTTTGAGAATTTATTAGAATTTGATTTAAGGATATTTACTTTGCATATTTTGATACATGATGTTGACAATTTGCGTTTTAACAGTTATAACATTTTAACTTTGAATTTTAGTATCTACTGACATTAAATAATTATTGTCTGACCACCTCATAATTTTCTGCAGCAGCTGTGAACGTTTGAATAGACAAAAATAGAAAAAAACTTGAAGATCATAACTTTGTACAACTGTGAAAATTTGAACAGATAAATATAAAAATGCTTAAAACCAAACATAAGATATGATCTGTCAAAATTATGAATAAATAAAATTCTGCCAAGCCTATTTACACTGTTGTAACTGTATTGACTTCAGTGAAATTGCTCCTGATTTACACCATTGTGTAAAAGAAGTATTGGGTCCAAGGAATGACCCAACCAAACTGAGCTTAACCGCAGAGGTGACAAATTTTTAGTGCTAACTACAGAGCTGGTTCAGTCTCAGCTTCCTCCCTTCAGTAGAACCTGTCTAATCTACTCAGAGACTGAATTTTATGAAATTATACTTTGCGGCATAATCAGTATGTAGGTTCTGGCACCTGGCAAATCACTAATGCAGCTTACTTCAGTGTTACAAAATTTGGAAATCCTATGCAATATCATTAAGAGGATTGTTGGATACAGTTAAAAAGCCTGATTCTTAGTTACACTAAAGCCAATTTACACCTCTATAGCAGTGTCAAAAAGCTGCTTTACTCCCACTTTAAGGCATCTTTACACTGCAAGAGTGATATAAAAGGTGCTTAGCATAACTGATGATCAGATCCAAAATCATCTGTAGCATTTTATGTTGTGTCACAGACTGCATTAGAAATTTACTGTTAGTCTGACATTTTTATGCAGCTACAAAAATTAATGCAAAACCTGCACTCATGATCATTTGGCCACTTATGTAATGAGACTTTGAACATATTACATTTCCATTGATAGGGCCTGTGGAGTGATTGTCACAGCTCTTGAACTACCATGTAACTATATAAAATTGTAATGTATTTCCGTTCTAGATGAGAGATGTAATATAATTGCTCCTGTTGCAAAGAACATTATCATTTTGATTTTTTTAAATGATTTTTTCCTTAAAAGAAGGAAACAATGAACTCAACATTTCCAAAGCAAAAAGAAGCCTTAGGAAGAACTCCCATCTGACAGCAGAGAATAATTTGGAAATACCAGTACAACTTCAGTCCAGTGATTCTAGAAAAAAATCAAAACCAACTACAACAGGAACCAAACAAGAATGGGAAGAGAAAATCCAGGAAAACACTGAAGCTTTGGCAGTAAACTTGCAAACAAGGTAATTGAATTTGTTGCCCAGGAAGCACTGGAATCATCAGACATGATTTTGTTAGATGATAGAAGACAGAGATTTGGAGTAACTTAGGTGGGGCAAGAGTTCTCCCAGTAGAGCGGGGTGAGTGCAATGAATATAGAGAGAGACTTCCTTTTTCTGTCGTCTTATATGTTTAATTTTCACTGCCTTTGATCACTTGCACAGCATTTCTTTCCAATAAGGTTTTTTAATAGGAGAATGTTCACTTCAAACGTGAGGGCCCAATTCTGCAGTTCTTTACTCAGGAAACCTCCAGTAGATGTCACGCACTGCAAAGTTTTTCCCTATGGACCTAATTTTCAGAGTTTTTAAGCACGTACAACTCCAAAGGAAGTTACAGAGTTGTGCTGGCTCAGCATCTCTGAAAATCAGGTCCTGTGTTTATACTGTATGTGTTTCCTTCAGTTTTATTGATGTGTATTAATAATAATACTTTGTGCTTCAATAATGTCTTTCAGTTGAGGGTCTGAGTGTTTTACGGATAGTGTCACAGAATTCCTGTGAAATGAATCAATATTGTTATCCCCTTTTTATAGAAGGAAGAATAGAGGCACAAAATGATTATGATTTGCTCTAAGGTAATAAGGCAATACATTGGTAGGGTTGAAAGTAGAATGTAGGGGCCCAGAATCTGCACTAGCCACTAGACTAAACTTCCTTTCCCTAGGGAATTTATTAATTTGCAGTTCCTAAATGTGCATGCTGTTGTGCTGTTTTTCTAACCAGCTCAAATGATGAAGAAAGAAAGATTACCTCTGAGCTGAAACAGCTAAGTCAGGCAAAGGAGTTTATTTCTCTTCCATTATCTCAGGTAAGACTGTTCTAAGGGTGTGATGCAAAATTCATATTAACAATAAATTGTGCTGTGGTCTGCTGGGTGCCATCCAGACATTCAACTGTTGGTGAATTCCCTCCATGGCATAGCTAGATTTGATTCCACTGTGTAGCTGGATTTGCTGTGTGTGCATATTGTTACCTCAGGCACATCAAATTTGAATGCTTATGGTCTGTTGGCAGCAGTTTTACTAAAGATGACATGAGAGCAACATGCATTGGAAAAAGATTAACTTGTTAGAGATGCTTCATATAAACCACATATTCATCACAAGACCTAAATATACGTTAGTGATGTGCAGGAAATATCATTATTGGTTCTATTGTAAAATAAAAAATAGGTTAAGATGTGTGAAATTCTGTGAAATTCATTCTTTAAATTATTCAACCTTGTTTTTTGTATTATACCAAATTGTATAAACTATGTGAGTTTGGATTCAGCTTTGTCATGTTATTAGGTAGATTGAAATGGATTGGTTTGCATTATTTACCTAGACAGGATTATAAAGCCAGATGAGCTCATTCCCTTGATATCTTTCTAATCAATACTGAACTTCTCATCTGATCAGATGAGATCAGGGTTGCTCAGAATGCTGGATTATTTAGTACATTTGGTAATAATCACCCTTTACACTCATAATTGTTGAACTTGGTTGTAGAATTCGGCAGGGAAGTTTGTGCCAGTCTTTGCAAAACCAAAGAAAGTTTTGACTGAAACACCTGAGAGAAATGATGGAGAAGCAGCAGAGTTTCAAACAGAACAGGTACAGTGCAAGATCATCAATTAACATGTTAGATAGCCCTGCCAAGACATGTGCAGTTATATGCAAGAGCACCTACAATTTACAAGCACCTTTTGTTGCTAGAATTGTTGGAGAACATGTAGAGAAATAACACCTTCTGACTCTAAAATGTAAAGCACATTTTTTTTCAAATTAGGAATTAAAGATGAACATATTCCGTGCAACACTGTTCAATAGAACATTGACCGACTTTCAAAAGTTTTTCCCAAATATGAAGAGAATGAAAATGTTATGCATGAAATTTTCAAAAGAAACTAAGTAACTCAGGAGTCCAAAGCCCTTCTTCAAAAGGCACCTAAGCCTTTCCTGCATTAGCATATAAGCGACAAAAGTTTTTCCAGCATAGGAAACACCCCTGAACAACAGAAGTTTTGCCGGCGTAAGCATTGTCTACCCGCATTATGTCAGTGGGAGAACCCGCTTAAATGAGCAGTGGTAGCTAGGTTGGCGGGAAATGCTGCCAACATAGCGCTGTCCATACAAGTGCTTAAGCTGGCAAAACTTATATTTCATTTTCTTTTAATTAGGCATGTACGATTG
The DNA here is from genome assembly GCA_007922155.1 of Mesoclemmys tuberculata. NCBI lineage: Eukaryota > Metazoa > Chordata > Testudines > Chelidae > Mesoclemmys > Mesoclemmys tuberculata. The sequence continues at coordinate 2,021,591 of ML675714.1, forward strand.
CTCTACAATCTCTTTTCTAGTGCTTTGTCTTGTTCAGTTTAAATGACTCAATGACAGGGTTTCCACGAGATCCCCTGAGAAATTATTCCATGGTGTAAGTTGTCTCAGTGGAGAACAACTACGTATTCTTATGCAAATAGGAGTTATAAACCTGGAGGAACTAAAAAAGAGTGGGTGTATTTAAAAGTTTTCTGGAAGTGATAGTCTTCTGTTGGTGGGGGTCTTTGGGAGTTTCATCAGGTCTCAGAAAACGTGTGAGAGAGAGAGAGAGAGCGCGCGCGTGCCTGACCCCTTGGCCAGTGTAAATTAAAGTCAGTGGAGCTATGCCAATTTACACCAGTTGAGGATTAGCCCCACTACTTTTCATTGTCTGCCTAATGAGCTTTCAGATACCTTTGGTAACAACTTATGATTATTAACTTTATCACTTACTTACGTACATATTTCACCTTTGTTAATATACTCTTAATTCAGTGCACGGCTCCTATAAATTGCCCAGTAATTGTTTGTATAGACTGGTGTAGAGATCTATATACTGGAAAATACTGAAGTTGCTTCGTCTTTTTTCCCCCAAGACACTAATGATGCGCAGCCTTCAGGAAATATTAGAACCTAATCTCCAATGCACAGACAGCAGCCTAGCATGTGAGTCCTCAGAAGGAGATATGCAAGAAGCAAAGTCCCTAACTGAGTCATTTCAGTTGATGGGGACCAAAGTGCTGGAAGCTGGAGATACGGCAATTCCTCACTCTCAGAAAATTATTAGTGAAGGGCTGCATGTTAAAACTCAAAACCAGTACAGGATTACAAACATAACCAATGAGGCTGCTATGGTAAGTGATTCTCACCAAGAAATAGGGATAGCATCTAATTTACAAGAAGACAACTGCAACAAAAACTCCTTTGTGGAAATCGTTCCCTTATTTCCAGATATTTTATATCCTAAGGATGCTGGCAGTGACGAAAACAGGAACTTATCTGTAGGGTCTCTTGAATGCCCCATTGAAAAGGATGTGAGTTGTAATATACTAGCAGAACGCAACATTTCTGATGGAGGTAAAGACAATCAAAATGAAGACCTTCTGAGTAGTTCCCTTGAGAATGTGAACCAAAAGAAACCCACACAGGAGGATGAAAGTGCCATAAAACTAGGCAATTTTGTTAAAGAAGAAAAATGGACTAAAAATGTGCATGGAGAAGTCATAGATCTGGTTGATACAAGCATCAAAAGCAAAATGGTGAGCAACATAATTAAACCTCAATTTTTAGTAGATTTAAATGTCACCACAGTTAAAGAGCAGAATAACTCATGCACATTTTTGCAGAGCAGAGCAGAAGAGCAAAGGAGTGACAAAGGAGCAGAGCAGAGTAGTCCATTCAGAGATGGCAAAGTTGTAGAACAAAACAGCTTTCACAGTAGTGCCAAAATTGCAGAACTCAGTGACGTGTGTAAAATTGCAGATCAAAGCAAATCAAAAAGCAATGGTAAAGCCACACAGCAAAGTAGCCCATGCATTAGTGCTGACATTGTAGTAGAGCAAAGAGGCAATTGCAAAGTCACAGAGCAAAGCAGCCCACAGAGCAGCGCCACAGTCGTGGAGCAAAAGAGCTTGCTCAACAGTGGTAAAATTGCAGAGCAAAGCAGCCCTCTCAACAGTGGCAGAGTCTCAGAGAAAAACAGAGATATTTCTGGGAAGGACTTTCTTAGTAGTACTCAGTTCAGGATTGTTGATCTGAAGACGGATGTAGAGGTTACTGAATTAAAAAGTACACAAGCTATTGAAACAATCAATGTATTATGCATACAAACTGAAGGGTGTGGTCACTCTGTGTGCAGAAACACCTCACTGCAACCAGCTTTTTGCACTGAGGGTGACACAGGCAAAGAAGAGGCAGAAAAGAAAAAAGAGACCTCTGTAGGAACCAGGGCAGAATCTGACCCAGATGCTTCAACACTCTTGACTGATAGTAGCTTTATGCATGAGAACAGTCAAGAAGATTATATCACTTTGGAGCAGTGGAAGGAAAATGGAAGTGAGAAGGTGAGGCCTGTTATGAAACAGTCACTATTTAGTATCTGTGACTCAAGATCTAATGTATTGGAAGAGAAACTGTCAAATATAGAAATTGTCCCACAGACAGCAAGTCAAATTCCAGAAACAAGAATAAAGTCCTCTCCCCCTTCACTTGGCCACCCGCTGAATGAAAAAACCAATGAAGAAATGGTCATGTGTGAGCAAAATAAGATGGATCCTGTTCCCATGGAAAATTGTCTTTCCCCTATAGATGTTCTTGAGCAACTGGAAAGAGAAAAGATGATAAACAATCATAAAAGAGAAACTGATGCTAATTCAAGTGTCTGGAAATCTTCTGCAGCAGATACAGGTCTGCGTAGTGGTACACTTTGGGATCCTCCTCCAGTGGACCAAACCTGCTCATCTTGGGGAGATGCACTTTCTCTGGATTTAGAATTGTTGCCTGACAGCCAGTTACAGGGTGTCCTTGCAGATAACAGACTTGAATTTCCACTGCAGCAGGTAAGTTGATTTAATGGTGATTGTCAAGTTACAATAATATTGAGCGTAAATACCCATTTGGGGTGCATTCAGAGGAGAACTACATTCAAAATGCATCTGGCCAAACATGAAGTTTTATGCATAGATGCAAAATTTCTGTCTCCTTTGGTGATCAGTTTATAGTGTACATTATGAGATTTTTATTAGGCCTATCTCAGGCCACAATTCAGAAAAACACTTAAGCATGTGCTTAACTTTGAGCATGCAAGTAATCCTGTTGAAAGTAGGAGGAACTATTCCTGTGTTTTCTGACAATTTGGAGAATCTGTGTACATTTACAAATTCTGGTTGATTTGAAGAAATTGTTGTGTAACTAAATGTCTCATTCGGTGTGGAGTCAGCCATGTGCCATTAGGGCTGGTGTCATGTATCCCCAAGACCATGGACAAAGATGAGCCATTAACCTGAATTCCCTATTCAAATGAAAACACAACAAGGTAATGGCTGAACCCTGGGGATTCAAGTTTGTCTGCAGGGAAAGGGACAAGAGGTTTAAACAGTGGAATTTTCCTATAACGGGGAAACAAAGAAACCAGGTTTTTAGTACTAGGAGGTAAAAATTCATAGAACCAGAAAGGAAGCTTGGGTAGGAGAGAAGGACAAAGGCTCATGCTTTCATAGCAGAAGAGTCCTTTTTGACTGAGGGACCAGCTGAGGAAGAAAGAAGCTAGCTGCAGGAGAGCCACTGTATGATTCAAAGGAAAAGCCACGTGCAGGAGAGTGACACTGTAGGACTCTGACCAAATCCCAAAGAACATTCAAGAGTGATGATGAAACTGAGGCAAGGAATGGTGTATAGGTATTTTATTATTAGATCTGTGTATCTCTTGTGCTGTATAAATTGTGTTAGAAACCTTTGCAAAATCTGTGCAATATATGCTTCAACTATCACGTGTCCTTGAAAATGAGAGTACCCATAAGGTTATAACACTTGGAAGGTTGTGTGTAAGCCTCTGAGGAGTCTGGGAAGCTGGCACTAGTCACAGCACCTAGGCAGTTGTACCATGGATCTCAGCTATACAGAGGACCTGAGAAAGTGCCTAGAAACCCAAAGCCAGAGGCAGTGCCTGGACTCTGGTCAGACTTAAGAAGCTTAAAAGCACAAGGCCAACGTGGTGGGACCCAAACATTACAGCCAGGTGAGTGTACAGAAGGGGAAGTTTTACTAGAGTTGGGGCATATTTAAAGTTAAAGGGACTCCTCATGTGCTTAAATACTCTACTTAATTGGAGCTTAAATATAGACCCATGGGTAAGGCATTTCTGATAAAGGCATTTGTTTAAAACACTTATTTCAAGAACAAAATCAACCCCAGCCCTGATGACATTTGTTTAAAATATACTACACTTACAGTAGACCTATTCAAAATGCATCTTGCTGGCCAAATGCAGCCTACAGTCTTAAAATGTTGCTTTTGGCTAACATTTTGCAAAAAGCTGCTGGGTGAGATTAAAGTTGATAAACTAAAGGGCAAAATCTACAAAAATGACCACTACTTCTGTGTGCTCCATTTCTGAGTGCACAGCTTGAGGCCCTTTAGGATTAGGGTCTAAATACAGTCTTTGGGTTCCCTAAAAGTTGCCAGTGAAGCTTTTAGTGTTGCATGGTTTGGGCAACTCTTCAGTAGAGGATATACCTGCATCAGAATTCTGCCTGTACTCCTCACTGATTGCTTTATAAATAAATATTATTATTGTACCAAGATGCACAAACTCTGTGCAAAACAAGAATAGATTTCCTTCTTCCTGGTTTTATTTTGGACTGGAGCATGGGAGAGGGATGACTATTCATTGGAATACTATGCTATACTATTCTATTCTGTATAGGTTTTTATACCACGCTCTCACTGTAGTGTCTGAGCACCTTCCAATAGTGCATTAAGCAACTTCTTTTGGTGTGTCAAATTAAATTTATTATATGGTGCATTTCTCTTTTTTTATATTAACTTCCTCTTTCTCAGCCATTTTCTATGGATAGTAATTGCAGTCCTTCCATCCCTCAAAGTGATCTGTATGCTGAAAGAGAGCAATGTGGTCCAAAGATACCAGTCCCAATCATCAATATATCTTACCCAAACAAGCCACAGCCCAGGTAGGGAGACTTCCTACTGAGCAGTGTGAAGCTTTACTTTCAATATATTCCTTCTGTTCATAGTTTCATGGTCTGGAGTAAGGAATATTACATTTCACCGGTCCAGGATTGTACATATTAATCTGAATTACTGGAAATAGAATAGTTGTCACTTCAATGGATTTCTTTGGTACTAGAAACATTTATGGCAAGAAGGGATAACAAGATTCAGTTGTGTTTCAAGCTATGATGGAAAGGCTGTAGTACTGATTTTAGATCTATACTTAGGCACTCCATCACTGCCACTCCTTAGGCTAAGAATCTATAAATAAATATGTTGGTGATAGCCTTCAATACAGGGGAGGAGGAGGTGTGAGAGGGCATAGTGGATTCACATGCAGGGGTGTGATCTACACATGGATTAGGACTTGTCTGCACTAGAAAGTTTTGTCGATGCAAGTTACAGAAATGATCCAAAAATGCTGTAATTACAACACTTGTGCCTGTCCACACAGCACTCATGTTGCCAAAGTGTGTCCACACTTGGTGCTCTAGCATTGACAGTGAGAGCAGTGCACTGTGAGCAGCCATCCCACTGTGCAACTTGCCACCTTATGCCACTAGGGGTTAGGACACTAGAATGAAAGCTGCCCTCTCAGTGGAGAAGTGTGTTGATCGCCATGTGGAAGCTGGCAACTCCAGACTGCTACCAGTTGGTCGCTAATCAGTTTGGAGTTGGGAAGTCCACTGGTGGAGCTGTGTTATCACATGTGTGCAGGGCCATTAATTGCATTCTGCTACGAAGGACTGTGAGTCTTGGAATTGTGCATTGATGGCTTTGCAGAGATGGGATTCCCTAACGCTGATGGGGTGATAAATAGCGCACACATCCCAATTTTAGTCCTGGACCATCTTGTGACAGAGCACATCAATAGAAAGGGGTACTTCTCTATGGTACTGCAGGTGCTTGTGGCTCACTGTGGACGTTTCACTGACATCAGCACAGGTTGGTCAGGGAAGGGTGCATGATGCATGCATCTTCAAGAACACTGGCCTGTATTGAAAGTTGCAAGCAGGATCTTTCTTTCCAGACCAAAAGATTCCAGTGTGGGATGTTAAAATGCCCATAGTGATCCTGGGAGGCCCAGCCTACCCCTTACTGTCATGGCTCATGAAGTCTTATATGTGCAATCTGGATAGCAGCAGGAAGAGCTTAAATAACAGGTTGAACAGGTGCCGAATTACTGTTGAATGTGTGTTTGGTAGATTAAAAGGTTGCTGGCAATACCTTTAAGGCCAGTTTGACCTAAATGAGGAAACTATTCCCATTCCTATTATATTCGCCTGCTGTGTGCTCCATAATATTTGTGAAGCTAAGGATGAAAAGTTTCCCTCTGGGTGGAGTGTAGAGGTGTATCACTTTCCAACTGAATATGAACAACCAGATGTCAGGGCTATTAGGGGGTGCAACAGGGGGCCATTCAAATCAGTGAGGCCTTGAGAAACCATTTTGACAATGAGCACTAATAAGGTGTCTTTGTAAACAGCACTGTGCCATGCTATGACTGCTATCCAGCTTGCACTGTGTATCAACGTGAGGTGCAACTACCATCTGCAAGAGACAAAGATTGCTTATTCTTCACAGATTGTCTTTATTAAATAACAAATATTCACAATACATACAAAAAGCTGAACAAGAGGGGAGAAGGCAGTGAGTGAGGGGCAGTGTAAGCTATGACAGCTGGATGTAAATCCAGTTATTGTTCTGGAAGCTTTCTGAAGGGATGTGGTGAACGGAGTACAGAGACAGGCTGAGGCTTTGGTAGAAATGTGTGGGTGGAGTTTGGAAAGGGAATGGAAAGCAATTCTGTATTGGCTGCAAGGGTGTGAACTCCCATGAATTCATTCTGCAGCGTTGTCAGTGACTTTAGCAACTCCATTTGCTTGTCCATGGCTTTTATCCTGCACTTGTGACCTACTATCACTCGCTTCTGGTTTTCCCTCCTCTCCTGCCTATCGATTTTCTGATTTTTGAAGACAGTGTGTCTCCATGCCTTTTATTCTTCACCTCAGCGGACTGGGGGAGTTCTTGGACCATCTCTTCTTTGCTCCTCTATGGTCATTTTCTTATCAGCCACAGGCACTTGGAAAGTATAGAGAGTTTTCCTGTCAAGAGCACATCTGTAGAAGCACAATGAACAGTAAGTGCAATAACTGCATTGATGCAGTACTATAAAATACATCTCTTTCTCACTGTCCCCTGGCAACTGCACAGTTCGACAATCATCCAGGGCATGGTGAGTTGTGCCCAGGGGAGGGAGCACTCAAGCTGGGGAAGAGGTTCTGGCTGGTTGTTTGGGGTACTGATGCAGGTAGATAAGGACAAAATTTTAAATTGTGCTACCATTTTCCACTGGTGGGTGCCATAGAAGCCAATTGCTTACTCCTAAGAGTAAGCAGAGATGCTAGGGTGCATCTCTTCCATGTGAGCAGCTTCAAACCAGGTCCCTATGCTGCTTGCCTGTGTGACACTTGTGTGCACAAGTGATTGCCGATTGATATGGGAAATTTTCCTACAATGGGGAAAAAACAAAGCAGCCTCTGCTGAGGAATCTCTGGCAGAGGATTGGTGAGTACCTCCAGGAAAGTTTCCTAGATCTCTCTGGAGGATTCCCGTGAAATCTTGGTGTGCATTAAGACACTTTGCCGCCGCACTGCCCATTTGAACAATAATGGGAAACACATGGAAACACAGCGACTCGTGTGCATTTTTGTCCCTTCTTCCAGCTGTATAATGCAACAAAGCAAAGGACAGCTGTACCTCATGTAACTGAGCAGCATCAGCTCAAAAAAACTCACCCAAGCTCCCCTCTCCTGCATCCTGCACGATGGAGCTGGAGGACTGGAACTGGCTTGAATCCTCCAGGGTTGAGAAGTAGTCCTGGCTTCCATGTCAGCAAACGATCCAGTCACCTGCTCCACATCATCCTGCAACTTAACTTCGTCATCCATGACTTCTTCATCGGGGTTGAGTCCTGTGTCTGCTGCCTCTGGCCCTGTGGAGGTATCCATGGGTCTCTTAGCAGTGGTGGTGGAGTCACTGCTGAGGATGGCTTCCAGCTTCTTATAGAAGAAGCAGACCTTTGGCTCTGCACCAAAGCAATGGTTTGGCTCCCTAGCCTTTTAGTACCCCTACTGCAGCTCCTTGATTTTAACACAACACTGCAGCGAGTCCCATTCATAGCCGTTCTCCGTCATGAGAAATTTGTCGGTATGTATTCAAGTCCCTTTGGCTGGAGCAGAGCTGGGACTGCACAGCCTCCACTCCCCAAATGCTGATCAGATCCAGGAGCTCCCATGTGCTCCAAAAGGGAGAGCGTTCGGGATATGGAGCCACTGTGGTCAGCTGGGAAGATATGTGAGCTCTCCACACTGACCAAGCAGGAGACTTTAAAGGGGAAGGGGTGGATGGCTACAGGGCAGTAGAGTTCACACTGATGGCCAGAGCGGTCAGAATGGGCATTGAGGGACACATCCTTGATGCAAGAGTACCAAGTATGATGTCTACACTGACTGTTTGTCGCTAAAAGTTTGTTGCATAAAGCTCTACACCTCTTGTCAAGGTGGTTTTATTTTGTCACAAAATCAGGGGTGTTGGGTTGGCAGCGGAATGATTGTGGTGTGTTCACTGCCACTGTTTTGGTGCAGAAAGCTGACTGGTCAACAAAAGTCTCTTGTGTAGACCAGGCCTTAGAGTTTGGGACAATCTGGAACTGAGCAATTAAATTTCGCCACCTTAAAACTTCCCTTGCATTTTTAAATGGATCTAATATTCTTTACTTCCTGCCCTAAACTATTGTATAGTGCTGCTGAGGGCTACTACTAAATGCTTTGTTCCATACTCTTCTGGAGTGGATGGACAAAGTCATTGCTATAGTTTGCAAGGCATAATGGAATCCTTTCAGATGAGTGATGTTGTAGCAATGTGATATACTAGTTTCTGATCAAATACCAAATATAGGGAACTTCTCATTTTATAGGGAACAGTTTTCTCCTTGGATCCTCATTCTGATTTTCCTCAAAACAAGAAAATATTTTATTACTTATCTGAAGAGCTTGAAAAAATGGAAAACTAGATCTAGATTGAAGAAAATATATGGGGGCTAGGTCAACGCTAAAATGTTAGGTCGATTCAGCTATGTCTCTCAGGGGTGTGGAAAATCCACACTCCTGAGCGATGTAGTTAAACAGCCTAGCCCCTAGTGTAGACAGCGCTAAGTTGATGGAAGAATTCTTCCATCTGCCTCTCAATGATTAACTATAGCAATGGAAGAACCCCTCCTGTTGCTGTAGTGCATGTCTACAGTGAAGTGCTGCAACAGCACAGCTGCACAGTTTATTTGTAGACATAACCTCAATATATAACTGGCCTGATTTTTGTTTACACTAAGGCCCTTTTTCCCTACTTTGGCAGTATAAAGGAGCCTTAAAGTGGAAGTAACTTGCATTTAGCCATATAAAGGGACATTAGTATAAACGAGAATCAGGCCTAATGTTTTAGCTGAGTGGGTATTGATATGTTGGTGTTTAGGAGTGTTTTAGTTCTTCTCTCCTTCCTTTTTTCATCAGGGTTGAGATGATGGAGGGGGGTTGTGATCCCAATCATCCCACCAAAGAGGAAGATGCAACAGATGTGGTTTGTGGTCTGATTATTGAGCTCTCTAATCTCAAGTAAGAACATACTTCTACATCAGGGATGGCACATGTAGAATTCATCACGGCATGTGATTCTCTTCGTTATTGACAGATGGATAGGATGGTTGGTTTACTGTGCTTTATAATACAGACAGACTCAGAGATCTGGTTTGTTTTGGTGGCAAATTTCTATGTCTTCTTTGTGTGCCCTGTAAGAGGTTGAACGTGTGCAGGGCATGTGCACAGTTAATGTGTCCTTTTAAGGACAAGGTTAGAAAGTGATGAACAGAGCAGGGAGCACAGGAGAGGGACTCCTGAACTAATGACAGAATTACTGTGGGGCTACCAAATCACTCCTGTGTACCACCAGGTTGAAACTACTGCTTATTGTGAAATACTTTGCTTAAATTTACGAATGCTGTATGCCTCCATTCATGCTTATGCTGGAGTGTAACAGCGTTACTATACGCTCTACTGCAAACCACACAAGGATTTGCAGGGTCAAAGTTTATGGCATTGTCTTTATTAGGCAAAAATGTAAACTCATGTTAAAATCCTACTGTACACAAGGCAAGTTGTAGTTTTAACATGGTTTAGCTGATCAAAGTAAATCCTAATCTGCACTAGTTAGTTTTTAGTGTAATCTAAGGTCATGTCAACACTAGAAATTTAAATCAACCTATGTTAGGTCGATTTATAGCCACCTCAGTAATTTAACGTGGTGGTTGATGTCTACACTAACCTCCTTCTGTCAGTGGTTCATGTCGTTACCATTAATGCTTGCACTGACTTGAGAGGCAGTGTGAGGGCTCTGTGCGCAGCTCCCTGCCAGGAGCACAGCTGTCCCCCCTAGGTTCTCAGCTCCACACTCCCCAGCAGGAGCACGGCACCACGTGGGCTCTGAGCTTCTCATTCCCCACTGGGAGTACAGCAGCTGCCTGGGCTCTTAGCTCCCCACTGGGACTCGGGAGCACAACAGCCAGCATAGACCAGAGCTTCTATGCTCAGGTCGGCCCCTAGCAGCTAGCATGTTAAAATACTTTTCCTATCTTCATGATTTAAAAACACTCACTCCTTTTATCCCAATGAAGACAAGGCCTGAGAGGGGAAGGGATTTCATTTGTACTATTTAAACTCCCTATTCAGGAATTTGAATTTAAAAAATGCAAATAAACAAACCATGAAATCTAAAGAGTTTTAAGCCCTATTTCAACTTTAATCACAGGAGCAATTCTATCCTTATTCACCTGTTTAAAGGTAAGTACATGCTTAAGTGTTATGCTGAATGGGGCCTCACACTTTAAGATTTGATGCTTATTTGTACCTATTTAATTCAAATTCCTTTGCAAACATTTTGGAGAAAATATCTTTTTGTGAAAGATGCAACAAACCTGTTGAGGTGATCTGAAAGAGAGAAAAAACTGGGTGTGAATTATAGAGCTTTCAGATTAGTGAAGAACAAATTAGTGATCTTTATAAGGGTGGGATTTTAAAAAAAAAAAAGATATTTAATATCTCATTCCTGCAGCTGTCTGGAGAGTTTGGTGCTAATGTGAAACACATCTTGTTTTCATTCTTTCTAGTCGACTGATAATGAGCACCCACAGGGATCTGGAGTCTTTAAAGAGGTTGAAGTACAGAAAAAGCAGACGATCAGGGAAGTTTTTTGCTCGTGCCCTGAAGGGAGTGGCAAATACTCTGTACACAGTAAAAAAATGGAAGGAGAGCTAGGACTGTGCATCAGACCAGAGCTAAATAATAACATTGTTTGGTTTAATGGTTTAAATGACCAGAGGTTTTGTTCTGTTCTGTTGTTGCTTTTACTTTCCTACATTTGGCATTTAGGACCTTATTCTCATTTATGCTAAGGCACTTTTACATCACTCTAGCCATGTTAAGGCTCCTTTTCACTGCCAGAATGGAGTAATGGAGCTGTAGCATAAATGAGACGATGCTATAGCATGAATTCTCACTGGCTGATTGCAGTACAGGAATAATATCCTCTTACTTCCTGCCTCCACAAAGGCACATATAGAGACCAGACTCAAAAAAACAACAGTTGTGTGCTCAGATTCTAGTTGTGAATCCTTGTTTTTTCCCCTCCAGTCTTGTTCAGACTAGAATTTAAAGGTGAAATATAACCTATTTTAACTACCATGTTTGAAAAGTCTAGTGTAGACAAGGGAGCATATACATGCTAAACGGTTTGAGGTAAGCCTAACTCTCCTCACTTAGGCTATATCTACACTACCCTTTTGTCAGTATAACTTATGTCACTTGGGTGTGAAAAAACACTCTCCTGAGTGACATAAATTACACAGACAGAAGCACCAGTATGGCCAGTGCAGTGTTGGCAGACCATCTCCTGCCAACATAGCTACTGCCACTCATTGGGGGTGGTTTTAATTATGTAGATGGGAAAACTCACTCTCAGGTAGCCACTCTTTGCCAATGAGAGATCTTACAGCAGTGCAGCTGCATCGATACAGCTGTGTCGCTATAAACTCTCTGGTGTAGACATAGCCGTAGACTTTATCTCAATCAGTTTAGCATGTGTTTAAGGTTCTGTATCTAAGAAAGGCCTGCATCACTGCTGCTGTGGAGCCCTTGCAGGGTAAGCTTTCTGTATGTTTTCAGGGGAAACTAGAATTGAGGTGCTGTTTTTCAGTCCTATGACCCTGCAACAGTCTGGATTTGTGCTGTAGTTTTCTAGCATCAATTATGCCAAATTTTGGCCCTTTAATTAAAAGTGAAACTGTTTACCAGCTGTTTAAATCTATAAGTGATGGCAAACCTGAATGTTGATATTTCTTTCTTTTCTTTCCATGTGCAATAAAAAAGCCCAATACTAATTGAAAACAATTTTCATAATCCATGGATGAGTCTTCACACATTTCAGTACTTCATTATCTCTATAATATGTACCATTGTTTAAAAAAAAAAAGACAGAATTGTATAATATAGTTTTTACTAGTGCAACAACATAACATTTTCAATAAAGTGACAACCAAAAAACTGGCAAATAAAATAATTTTCAGAAATAACTGACAAATAATATATATGTATAACATATAAAACAACTTTCAAAGAAAATAAAGGCAGGAAGACTGGTGCTTCTCTAAGAGGAAAAAAGTCATTTCTTAAACACTCACCCACTTGACATTAGCTGGTAAATTATTAACCTTGTTACATAATGCCCCCTCAAATTCCAATATGGGAACACCTAGGTTTTAAGAGCTAATGAATTGCTTTGTGAGATTTCAGAAATGGACAGAGTGCTCTATTTTGTTGACATTCTTTCTCACTCCCTTCAACTGAATGACATAATTGCTCAAAGAGTAAGGCATCTGCCTTCAGCTTCCTAGGTATAAGTCTGATCCCGCCATGAACAGGAACATCCACTGAAAGCCAAGGCAGATATCTGTATCTGTCCTTGAGCAGAAAGGTTAAATGGTCCTGTAGAATGGGTATTTTGATAGAGAGCAAGGATGACTTATGGCTAGTTGATGCTGGGAGAAATCACCTCCATACACTCCCCTTATTTGTCACTTTGCTACAAGAACCAGATGGAATCTGTCTCCCAGGCCCTTCTCTCCACGTTGCCTGCATTACTCATGATATCTCTTTGGCTTCCTTCATGCCTTTCTCCTCTAGTGTTGATGCAAATGGGACAGCAGATTCCTGAAATGCCAGGGGAGAGAGACATCATGCTTGAGGCAGAGTTGGGAAACTGAGGAAGAAGATGCCTCATTCTTTGGGACCTGAAAAAAAATTAAGCAAATGTAATTTGGCAGCACTTTTTTCTTCAGAGTACAACATTTAATTATTGGGCTAAATCTTGACCAACTTAGGCCTTATCTACACAAGAAAGTTGCACCAGCTGAACTAAAATTGCTATTTTAAATTGTTTTAGTTAAACTGGTGCAAATCCCTGTATGGACACTCTGATTTTTAGTTTAAGGGTCTGCAACCTTTTGTAAACTTTATGTTGAAATGTTCCCAGTTAATACTAAGTTGTTAAAAATAAGGATGCAATAAAACCAAGCTTAGTTTTCAGGTTCGAACCTCTAGATTGGTTACCGAAAATGTATCTAGTAGAGGATCATAAGGCTACAATTGGAATGATACAACTAAACTCCATTTAAAGGGAAAACGATTAGTTAAGCAAACTGGTATTCAATTACTACTTACACAATACTAGTTACACAATTTCATCTTTGAGTTGAAGTATATCAATGGGTGATCAGTCTACTGACAGCAGAGTGAAGTACAGCCTTATAATTAGGACCCTACCAAATTCACAGTCCATTCTAGTCAATTTTACAGCCCTAGAATTTGAAAATTGGTCAATTTAATTATTTCAAGATGTTTTCATCTGAAATTTCACCACATTGTAACTATGGGGTTACTGACCTAAAATGGGGTTTTGGGGGTGTCACAAAACTCTTGTAGGGTGGTGGCAGGATTGCCACCCTCATTTTTGTGCTGCCTTCAGAACTAGGCTATCAGCTAGGTGCCCTGCCCTGGCTGGGGCACTCCCAGCAACCTGTGGGAGACTGGACTCACCTCTGGTACCCCCCCCTTCCCACCTCCCTGCTTCCCTGGAGGTTCCTCGAGTTGGGTCTGATCTCCCCAGTGCTGCTGGGAGTGCCCCAGACTGGCTGGGTCTAGCAGCTAGGGGCCCCTGGCTGAGACGCTCCCCACAGCATGGGGGAGATCAGATTTCATGGGGAAGGACCAATTTCATGGTCAGTGACACGGTTTTCATGGCTGTGAAATTGGTAGGGCCCTACTTACAATTCTGGAACCTAATGATATACTTTTTATGTTAATTGGAGCTCCCCTGCAATTTAGCAAAACAGCTCCTTTTATACTCTATTATAATACTAATTAACATTAAACTGCCCTTTACCATAGTTATATTTCCACCACCTTTTTATTGGCTCTTTCTATTACCTATTAATGAAATTAACATCTGCACCAATGTCCTTCCCATTCTATCAATATAGGTAGCATTTTAATAAAACTTTCATTAAAAATGCTGTTTAAAAACCGTGCTTAAATCAATTATAACCAAAATGTAATGGTAACATAACTCTTGGTCACATCCTTGCAACTCTTACTTTCATATAACACTCTGTCTCGAATATATCTCTAATTTTCTCACACTAGCATCTTCAATTTCCCATACTCCTCTACACGTAAGCTATTTTAGACCCAAAATCTAAATTCTACTTATTTCTTAACCCAAACCATCCTATAGACTTGTTTTGAATTAGTTTAAACCAGTTCTTAAACATAACTAAAAACCAATTTTTAAACTGGTGCAACTTCCTCTTGTATCCAAGGCCTTATTCAGTTTTTACTAAGGCAAAATCCAGAGTTCTGACATAATAAAAGTTTGAATAAGGATTTCAGGATTTGGCCTTCTATTTGGGCATTTTAATCTTTTCATGGCTGCATTATTTTAAAAAATGGCTTTGAGTTCTACAGATGAAAAACACTATATAAGAGTTAGTATGATCATAAATATCAGTGACCTAGAGCAAAGTAATTCTCAGAGTTAAGGCTCATCACATACTGAAGTTGCATTACTTTAATTTGTCAGTTAAAAAAACTATCATTAATAGTGTGTAAACCCCTATGGGGACACTCATATTGGTTTAAACATAGTTAATATCGATTTAGCTTGCACCAGTTAACACAGACTTGGACTGACTTAACTTGATGGAAAGCCCTTTATTTTGGTTTAAGAATGACTTATTTAGATTCCTCTTAAACCTGTTGTAACTTATTTAAGCTGAACCAAAACAAAATTGGTTTAAACCAACATAAGGGTGTGTCTAGACTACAAAGACTATACCAGCATAGCTACACTGTAGGAGCACGATCTCCCAAAGTGTTGCATGATCATGGATGAGCTTCCGTTGACATAGCTACATCTATTATTTTGCATGTGGACAAGTCCTCCTCGCAGGTGCAAACTAAACTGCTATAAGCAAGTTTAAACTGATGTAGGAGCAGCCACATACAAAGTTGCCCCAGTTCAAAAACACACCTACATTAGTTAAAGCAGTGCAACCGTGTAGCTGTAGCTGCAATCGTTATAAACTATAGCAGCCCTCTCTTATGCTGGCTAAATTTTTGTCACTCGGGTGTGAAATAAATGCCCTGCTAAGTGACAGATTTTACCAGCATATGTGCTAATGTAGACAGTGCTATCTATGTCAGCTCAACTGCTCCTTGTTTAGGTGGTTTCCTCCCTCCGACATAATGTGGCTACACTAGTGCTTATGCTGGCAAAACTTACGTTGCTCAGCGGGGTGTGTGTTTTTGATAGCATAAGTGCCAGTGTAGACAAACTCTTAGTCAACACTACTATCCTGTGGCCATTTCATTTTTTTAAAGTTACAGCAACTGAACACAATCCAAGCCTGTACCACACCTACCCTTTCTCACTAGTATTAAAAGCATTTTTTCCTTGTGATAAAATGTGTGGGTCTGTGAATTCTAGGTTTATTTTCTCCCAGTGGTTATACCTGGAGATGAGGCATCAGGATTCCTGGGTGGTATTCCCAGTGATGGGGATGAGTGTGGTTTACTCATTAAAGCAAGAGGAGAGTAGGAGACTGTCCTACGTTTCCCAGCTCTGCCATTGACTCACTGGATAAACTTGAACAGTTCACTTTTCCTCTGTGTGCCTGAAATGCCTCATCTTTAAAATTGAGATACATGTAATAATATTTATCCACTTCAGAAAGGATTGTGAGGATTCCTCAGATGAAAAGAGCAATAGAAGTGTAAAGCGTCATTACATTAAACACATGGAAAACCTTTACCCAGAAAATTCACAGAAAGCCTAGGGCTCAGCAATGAAAGGAATTAATTAATTTGAGGGTTTTATTTTGCAGTAGAGAAGAAAAAGTCTATTAAAGTTACTCTGGATTTACACTGGTGAAACTGAATGCGGAATCTAGGCAAAAATTAGCAAATTTAGGCTCACAACACTCTGTGAAGTTATTGATTCACCCACTTTTATAGCTCTGTGAATTGAAGATGAGAGGTGAAGTGACTAAATCCTGTCTATACTGCAACTATAACCCAAGCCAGGGAGACCCAATTACAGGACAAATGATCACTGATTTGGCTGCAATGACATTAAAATCTGTTGTGTAAGCAGAGCCATAACTGGGCTAAAGCTAGGAATAAAATCAAAGTCTATTGCCTCTCAGTCCTGAGCATTAGTTACAGTAACCCTCTCTTCTGGAAATTTCAGGCAGGGAGTTATCATCGCTGGAATGTGCATCTGAGTCATGAACTTCCCACATAAATTCATGGAGTTGATAATGCTGCGGTTATTGACATTAAACATTTTTTACATATGGAGTTCAGCAGCAGGACTACATTCACATTTAACTGCATAATTAGGTTTTTCAGCAAAAATTATAAGAAATAAAACAAAGAGTCCTGTAGCACCTTAAAGACTAACAAATTTCTGCGGTCATAAGCTTTCGTGGGCTGCAACCCAGTTTGTCAGATGTTTTCGCTGTATACAGACTAACACGGCTACCCCTCTGGAACTTTTCACCAAAAAATAAAATGTTACCTGAGCATGGAGTCCAGGAAATGAGGCCTTTCCATTTTAAAAGTCATTTGGCAGGGGTGATATATCATCCTTGTTCCTCTCATAAAGGGCACTGGGCGGTCGAATCATCCTCTTTCCCATCGAATTCCTGAAGGAGCAGTTGTACACTGAGGTGTATCCCTTCCGAGTCAGGGGACAGAATCGTTTGGTGTGTGCCTTATCCTGCGTGGCCCCACACTGGGGGCAGATGTAATTACGCAGAATTGGACATTCCACCCGTCCCTTGTTGTCTTTTAAATTGTGTGCCATATAAATATTCCTTGATTCTCCATTGTGCTTGCAAAAAACACAGAGAGGATTTCCTGTCAGAGTCACTGGGGAGAGGTCTGTTCTGAATGTGGGACTGTCCACCTCATCTTCAGAGAGAGCAGTCACCCGCAAGCTGTCCCCTTTATTCTGCTGTATTCGTAGTACCTCTTCCACCACTTTTGCCAGCCCTAGATAGTCCTTCCACATGTCAAACATCTGAAAATCCTGCATCTCGTTTGTAACTCTCTGATGGCTCCCTCCTGAATGTGTTCTGGGGAGTAAATAGCCCAATGTGCTTTTGTTTTCTAAAAGGGCCATCAGTGAGGTCTCTCCAAAGGAGCCAATCACAACTTTGGAATCCTACCTGACACATGTAGTCAGCTCCCTCCCCAGCAGTCAGCCTGGAGCCAATGAGTCTGGTAACAGTTGCTTTTTTGTCTTCAAAGCTGTGATTTTTAGTACAGATATTAAGAATTCAATAGTTTTGTAACAATGCTGGAATTGCAAGTAATATTTCAAAGAGATTTTTTTTAATGGCAAATAGAACACAGGCTAAACATTTGACTGTAAATGCCGCTGCCTAAACTCCATTTCTGCTGAGTTTTTCATGCAGTTCTCTGCTTTTACCTTGACTTTTGCAACTCCCTTCTTTAAGGCCTTTCCCATTCCAAGCTTTCTAGACTCCTTAGTACTGGACACCACTGTCTACCTTCATATATAGAAAAAGAGGAGCAGCTACGCCAGCCACATCTTCGAACACATGCTGACAAGTATTGTCTCATTGTACATTTCTACTCCCTTGTCTGTGGACTGGTCTACACTAGGAAATTAGGTCAGTAAAACGACATCACTCAGAGGTTTAAAAATTCACACCCCCAAGCAATGCAATTAAACTGACCTAGCCCTCAGTGGAGATAGCGCTTGGTTGATGAGAAAATTCTGTTGACATAGGCCTTGTCTACACGAACACTAATGCTGGCAAAACTTTTGTCGCTCAGGGGTGAAAACCCACCCCTGAACCACATAAGTTTTGCCAACATAAATGCTTGTGTGTACAGTACTATGTCCCACCGACAGCTGCCGCCGCTCATTTAGGTGGTTTTATTATGTCTTTTCTCCTATTGAAATAAGCGGCTACACAAGCACTCTTACAGCGGCACAACTATACTGGAACAGCTGTGCTGCTGTAAGTTTTAAGTGTAGACTAGTTCTTAGATACCACCTTTTGGGGAGGTGGAGTACCTATGTTGATGGGAGAACCGCTCCCATCAGCGTAGGTAGTGTCCTGACTGAAGTGCTACAGTGGCACTGCTGTAGCATATTAAATATAGAAAAGCCCTTATTCTGTATGTTGTCTCTTGTCTCATACTTGGATTGTAAATTCCTTGGGGCAGGGGCTATCTTTTGGTTCTGTGCTTGTACAGTACCTAACATAATGAGGTCCTGTTCAATGACTAGGGATCTTAGATATTATGGCCATACAAATAATAATAATACATCAACGTCCCTGGCTCTCTGTTTGTATCAGGATCCAATTAAAAAATAGGGGACATGGATTGACATTCACGTCGCACTCCCCGTCAGTGCCTGGCCCTGGCTGGGGATGCTAATGATCCAACCAGCAGACCAAATTCCGTGATGAATCCTGGTCATGAGCTAAGAAAATTTAAAAATATTCTCCAAGGCTGCAGAAATTTTGCACCTCTGAACAAAAACCTGTTATGATTTGATTTTTTTGGTAATTACTGTAAATATTTCTTTTGATCTTAGATTTTTTTACATAATCCTGGGCCCTGTCTTCAGCTGGTGTAAACTGGCATTGCTCCATTATAGTTAATGTAGAAAAGCCAATTTATGCAAATTTTGGATGTTGTCCCTCCAGATAAGCAATACTTGCATTTTGGGCCTAGCTGTATTGGACAGTGTAAACTTTCATTCCCGTTGTCAAATTTTACAGGACCTAATCTTGCAGTCCTTACTCAAACAACAGTTCTGCTGGAGTAAGGCCATGCATGATTGAGCCTATAATGTCCATATTTCCTTCAACCTCAGAAATGTTCTCTTGGGTTTTCATACTCAAACATCTAGGTACTGTAAATCATCATTTGAAATCCACCCACTGCAAGAATAAGGGCACCGCAGCAGATTTCCATCTCATTAGAATTGATTTTCAAGCTGCAGGAGACTTGGCAAAAATAATAAAAGGAAATGTAAGGTGAAGTCCTAGTGGTAAAATCAGTGAAATAATCTCCCCAAGAAAAGAGAAAGAATCTATCTATCTTGTTTTACCATGCCCGTCACCGTGGTTTCTGAGTGCTTATTGTTACTTGTCAGCTCTGTGTTCTTGGGGAACCAGGGCACAAAACCCCTACTCTCTCTGGCTCACCTGAGTGCCTCCCACCCCCCCTACCTCCCAGCCTCTGCTTGAACCAGAAACCAAAAGCAATGAAAAGGCAGTGGGAGACACACCTAACCCTTCCAAACAAGGGTGATAGGATTAAGGCAATTCCCCTAGCCTCATCTACATCAAAGATGTAAAAAGGAAGTATCTCAATTAGCACATCGAATGGAGAACAGAAACCTCATCTATAGCAAAGATGGAACAAGAATTAGCATACTGAATGGAGAACCAAGCTCCAAAGCAGGAACCACACTGAACTCTGGGATTGGCAAAGCAGGGACACACTGCATGATGAGAGATCTCTGCTCCTGATGTTAATGAACCCAGCCCTGCACACACCCAACTCCGCAGTTAACAGACCATTCTAGTTATTGATCTCCAAAACACTGAATCTGCCTGAATGCATTGTGAGCTCCCTAGAAAGAACACAGCTCATAGCCAGAAATGATCAGCTCCTATTGTCCAGCTTAAACAAAACCACTCTGGGATTCTTCCTCTCCTCCTTCCCCCCCCCCCCGAGTTATTGTTTACCCATGAAAAAACCTACTGTTCTCCCTTGAACCATTGTTTCTTCCATAAAAAAACCCCTATCCAAGTTCAAACTTGGGTTCTGATACCTGGATCCAAATGTTGCATTAGCTCCACTGGAACTTCCTCTTTTCCTGACTGATTGTGTTGGGGGCTTTGCCTGTCTCAAGTGCTCTGGACCCTAAGCTGAACAGCTGTCTCCTGGGAACCTCTGAGCTGCATGGAGTGGTGATAGCCCAAATGCACTTTGTTAATCTGGAATGTATGTGTGTATATGAAAACCTTAGGTCCTGCAGAATAGCTCCATTGGGAGGGGACTTGTAGCCATATGAACACACAAGTAGTACATTAATAGAATCACACACACCCTTCCAGGAAAGTAACCCTAATAAATGAGCATACCCCAAGGTGACAGCAAATCTGGGAACACTATCTTGCTCAAGCCTTTGAAAACTACACAAAGCACTTGACAATAGACTGCAGAGAATAAGCATTCACTAATTGGGGTATAGACTAACTGGAGATAAAGCCCTAAAAGGTCTTTTATATTTAAATTCTATGACGATTGAAGTTAATAGGAGATTCAAGCACCTATGAAAATCAGTCCACTATTCTTTATTTTTTTAAAGGATTATTTACTTCACAAGGACTTTGAAATTCTCCGGCGTTTGTCTTGCATTCCTTTATTGCATTAGAGGGCCTCTTCTGAATGGTCCTGAGCACTCCAATGAAGTGATGTTAGAAGTGGATTTTTCCATTTGTTTCTTGGTATGACCTAACTCCAGCCTGGGATGGAATGCAGCTTGTTAAGCCTCAAATGAAATCAAATAAATAAATAAATAAATAAATTGGTGGCGTTATCTTCCAGAGTCAAAAACTGGAGACAATAACGGTTTTCTAAGAAACTCACTACCAGTGTCCCAAACTGGTTTGAACCAGCCCTGAAGAAGGTGATAAGATAAATTATAGCTACCAGCTGCAGAGCTCATGAGAAGACTTTACTGACCAAGGTCAGTGAGTTTCCATGCCAATGGGCGATATGCTAATTTTCTGGGGTCTCAGCCATAAAGCCGGGGTTCTGGTTTGAACACATTGGACACACGATAGGCTAGTAGCCTATCGTGTTGCCTGGGGATCTGGCCAACCCCAGGCATCTCCCCACTTTTCAGAAGGAAGAGTGTTAAACCCCCTTGCCTGATCACCAAGGGAGCCTGCAGTTTTGTTTTGTTTCTGTTTTTGTTTTTCTCTTTGCAGATCTTTTTTCTGCTTTTGGATTTTTGTTTTCCTGATTCTCTTTGTTCACCTGGTTACCCTGGATTGCAAGGCCACACACCTTGGCATATCCGAAGGGAGTGGCAGGGGGTGTTCAACCGTTGTAACTGGTTGCGGTGGGCTCTGATTATGGCTGCTTGCAGTCAGGATGAACTGTAAATTTAGTCGAGCCGATGAAACACCGAGTTGTTCTCTCACACTTTATCTTCTATCTCAAGAAAACTAGTTTGCTGTTTGTCACTCCGGAGGTAACATCTGTCACGCGGGCTGCTTTAGGAAGGGGGGGCATTTGTGTAATTGGACATTAATATGTCAAAAGCATAGTGATTCATGTGAGACATACCATGTCAGGTACTGTTAGAAAGGTTATAATATGCTGAATAAGATGATAATATTTGTATTCATGTGTGATATGTGTGAGGAAAGTTATGGAGATCTTTGATATCCTGTATTTCAAACTGTGCTGTAAAAGACACACCCCAGACAGAGAGGCCACAGGACAATAGCCCGCTTAATGGCCCATCAAGACCTTTACAGAGGCCAGAGGCCCAGGAAGAAACTAAAGGCATACCTGAAGAGTTACCAGGATTGGCCCATGTGACTATGGACTCCATTTTGGTTCCTGTAAAGTTCCACAAGCCACATGGCCAGTAACAGAGGGTATATAAGATCAAACCACAGAAACCATTTTGTCTTTGATCCTGTCCAGCTGCGGACACACCTCTGGATTAGCACACTTTGCAACTGAACTGAAGGACTTAGACCCATCCAGGTACTGGATGTATACCAGAGGAACTATACAAGCCTGCAACTCCACAATTGTTCTAGAAACCTGATGTATATGGACTTTTAAATCATCTGTATGTATCTGATTGCTTTAAGCCTTTAACACTTCTCTTATTGTTTGTTTTTCTTTTATCAATAAACCTTTAGTTTTAGTTACTAAAGGATTGGCTGGCAGCGTGGTATTTTGGGTAAGATCCAAACTTATAGTGAACTGGTACTGTGGCTGGTCCTTTGGGATCAGAGGGAATCTTTTAGTAAAGAGCATAGAGTTAAAGCAACTGATCTCTTTACTGGACCTACTGTCGGTTTTGGGAGCCAGAGACTGAAATGCAGTAAAGGGGGCTGTGTGTATTTGCACAGTGGCTTCTTGATAACCAGTGTGGGGGAATCAGAAGCACTGTTTGTGGCTGGTTGGGAAGTCTGACTGTGGTGTCACCCACCAGTGCTGGGAGAATTTGCTCTCCTTTTGCAGCCTGCCCTGACCCTGGCATTATCAGTGGGCTACCCTGGGCACGGACGGGTTACAACATCCACATGTAGTATAATCTGGTCAAATTTAAGATTTAAGTTGGGGAATGTTTTTTGGGTGTTGTGTGTGTATGTATTATCACTGCTCTAAGTTTACTAACCCACAGATTAAGAATATTGTTGATTTGTATTTGGAGGATTTTTTAATGTCTTAGGGAGTTTTGGGAATGTGACTTGTATGAGGGGTCGGTGTGCGTGGAATTTAATAAGGAATGTCTTAGGGAAGTAGAGTTTTGGGAATGTGGCTTGTATATGGAATTGGTGTACGTGGGATTTAATAAGGACTGCACCTTTTTTAATTGTGGTAATAGGAATTTTAGTAATTTGTTTAGCTTAGCTTAGTAGAATTTTTCATTTAATTCATTTTCCTTTTTTATAACTTTATATACTTCAATAAAAGTTACATAAATAGTGGTTAACCAAAAAATAGTGGTCTGGTCTCTTATCTCTCGATTGAGACACACTCTTGCAGTGTGGGGATTGGGCCCCTTGCGCCCCACTCCACCACAACACATCCCCTTGTCAACAAAAGGTCAGAAGGCAAAGTAGGTCATTCCCATCAAAGTTGCTGCAGTGATGTGTCCATTCCAATCACAGTTGCATTCATTGATCAGTGAGTTTTTTCTTCAACATCACAACCCACCGACAGCAATGAATGTTGATTGTGACTTTTTTGGCTTCTAAGAATCTGTGTCCGCAAGTACCACGGGAACAGAGTTGGCGCACTGAGAATAAGCATATACATCACCTTCATGCTTCTATAGCAGGAGGATCTCAACTTAAAAACATGAATTAATTAAACCACACAACCTCCCGGATAAGACGATCAATATTATCCCCAATTTTACAGATAGGGAAACTGAGACACTGCTCACTGATTTTATTCCAAAATAATTATTCTGCTTTGGAAGCACACTAATTATTCTAGCATAAAATTACTTTTCTTCTGGAACAGAATGTCCATACAGGGGGCTATTCTGCAGTAACCATTGCAGAATACCTTATTTCACAATAGCTATTCCAGTCAATTTCCCTGTGTAGACAAGGCCTTGGCGGCAGACCTGTGAGCAAGAGGATCTGTTTGAATTTAGCCCAAGAATGTGTTCTGAATGCCTCACAGTAGCTGAGCTGTGATACCCCCACAAGTTGTTGCAACTGTGCAGTTTTGAACAGGGAGTGTCTTCAGGGGCAGACATGCTTTACCTTTTGGGAAAAGCATTGTGGATTTATGATTAGGGAAAGGGATTTTGAATAAGGACTCCTGAGCTATTCTGCAATAACTAGCTTACTCTGTCTACCTTTGTAGACATGCCCTAGGTGTTAAAGTTGTGATACTAGATTAAATTAGTTAACTCAATCCAATTAACACCTAATCAAGACAAAGCAATTGTATTTTAGAATGTGATAAATTGTTTGAATGAAGACCTTGGGGAGACCTGTTTTTAAACCCAAATCCTTCAATTCAGCTGCCGCTATTCAGATCGCAGGGTACACTCAACGGTCGATGGTTTAACCTTATTGACAAAACTCACCGACAGCGTTGAATGTTCACTGAAACCTTTGCATCTCTTGACATCTTAGGCCACATGCAGTGCTAGATGTTTCGATAAGTCTTGGCACACAGAGTTTTGCCCTCTTTCTGTTATTCCCCGCATCCTATGCCCGATTCCCCGGTCCAATCCCAGATGCAGCTGCCATGGTCATTCTTCGTTCATGCTGCTCTGACTCTGTGTCTTGACTCCTTAAATACACATGTAGCTTCTATATCTCTCACTTGCTTCTCCTCACCTGCAGGGCTCTGCAATTCCACATATATTTCTGCCTTCATCTCATCCTATATTCCTCCCCACTCCTTACATTCCACTCAGACTACCCTCCTCACTGCCCACTTTGGGTATATCTACACAGCAAAGAAAAAACTCATGGCTGGCTGGGCTCACAGGGCTCGGACTGCGAGGCTTCCATTGCTATGTAGATTTCTAGGCTCAGTCTGGGAGGGTTCCAGAGCCTGGTCTCCAGCCCATACCCAAAAGTCTACCCAGCAATGAAACAGCCCCACAGCCCAAGCCCCACAACTCCAGCCTGAGTTGGTTTTTCTTTGTCAGGTAGACATACTGTTGGTCTCCTTTGCCATCTCCCTCTATTCTACCCCATATATCTAGAATAGCCTTCCCACTAAAATACACCAAGGTCCCCATTAAGCCCCACTGAGTCTATGAAACATAGTGGCCAGGTATGTCCACGTATGTTCTATCTTGCGGTCACTCAGTTTGGTTCTCCTTGTGCCTTTGGGGCTTGAATTTAAAAACATTTATTGAACATAGAATTTAAACCACCATGAGCAGCCCCACTGAAGTCAAGGCTACTTGCAGTAGTAATTATTTGCTGGGTCAAGTTATTTTGGAGCAGGCACCTATGATCTAGCCTTCCCTGACCTTTGACTCTATAGAGCCATGCACATTTACAACATTACATACATGGTTATTAATAATAATGGTTCAATTTAGCTCATTCATCGCAAATTCCCCATCCTCTCTCTATTAGGTGGTTCTTTCTTGGATGCCACTGATTCTGTGCTGATGGATGCACTAGAAAAGCATAGAGAAAGAGATCAACTAGATTAGATTAGAAAGAGAAATAGAGATTAGATTTACAGATTAGATTGCAATTATGTTCCCTTCTGTAAGTACACCTTTACTGTTTGTGATGACTTCTACAGTGATTTCTTCAGAGTAGTTGTAAAGAAGAACTGACGTCAATTTCCACCAATCTATCCTAAAGGAGTTGCTTAGAAGAGCTTTCAGGCAAATAAACAGGAGCTTGTAACTGTTGTGCCACACCAGGCCACATGCACATCATCATGCCCTGGCACAAATGTCACTATATAGAAACAATGTTGCTTGTTCTCGGCAGCTCTGTCCAGGTTTGCCCACCTTTGTCAGCTTGTCCAGTTGGCCACCCTTGTGTTACAACACTGCATGAAAACACATCAGCAAGTTGCAGCAAGATGTCACCGCTTTGCAGCCCTAGAGATCTCCCCTCCCCCTGCTATTGACTCTGCCGGCCCAGCCATTCTGAGATTGGGAGATCTGACAAGATCACAAGCTGAGGTCATGTGGCTGCAACAATTGATGTTACTAGCTAGAGTCCTTTGTCCTAATATCTGGCCATCTGCTATGAGCAACAGGAATGTTGCAGCTGCCAGTTCCAACACAAAGCTTTTCTGAGGTTGGGGCCTGGTAGTTTCTGGAGAGGACTCTTGGCTGTGGCCTTCCCTGCTGGAGATGAGTTTGTGTCTTGCTTCCATTTGAGCACAGCAGAAGGCACATCTTTACACAGGCCTCAGTACATTTCATGGTGACTTCCTCTGACCCAAAGGACTGTGCCCCAGTATAGAGTGCACAGAAGGACAGAGAAACTCAGGGTTGGTCTAGGCTACAGAGTTAGCTCAAGGTAAGCTGCCTAATGTCAACCTAAGTCAGTGTCTACCCTAGAATGCTGCCTCTGCCGAAGTCAGTGGCCTGCTACTCCGACATAATAGCCACCTCCACGACAGGCGTAGTGCTTCCATCCGTGTAGTCAGGGCCACCCTATGTCCCTGCAGACATTTCCTTACTTAGCTTGCTGTTGGCTATCATTCTTGTCAATTTCACTCTCTGGGCTCCCTGCTGGAGCTGTGAAATTGACAAGAAAGGCTGGTAGGCTCCCTGCTGTGAAATTGAGCCAGGTGCCAGGCTCACAGCTCAGGCTGTCACCTCGGGGCGGGTGGGGAGCTTCAGCTGTGAGCCTCGCGCAGCTGTCAGTGACCCACAATTCCCCACTTCAGTCAGTGCAAGCACTCCTGGTGAGGACATGTACCACTGGCAGAAGGAGGGTAGTGTGGACACCAACAGCCAATAGAATCACCGTGGTGGCTGTAGGACGATCTAAATTAAGTTGACCCAGGCCTGGTCTACACTGATCAGCAAATTCTGCAGCAGTCGATGGGAGTTGTGCAAGCTACATGTGTGTAACTTGCATAACTTACATCAACTTCCTAACTTCTGTTCTACACGCTGTCTCCACTACGCTGCGCCAATGGGAAATGCATACCCATTTCTGGAGGTGGTTTTAATAGATCGACTTCCAGATCAATTGAGCATGTCTTCACTGCTGCTCAGTCGAACCGGATAAATCGATCTGACAGTGGTGAATTTGCCAGCGTCAATGTAAACATAGCCCTAATTTTGCAGTGTAGACAAGCTTTCTGTAACCAGATAGCAATAATACTATTTTATAATGCTCATGTTTGCCCCTTAGATATCGTGGTAATGAGCCCACCTGAGAGACAGATCTAAAGTGCATACCACAGTGAGCAGAGGTACAGCACCAATTCAACACCTTATCCATACTGACTGTATCTGGCTTGTAAACCCTTCCTTTCGGTTCCCCTTCTACAACAAGGATGATTGAGGAGCTTGCAGACATGAAACTGCTGACCCTCTCCATACAGTAGATCTTGGCTTTCTTCCTTGGGAATTCCAGCAATGCTAGGCTTCAAGCTCCTCACATCAACGCCTCAACAGATGGCATTCCACGCTGTTCCATTCCCTGCATACAAGAAATGTCTGAGAAATGCTAATACAGTATAGAACAGGATGTTTCTAGTGAGAAAAGGCCTTCCTTCTGCCTTAATAACTCTGATAAATTTCCTTCTCTGGAGGTTCACATCCATTTCTGCAGTTTAAGATTTCCTATGGGGGGGAGAATCACATTTCTAACCCTCTGGTTGTGCAAGAAAATCTTCCAAACACAAACTCATGCCAGGCTGTCTGAATCTGCAGCTAATAATAGCACCACTGAAAGAGGTCTATGTGCTGTTTAGAAAAGACAGGAAGAAAGGCAAAGGTGGTGGAG
>ML675714.1:2049636-2121876 GCA_007922155.1 Mesoclemmys tuberculata
GGAGGAACATGCAAAAGGGGCCGACCGAATAATCCTTCCATCAAACAGTATTTAGAGCGGGAAATCTTATGGGACTTAACAATATGTAAGACATGTAACCTCCTTCCTGTGCTTGCATGCAACATGTAAGGATGGTAAAGCCCTGTTTGGGCCCTAAGTGACAGTTGATGGGAAGGATTCAGAATGATTGTTCTGGTTACTAGTGGCATCCATCCATCCATCCATCCATCCAACTCTCCTATAGTAGTCCTGTATCTCCACAAATGTATCTTAGGAAAGGCGTGTGGTCCAATGATCAGAACAAGGGACTCTGAATTAGTTCTTATAGATTCTGAACCTGGTTCTACCATTGCCTCCCTGTGGACAAGTCTCTTCATCTCTCTGTACCACAGGTTCCCCATTCTATAGGGGTAGTAACACTGACCTACCTCTGGAGGCGGTTTAGTGAATATTCATGTCTGTAAAAGACTTTGAGACCTCATGTGAAAGGAACAGTGACACACAAAGTATATAAAGCATCTATCAAGGTGCAGTTTGAGAGCAACGTCCTCAGTGACACAGGCATGGGGAGGAATAGCTAGTGCTCTTCTGTCATTCACAATACTTCCATCTCAGAAATGTAGGCTCTGGAAGACCTGTGAGGTCCCTTGGGGCAGGTCTACGCTC
The DNA here is from genome assembly GCA_007922155.1 of Mesoclemmys tuberculata. Taxonomy (NCBI): domain Eukaryota; kingdom Metazoa; phylum Chordata; order Testudines; family Chelidae; genus Mesoclemmys; species Mesoclemmys tuberculata. Next base: position 2,050,303 of record ML675714.1, read on the forward strand.
AAAACGCTGCAGCAGCTCTGCTGTAGCATTTTAATGAAGATGCTACTATGCCAATGAGAGAGCTTCTCTCATTGGCATAGTTAATCCAGCTCCACGAGCAGCGGCAGCTGTATCAACGGGAGAAGCTCTCCTGTCGACATAGCGCTGTTTACACTGGGGGTTAGGTTGATATAATTATGTCACTCGGGGTGTGGATTTTTCACACCTGTGAGTGACATACTTAAACTGATGTAAGTTTGCAGTGTAGGCCTGGCCTTGGGTCTGTCTACACTGCAGTTAGACACCCATGCCAGCTGATTTGAGCTCGCAGGGTGTGGGCTGCAGGGCTGTTTAATTGCGGTGTACTCTTTTGGGCTCCGGCTTCAGCCTCAGCTCCGGGATCCTTCCATCTCGCAGGGTTCTGGAGCCCAGACTGCAGCACAAGCCTGGAAGTCTGCACTGCAGTTAAACAGCCCTGCAGCCAGCCCCATGAGCCCAGGTCAGCTGGCATGGGCCAGCCGCAGGTTTTTAATTGCAACGTAGACATACCTTCAGAGCCAAAGGAGCAGCTTCACATCATTCCCAGAGGGACTCCAGCTGAGAGGGGCATGGCCTCTGGACTAGCTGTGAGTGTCTTCCACAGCCTGTGTTCCTGCGCCATTCCCTACAGTATTCCATGCTGCAAGAAGATGGAAGTGGAGTAGTTGGGAGCTCCCCTCACAGATCCGAGTCCTGGCACTCCTACATTATACTCTACAACATTTCCTCCTGGGAGTGGAGCAGCTGTCAGTTTTATTTAGGTTCCTGTGCTGTGCTCATCACAGTAGCATCTGAGTGCATAACTCCCTACAGCCAGCACCCTTCACTAGCCACTCTAGGGCCGTCTGCTGGAGAGGCTGGGATGGCACTAGCCAGGAACACCTCTTACAGCCGTCATTCAAACATTACCTGCTGCTGAGAGTGGCTGGGTCTCAAGTAACTGATCGCTTTCAGAGATAGCACTCCTGTTCCATACCCTGCAATGAATATCCCACTAGGCTGTAAGGGAGATAGATGTCTTTTGTTTGAGAATATTGTGGACAAGAGTTACTTAACTATTTATTCAAATAAGCACATTCTATGTATGTACTCAAGCCTGTCACTCCAGTATATCTACCTATGTATGTCTTTCTATAAAGGAGATTATGGAGCTGGAAGGCAGGAGAGGTCTGGAAGGGAAACAAAGGAATGTCAAAGAAAAATCAAACGGAAGATAAAAGGGAAGCCGGTGGCCTTTCATGCAAGGGCTCCATTCCTCAGTAGACAGCTGTGTTCACTGCACGCTAGACAGTCCATCAGAAATGAATGAGAAGGGATAAGTGCCTGGGAGATTTGCTGGAGTTTGTCTAGACACAGCCTGCCTGCTGCAGTGAGACACTGCATTTAAACATCCAGCAACCTTTTCATGTTGCTCATTTTTAAATGCTCTTTTATAGGATTTCCCTCTCCACCCATGGCCCCTACCACACACCCTTCACATACACACACACACACGTAACTCAGCATATCTCTCTCTCTTGAGCCAAGGAGTGCAGTCTGAATAGATCCAATAACTTTGGGAGATTTTCTTACAAAGAAGGGATTATACAGTGAGACCCACATTATTCCCCCACAGCAGATATTGTTTGGAGGTTCTTCCCAGGCATTTTGTGAGATGGTATGGGGGTACCAATTCAAGCATCATATTAAATTCATGAGGGGCTTAGAGAATTAAGGAGTGTATTCTCACTGATTCACCCTCCTTTAGCTGGCAAAAGGGAGAAAAGTAATCTCGGACCCTGTGAGGCCAGAAATAATTTGGCCTCCGGACAGATGAGGTCTGCAAAGAAGGACCAGTGTCACAATAAAACTCATGGACTCAGTTCTGACCTTGGTGATAGCAATATAAATCCTGAAGAATTACCCTGAATTTACACTGGTGTAATTGAGAGCACCAGCTTCTGAGATTACTGAAAGGATTTAAAAAACATTTACATTTACTTTTCACACTTGTGGCTGTTTATTTACTTGTTTGCACTTCACTCAGATGGGGATGGTGGGGTGTTAATAGGCTAGTTGGTTTCATTTTCTTGTCAGTTGCACTCTGGTTCTCTTACAGGAGTGGTGATAAGGAGAGGGGATACATCAACTCATCTAGATATTTGCCTAGTTTTACAACAGGCTATATAAAAAGCACTTAGCAAAGTCAGTACAAACTAAAATTCCATATAGAGAATGTCTTGTTTATAATCTTCTATATATTATACACTGAAATGTAAGTACAATTATTTGTATTCCTGTTAATTTATTTTAAAATTATATGGTAAAAATGAGAAAGTAAGCAATTTTTCTGTAATAGTGTACTGTAACACTTTTGTATTTTTATGTCTGATTTTGAAATCAAGTATTTTTTAAGTGAGGTGAAACTGGGGGTACTCAAGATAAATCAGACTCCTGAAAGGAAGGGTTGAGATCCTCTGTCCTATACTATACATCATTATACTATTGGGTTTTGGCTCTCAGCACCTCAGGGGACACTGATCATACTAACAGGTTTAAATGATTTTTTTAAAATGTCATAAAAGTTTCAAATGGCATTGGGCAAGATTTTCCTTTCAGACCCATGCAGTTCCATGGAAGCCTGTAGGGTTGTGCAAAGTGAAACTGACAAAAGTATTTGTCTCCATAAGGAACACAAATGTACACCCATTACAGAATAATCCTCTTATATTTTTCATAGGCATTGCTATCTAGTGATTAAAAGAGACTAGGTCGACAACTAGGGACCTGGATTCTGAACCCAGTTTTGAGAGGATGCGGGTAGGGCAGGGAGCTGGGAGTCTGAATATCTTGGAGCTGGAAGTTAAAGCCAGACAAATTCAAATTAGAAATAAGGTGCAAATGTTTAACAGTGTGGGTGATTAACCATTGGAACAAAGTATAAATGTAGTCATGGACTCTACAACTCTTAAAGTCTTCAAATCAAGACTCGATGCCTTCCTGAAAGGCATGTTTTAGTCAAACACAAGCTACTGGGTTTAATACAGAAGTAACTGGATGAAATTCTGTGGCCTCTGTTATACTGGATGATCTAATGGCTGCAGTTCTGTGTACTCTGATAGAGTATGTGGTTGAGTGTTTACAGCCGGGGAGGATAGAGAATCAGGACTCTCGAGTTCTTTTCCTGACCCTGCCTCTGACTTGTTGTGTGATCTTGGGGCAAATCTCTGTTTCTGTGTCTTTGAAACGCGGATATTAATATTTTACTGTATTTGCCTATCTCACAGGGAAACTTAATTAAAGAATGTTCATAATGTGCTGTGAGATCTTTGGATAGAAGGTGCTGTTGAAATACAAAGCAGTTGCCTCAGACTGGCACTGGCAAATAAATCTGAAGGGATGATAAGCCAGCATGCTTTTCAGATAACCTACACATAGGTCTTTGTTATTTTTGCAGATGGGTCTCTGCATGTGTGTGAATGGGTTGGTGGTGTATGTGATGACATACTGTTGCTTATTACATAGCTCATCAGCATCTCATTTGTTATATTGAGATTCTTCTGTCTTTTTGTTGTCTCCACCTGTTGTCTCCTGTCTTACGGTGTGTTTTCACTCGGAAAAAAGGTGTTTTCTTACTGTGTGTTAGCTGACATGCAGTATCGAACATGAGGTAAAAGCTAAGTGAAGACAAAAGCATCTTTTTTCCTAATGTACACAAGGCTTTAGACTGTAAGCGCCTCAGCCCAGAGACCATCTCTTAGTTGTTTGTGCAGCACAGAGCACAATGGGCACTACCACAATATAAATAAATAAAATAATAATAATGTGTGTGTGCAAGTGCATGACGGGGGGCAAGCAACTCGCCCTATGATCCCTACTCCCCGTTCCTGCTATCATAGGTTCTAAACCCTTAGTTTCATGATATTGGATTGAGGGCTGGGGGGAGCTGCTTGCAGGAAGCAACACAAACCCTTCTCTTCAGGAATGACAATACCTTGTATAGCCTTTCTCCCAAATAAACTGAAAGCAAGAAGCAACCTCCATCTCAGGGCCTGTCTCTCCCGATTGTATCTCCTGAATGTATAAAGTGATTCGGAACGACCCCATCTGTGCGGTAATTTGAACCAGAATTAAAGGCAATCTAAAGTCCACTTGATCTTGATTACAAAAAAGCAAACAACAAGCTACATTTTGGTTGGACAAGCTGCCATTTTAAAATCAACCCGCCCCCACCCCCTCTTCTCTGCTTTGCAAATGCAAAAGTGCAATCAATTCCCCCAGCCACTGACTTTTTGAGTCACAGCTTTGAAGCTCAGTGTAATGTCTGTGTTTCCTTTTAATACCTCTGTGATGATTTGCACGCCCCCATTCCTGTGATCTTCTCCCCGGCAGTGACGGGACGGCATGGCATTATGACAGGTTTTTTCAGAGCACCATCTGAATTAAGAGGTGGTGATTTGGGAGACAGGTTATTGTGAGACAGGCAGATTAATCTGCAGGGGGGCCCGGGGCCCTGCTGGGATTTGCCTATCATGCTGATAGCCATCCCCATTAATTTATTCAGCTCTGCCTGCAAATTAGGAAGGAAATAAGGAGCTTAGGGAAGGCATCCATCTCGGTGCCCCAATTATATACAGATCCCCTATTTCAGCCAGTAGTGAGAAAGGATGTGGAGATGGAGGAAGTCATGTCTGGGTTCCACGTTAGGGACTGGGTATAGCTGGGTGCAGAAAGACAAAGCTGACATTTGTCCCAGCATGGAGGCTTGCATCTCCCAGCTCTTCTTTCCCCTTCACATCCTAGCTCTCACAGAATGCTGCCCTGTCATCCTGTTTCAGTAGCTCTAAAATCAGACCTTTCTGGAGGACCCACTGCCACTGGACTGCTGCCCATGTCATAGTTATCTACAACAAACTTCCCCCCTTGCACCCTTTCAAAATGTTCCCAACAAAATCATCTCCCCCTCTCACTGCTCTGACCCCCCAGTACAACAGGTTCCCCAGCTACCTGTCTTCATAACTCACTTCCTGCCAATATCTCAGATCTCCCATTCTCTGCTCTTTAGTTTCACAGGTGGGAAAAGTGAAAGAGAAACAGTCGGCGGCAGTCAGGAAAGACACTCAGAAGCATTTTCATGTTGATATGCTCCACTTTGTGTCTGAACTGTCATACGGGGGATTATGTGTATTGTCTGTAACTGTGCTAGGCTGCTTGTATGTTCTGTAGTGTGCCAAATACATTGCCTATGCTTCATTAATAATAATAATAATAGAGAACCTAATGTGGGTACTTGGGTACCTAATATCAGCGCTCATGAGTGGGACAGGGTGTCCTGAATTATGTGCTCACATTTGACAGTTGGACCCATTGGGCTTAATTCTTCTTTCAGTTACACCTCAGTTACAGCACTGTCGTCAGCGTCATCCCACGTGTGTAGCAAAGAGCAGAATTTGGCCCTTAGTGTATAAACTGCTCTTGCTATCGAGTAGAGCTAAACTTACAATGCACTAGTGCTGCGTTTAGTCTCTCCATACACAGGACAATCCATTCCAGTTCCTTGTTTCCCTTTCTGTTTCCTTAATCCTTCCCAGCCTCATGTTAAGAACATAAGAATGGCCATATTGGGTCAGATAAATGGTCTGTCTAGCCCAGTATCCTGTCTTCCAACAGTGGCCAATGCCAGATGCTTCAAAGGGAGTGAACAGAACAGGGCAATCATCAAGTGATCCATCCTCTGTTGTCCAGTCCCAGCATTTGGCAGTCAGAGGTCCAGGGACTCCTAGAGCATGGGGCTATATCCCCAACCATTTTGGCCAGTAGCCACTGATGAACCTATAATGAATTTATCTAATTCTTTGTTTAATCCAGTTAAGTTTTGGCTTTCACAACATCCCTGGGCAATGAGTTCCACCAGTGTCTGTGCATTGTGTTAAGAAGTACTTCCTTTTGTTTGTTTTAAGCCTGCTGCTTGTTAATTCCATTGGATGACCCTGGTTCTTGTGTGATGTGAAGGGATAAATAACACTTCCTTCTCCACGCCAGTCATGATTTGATAGATATCTATCAGGTCATCCTGTAGTGGTCTCTTTTCCAAGATGAGCAGTCCCAGTTTTTTAATCTTTCTTCATATGGAAGCTGTTCCATGTGCTTAATCTTTTTTTTGCCCTTCTCTGTACATTTTCCATTATTTTTGTAATGAGGTAACCAGAACTACAGGAAGTAGTCAAGATGTAGGCATACCAAGGATTTATACAGTGGCATTATGATATTTACTCTGCAATTATTTATTCCATTCCTAATGGTTCCTCACATTCTGTTAGCTTTTTTGACTGCTGCTGCATGTTGAGTGGATATTTTTAGAGAACTATCCACGATGACTCGAAGATCACTTCCATGAGTGGTAACAGCTAACGTAGACCCCCTCATTTTGTCTGTATAGTTGGGATTATGTTTTCTAATTTGCATTATCAACATTGAATTTCATCTGCCATTTTGTTGCCCAGTCACCCAGTCTTATGAGATCCCTTTGTAACTCTTCACAGTCTTGTCTTGGACTTAACTATCTTAAGTAATTTTGTATCATCTGTAAACTTTGCCATCTCACTGTTTACCCCTTTTCCAGATCATTTATGAAATTTTGAACAACACCGGTGTGACGCTGGCTGAATTAGGGGGACCATTTATGGTATTATTTAACATTGATATGCCAAAATGACAATAATTCATATGAGATATGCTATGTCAGATGCCGTTAGAAAGGTTATAATTTGCTACGGATGACATTGTTTATGTGCATGTGTCATATTTGTATTGGAAGGTATGGATATGTTTGATGTATCATATTTCAACTTGTGCTGTGTTTCTGGGTGACACCCCCCAGACAGGATGGCTGCAGCAGTGGTTCTCAGCCTTTCCAGACTACTGTACCCATTTCAGGAGTCTGCTTTGCCTTGTGTATCCATCCCCAAGGCTCCCCTCACTTCAAAACTACTTGCTTACAAAATCAGCCATAAAAATACAAAAGCGTCACAAAACAGTGTTACTAAGAAATTGCTTCCTTGTTCATTTTTACCATATGATTATAAAATAAATCAACTGGAATATAAATATTGCCCTTGCATTTCAGTGTATAGCACATAGAGCAGTATAAACAAAGCATTGTCTGTATGAAATTTTAGTTTGTACTGGCTTTGCTAATGCTTTTTATGTGGCCCATTGCAAATATCTAGATGAGTTGATGTACCCCTGGAAGACCTCTGTGTACCCCCAGGGGTACACATACCCCTGGTTGAGAACCACTGGGCTGCAGCACTAGCTGCTTGATGGCCCATTAAGGGAACTCAGAGGTACAGTAAGCCCAGGGAAAGAACCCAGGCTACTCCTGATGAGTCACCAGGATTTACATACAAGGCTCTGGACTCCATCTTATTTCTGTAAATTTCCACAAGCAGCATGGCAAAGGCCAAGGGACGTAAAAGGCAGCTGCACCACCTCCATTTTGTTTTCAGTCATCAGTCTTCACCTATCTGTGGATCAATTCCTCTACAACTAAGGCTATGAATCAAAGGACTGAGACACATCCAGGTACGGGATGTACACCAGAGGGACTGTACAAGCCTGCAGACACCACAGTTCTACTGGAAACCTGATATAAATGGACTTTCCAATCATTTGTATGTATGTGATTGCTTTAATCATTTAACATTTCTCTTATAGTTTGTTTCTTTACTTTTATAATAAACCTTTAGTTTTAGTTACTAAAGGATTGGCTGGCAGTGTGGTATTTTGGGTAAGATCCAAACTTATATTGATCTGGTACTGTGGCTGACCCTTTGAGATCAGGAGAACCTTTTTGGTAAACAGCATAGAGTTTTAAATAACGTACCCCTTAACTGGACCTAGTGGCTGACTGGGAGCCAGAGACTGAAATGCAGTAAAGGGGACTGTGTATATTTTTGTTTTAGCTTCTTGATAACCAGTGTGGGGAATCAGAAGCATTGTTTGTGGCTGGTTGCCAGTGCCTGGAGAATATGCTTTCCTTTTGCAGTCTGCCCTGACCTTGGCATTTTCAGGTGGTCTACCCTAGACACTGACGGGTCCCAGCTGGTCCCAGTACATATGCTTGGGGGCACCGCTATTTATCTGTATCCTTTCTGAAAACTGACCATTCATCCCTACCCTTGTCTCTCGTCTTTTAACTAGTTACTGAGCCATGAGAGAATCTGCCCTCTTATCCCACAACTGCCTACTTTGCTTAAGAGTCTTTGGTAAGGGACATTCTCAATCGCTTTCTGAAAGTCCAAGTATGCTGTATCCATTGAATTGTATCCTTGTCCACATGCTTGTTGATCACCTCAGAGAATTCTAATAGATTGGTGAGACATGATTTCCCTTTACAAAAGCTGTGTTGACTCTTCCCCCAACAAATCATGATCATTTATGTGTCTGATGATAATTCTGTTCTTCACCTTAGTTTCAACCAATTGCCTAGTACTGAAGTTAGGTTTGCCAGCCTATAATTGCCAGGATTGCCTCTGGAGCCTTTTTTAAAAATTGGCATCAGATTAGCTACCCTCCAGCCATCTGGTACAGAAGTTGATTTAAATGATAGGTTAAATACCACACTTAGTAGTTTTGCAATTTCATATTTGAGTTCCTTCTGGTCATCTTCTGGCTTATTACTGTTTAATTTATCAATTTGTTCCAAAACCTCTCTTATTGACATCTCAAACTGGGACAGTTCCTCATATTTGCTATCTAAAGAGAATTGCTCGGGTGTAGAAATCTCCCTCACATTCTTTGCAGAGAAAACTGATGCAAAAAATTAATTTAGCTTCTCTACAATAGCCTTGTCTTCCTTGAGTGCACCTTTAGCACCTGGATCATCCAGTGGCCGGCCCCACTGTCCGCTTGGCAGACTACCTGCTACTGATGTACTTAGAACATTTTTGCTGTTAGTTTTTGCTAATTACTCTACAAATTCTTTTTTGGCCTGCCTAATTATACTTTTACACTTGACTTGCCAGAGTTTATGCTGCTTTCTATTTTCCTCAGTAGGATTTGACTTCCAAAGGTCAAATAAGGTTTATATCCTCCAGTTAAGCATAAAGACTAATTTTAATGGCCTCCTGCAGAAGAGACCATGCTTTTTGTATGTCTGATGGAATCTGTGGAGAGGAAAGAAGTGCTCAATAGAGAGTACAGTTTCTTTGAGTTTGAAGAACTAGGATGTCTGAGATTTCCACGGGAGTCGCTGCACAGGTCCCTGGGGAGTGTAGTGAGGGACTGGATCCAAACTGCTTAGCCAAACAACAAACAGACACCACCAGGTTCCTTGGGATGTATGGACCCCTTTACAAGATGAACAGTACTAGTTTGCTGTATGTTACTCAGCATGTATCGTTGTTATTGTGTGAATGGAGATATCCATTTTGGTCCTTTGTTATTGTACTGTGAAGTTATCTAGGAGTGTGTGTATGTGCTTCAGTGAGAATATCTCAAGTTAAGTATCCTTGTTACTGTGGGTTGTTTGTCTCAGTTCGTGTGTCTGTTATTGAGAGAGTTTCACAATTTGTGTATCCTTGATATTGTGTGCATGGTGGCATGTGTGTTATGAGATTTTTCTCAACTTTCATATCCCTGTGGATGTATTAACCTGATTATGAGCATGTGTGTTTCTCAGTTTATCATCTGTATTATTATGAGTGTGTCGGTTTGTGTATTGCTCATATTGTGTGGTTGTTTCTTCATTTGTACCTCACTGTTATTTTGTTGGTGCATCTCTGTGTACATATCTATATTAACATCAATGTGCAAATCTCAGTGTGTTCATCTATATCGTTATTCTGTGTGTTGTGTTGGAAGTGTCTTAGTGTGTATGGTGTGAGAGCTTTAATCTCAACGATTGTGTTATTATATGTCTCTGTGCTTGTGTTTGGGCATGGGTCTGTGTTATTGTGTATGATTTGTGTCTGTGTTCTGAACAAATAGCTTTGTTTCCCACTCATCCATTTCCATATTTCATTTCCCTCTCCTCAACCTTCTTTCCATCTGCTTTTGGAAACTTTTGTGACTCAGAGAAATTATAGCTCTCACAGTTGCAAGCGGTTTAGGACTCAGACATTGTTACAGTGACGGAGAGCATGCACGGAAGGGATGGGGGGAGACAGAGGAAGTCAAGGGCTGTCTAGCTTAAGAACTAAAAGCATCAGCTGATATCCCTCTGGGAGTCTGGGGGATGGGCACCAAATATACCACAGGGAAATGAGAAATGGGTGAAACAAGAGGAAGGAGAGAACAGAGGTTACTGCAGTGCTGGAACTACTGTGTTTTTCCTGAGCTTGACCTCGGCAGCTCCTGCTTGTAATGCGGACTGTCAGAGCCATTACCGTCTCATAGCTTTGTCCTGGAAGCTTTCACTGGCTGTGTACACACTCCTGTGAATCTATCAGCAGCAAGGGCTGAGCACATCAGACATGCCCGGGCTAAGCCTGTGGCTCCCTAGTGCAGCTTTGATTCTTCTTCCTGAATGCTAACATATTACCTCGGGGATTATTAAACCTTCTGGAGAGAGAGCCCTTCCCACAGACTAAGAGGAGACAGGGCAACTTCCCCTAGCCCCCATTCCTCTGGCGTGGCTCTGGGAGGACCTGCAGACTGCAGCTGTAGTTCCTTTGCGGTGACAAGGTGTGAGTTTGTTTTTGTTGTTTTAATTATTTTTAGACGGCATCCCTGCATTTCACAAGATATTATTATTTTACATGATATTTCCTGCTGCTCAGCTTCATTCTGTCAGGCCAACTGAGCATCTCAATGACGTCTTCTCTGCTCTGGCCATGCTGTGCTGGGCCGCAACAAGCACAAGAAACAGCTCAGGGGAAAAAAACCCCCAAAACAAACGGCCATCTTGATCAATGGAGCCATTAAGCAGAGCAGCCTAGGAAACCAGCAATGTGCAACGTGAGCACTGCCTAAACCATCACACTCTCACCCACAGTGTGGACCTGATCCAGAGCCCACTGGAGTCAATGGAAAGACTTTCATTAACTTAAGTGAATTTTGAATCAGGCCCTATCTTCACAACCTCCTGAGGTAGAGCTCCATGAAAGAATGCTTTCACTTCTCTGGCCAGCATTTATTGCCAAGGCAACGGCAAATATAAAAGTAATAGTACTGTTCCCTTCTTCTAAATAAGCATCTCAAAGCACTTTACAAACATTCATGAATTAAGCTACACAGCCCCCCCTGGGAAGCAGATCAATATTATTATTTCCATTTTACAGAAGGGAAACTGAGGTGCCTTGTCCAACATCACGTGGGAAATAGACGGCAGAGCTGGGAGTAGAACCCAGTAGTCTTGTCTCCCAGCCTCTACTCTAAACATTAGATCACATTCCTTCCTAGATCCAAGAGTATAACCCAGGAGTCTTGACTCCCAGTTTTCTGCTCTAACTTCTGAAGTGCTAGAGCTGAGACTAGAACCCAGGAATCCTATCACCCAGCCTCTTCTCTGACCACTAGACACTACACACTCCAGCAGAATCAGAAATAAACCCCTGATCTCTGGACCCCTACTCCTGTACCTGAACCACAAAACCACCCTCCTCTCATTGCATATAACAAGTCTGACTCTGACCTCATTTACAATGTTGTAAATCAGGAGAAACCCACGGGAATTGCCAGACTGGATCAGAACAGGAGTTCATCTAGGCCAGAATCTTGTTTCAGAGGAAGATGCAAGAATCCCTTCTATCACAGCTATGAAATAACCTGTCCATAGAGAATGTTCTTCCTAACCCTAATCCCCATTGTTGGAGGTCGCAGAAGGGTTTACAACCCATCCAAAATGCTTGGATTTTTGCTTTGATTATTTTATATTTAATCTTTATTCCACTAAAACTGCCATGAGATCAGAAGCAAGCCTGCCATGGTCAAATGCTAACACAGCACTTGGAGTGAGAGAGACAGTGAGGCTGTTAAGAAAACATCTGTCCCCTCTGTCCATACCCAAGACTACCAGTTAAAATCTAGCTGCTAAGGAATAAAACCCTGTCCAATGTGGCATACATAGTTTATACCATCCTGTGCTTTTATCCACTCTGATCTCGGCTATGATGCACCATTATAACCAAATCTAGTATATACTAATCCATTTTCCCATCACCAACTAGAGAGATGGAAGAGACTGGTTCCCACGTATCCCATTCTTCTTCAACCCCACTTAATGAGTGCTAGATTGTGCCCTTGAAATTCTTACCTTGTGGCCCCCAGTATCCAATTTACAGTGAGAACTACAGTATGGTCTAGTGTCCCGTGTCCCCAGGGGTTCTGACCCTGGCTCTGCACTGCGTGGCCTTGAGTAAGTAATTTCCCCTCTATGTACCTCAGCTTCCCCATATATGAAATGAGGCTAATAATACTAGTAGGAAGGGCAATGGACATCTTGCCTTCCCTCCTGTAAGAGGAGTAAATGGATCATCAATGGCTGCCTCTTTGTGGTGCAGGATACCTTCCCTTCTTGTCTTGACTTGGGCAGAGGAAACCAGATGACCAGTTGTTTGTGCTTACGAGAATGAACCCACACTGTCCCACCCCTCTCCAGATGCTCTGGGCTGTATCTAATCTACCCACTGCTGCGCCATTCCTCTCTGCTTTCTGAACTAACAAAATCAAGCAACCGTAGCACTGAGAAAGCCCGACCAGGGAATCAACAATAATTGAAGGAGATTTGAATAAGCAGGGTAAAAGGGTAAAGCCGGAAGGGTGTGCCCAGCTATGCAAGGTTACCCGTGCAGTATTAATGGACAAAGAGTGCATTAAAAAAACAACAATCCACAACCTGCCTCTTTAAACTTGGAGATCAAAATCAGAGCGAGGAGGAGAGACAGAGGGGAAATAAATCTCCTTTATTAATTATAAATCAGATACATATTGTGGCCAGCCTCATTCCAACAGGCCTCCCTGCAGCACATAATTCAAACCAAGCTCCTTAAACATTAATGCTGAGCTTTCTGACCCTCCTGTGTTTCTCAGATGTGTAGATGCAGAAAGGGACAGATTCTGCAGAGATCACTGCACCGTTCCTGTCCCAAGCTCTGGCTGCATTTTTGCTGTTAATTTCCATGGCTAACTTTCTCCCCACCTCTGGCCATGCTCCTGGACCTCCCCCAACCCCGCTGTGTTCTTTGTTATACTTGTCCGCTGATTCTGCTGCTCAGTACCATGTTGAAGGTACACTGCTGTACCTTCTCCTGCTGGTGCCTGTGCCCCTTGTACAGCTCCACTCTGCGAAAGCTGGCTTCTGCCCAACGGTGTGAGATTTGGTAGGGCAGACTTGCCGACAGAAGTCCTTAGCTGGAGCCAACCAACAGCAGCGTTGCAAACTCCTTCACAACAGCACCAGCTAAAATTCTACCACGTCCAAATTAACTAAGGCCAATGAAACAAAGTGACTTGCCCAAGGTCTGCCAAAGCCCAGGTTTTCCAACTTCCAGTCCTCTGCTCTGACCACCGGACTACACTGCCTCTCCAAAATGGAAATGGAACCCAAAGAATCCTGCCTCCCCCATCCCTTATTCCTTCCCAGATCCAGGAACAGAACCAAGGAGCCCTGATTTAGACCTCTAGCCACTTGGTAACATGTCCTCCAAGAATCAAAAAATAGATCAGAGAAGTCTGAGCCCCCAGCCACCCGTTCCAATCACTAGATGATACTCCCTAATTCAAATAAAGCTTGATCCAGGCACCACACCATCCTTACACCCAATCAGTATAAAGCAAGATTCACCCTCTTTTAATCCAGCTTTGCAAATCAATGTTTCTCCTTACTTCTGCCTCCTGGGACCAATCCACTTTTAATGCCTTTAGGCATGAGTTCAACAAGCTGAAATTACCAGAACCTGCAGTAAAGCCTTGCTCTTACCCTGCTTCTGATTGGCTCATGGTGACATAATGGTGTTTATAGTTAACTATAAACCTTAAAGGGGCCCCCAAGAAAAAAGTCTCAGGCAAATAATGGCCACTTTGTCAGGAGCTGGAGAGACCACAGCCGCGTCACCCCTCCCACTCAAAAGTTACTGATATCCCTTTGTTAAGGGATGTTTGCTAAAAATCCTTTCCTAGGAAAATAGAATGTAAAGTCATTTAATGCAAACAAAAAACATCTGAAAAGTGCAGCCATGACTCCTGAGCAAAGTCCAAGCTTCTCAGTTCATTCTCAGAGCGTAGTCTGCTGTGAAACAGCTCTGAGCCAACAAAGCATGCTGGGTAATCCTATGGAAATGAGCCACACCAAGCCCCTCCCACTTTGGAGTCCTAGAATCTGTGGTGCCACAAAGTACCGCATTCAGCCTCCATAACTTTTTAAAAAATAGTCAATCAAACACTAAAGAGTAGGGTGGGACCCTAGGCTCCCTACCGCTCCTTTTCCCTCCCTCTGGAAATCAGAAGCCCAAGTGCTGTCCCATTTAAGGCATATTAGAGAGGTAGCATGGACCAGTGAATAGGGCAGTGGGGTTCTGCATCTGCCAGCAGACACAAGCTTGTAACTAAGCCTCCGAATGAAATAGCCAGGGTACGTTCTGAAGATACATACAGGCAAGTTTCTGAACGCTTTATGTGTGAGTGGTGTGGAGGTGTTAGGTTTAAACATGTCAGAACCAGTCTCAGACCTGCTGTGTGAACATGCTCTTGGACAGATCTGCTGGGTGTTCATGGGCAAATCACTTCTCCTCTCTGTGCCTCAGTTTCCCCTCCCAGTCTTTGTCTAATTAAGGCTTGTCTACACAGGAGAGTTATACCATATATGATAGGGTATGAATTTAAAGCATTAGAGTTCTACCAGTATAATTCCCTGTGTGAATACTCTTATTTTGTTATTTTCAGTTTAGTTTATGTTGCTTTGGAAGTGGTTCAAGGTAAGTTGTAAAAAGCCACTCTTATTCTGGAATGAGCATCCACATGGGCAATTATACTGGTAGAACTACAGAAGTTTGACTATAGCAGTGTTACTGGAAAAAATTCCCAGGTAAACAAGTGCTTAGGTTGTGAACTCTTTGGGGCAAGGATAATCCCTTGATCTGTACTTTTCAGTGCCCATTGGGGCTTTTATCTCAGTTTGGGTCTCTAGGCAGGATTGCAATACAAAAGAATATTGCTGGGAAAGCAGTCTTTTTGTGTCGCACAGGTCATCTCACGTTAATGGAGCTGTGGCGTAGCTCAGTGACATTCTGCTGGAGCACAACCACCTGTGTGATCCCGTTTGGACACAGAGGGGAAGAGTTTAAGTCAGAGCAGTTTTGGGTATGTGGCACATATAATTCCACGATCATGGGGGCATTAGAAATGCAAATACATAGCCAGGCACAGAAAAGGGGTTCCCTAGTGTGGAAATCGCTCCTGCAGTGCAGATAGTTATTCTCAAGGGTCAATCAGGGCTGATCAGCCGTGAGTCATCCCCCAGAATAGCACGGCAGTACTGCAGGGTGAATTGTCATTCCTTAGCATGGCTGGTTACCCCCTGTCCTGGACTGATCTTAGCGTAGATGATTGCTTCCATTCTTTGCAGCTGTGCGCGCTCGTGTTCCTCGCTGATGTGGAAAGTCCTTCTTTGGTCCTGTGGGACAAGTGACCCGTTGGTGCTGTCGTCTGTCAGGCCTGGTGCTGCAGATAGTCACTCCTTAGAGCGCACTCGGCCGTTCTTTTGCATGGCTAGACAGTGCTGGACCAGTACAGAATTAGAGAGGCGGGATTGCTCGGGGAAAAAGGCTCACGAGCCATGCCCTGCAGCTGTGGGATAAACAGCAGCAACAAGCTGTGTTACTCTCCCTCTGTGTCCCTCCCAGCCTAATTAGCAGCACTGGGAAAGGCTCTGGGTGCTGCCAGGCAGACAAAGGCCCCCATTGTGGCTGTAGTGACAGGGGATCGAGTGGTACTGCTTGCTTCTCTTAGCACCCGGGGCTACTCACACGTCAGCTCCAAGCACCTGCACTGCGGGGAGGGAAGGTCACAGGTTGTTTTAGCTTTGGGATGCATCTCCCTGCTCTGACACCTGTTATAGATGTTCCCCCTCCAGCCCCATCCCAGCTCCTCCTTTGTCCTTTAACACCATCATTATATGCATTTGGAACAGACACATCACAAAGGTATTCCTCCCTCTGTCTCCTTTTCCCCCTCACATACTCCCTCCCTTCTCTGTCTCTCTCTTCTCGCAAACACGCCCTTCCTATCTCACACTGTCTCTTTCCATCAGACACACCTTCAATCAGGCACTTCGCCCTAGCTTTCTCTGTCTCCTCCACATTCCCTCCCTCTCTCCCTCCCTTACCTCCCTCTCTCTCTCCCTCTCTTACCTGTCTTTCTTTCACACATTCCCTCCCTGTGTCTGTGTCATTGTTGCACGCACATGCAATTTACACTGCCAATCTCTTCCCTTTCTCATGTCTCACTCCTCTCTTCCCTCTGTCTCTGTCTATCTAGCTCTCTCTGCACACCCCCCTTCTTTTTCTGCCTCTCCTGCATTCCCTCGCTCTTTCTTTTCCCTTCCCTGCCTTTGACCAGCTCCCTTCATTCTCTCTGTACAGCAGAGAAGAGGGCTTCACGTTCCTGACCCTACAGACTCACTTGCTCTCCTTGTCACAAGAGAAAGCAGCTCGTATTTCACGGAGCAGAAGGTCTTTTTATCTTGCCCGCGTTATGACGTGCACAGGACAGTTGCACGTTTTGCAGAGTGTTTTATTGGCTCGTCTCCTCCTGGCCGTTAGACACATTGTTCTGCTTTTTTCAGTAGTGAAATAGGAGGCATGGACTGCTTCCAGCATGATCCTCAGCTCTCCCCCAGCCCAATCTAATCTCATGAAAAAGTTATTTATAGACATTGATTTTTTTGGCATCTTTCCCCATTTCCTCTCTTATGTGAAGCTATCCAGCAAGGAAACAAAACCCCAGCACAAAACTTCTACAACATACAGGAGAATGTTCTGTTTAATTAGTATACCAAATCTGGGGGGAGGTTTCTCATATTAAATACACTGCCTATTCTAATGGGACCCAGATTTCAGTAGAGGACCCTGAATGGCTACTGTAATTAAATGATTAAAATAACATCAGGGAATTCCGTTTCAAACAGATTTCAACTTGGGAGTGACCTGACTAGGATACAATAGAGATCAACCTTAACCTTGGTCCAAAAGTTGAACGTTCATGTGGTGGATTCTCCATCAATTTAAGTTTTAAAAGCAAGACTGGATGTCTTTCTAAAAGAGACGCTCCAATTCAAGCAGAAGTTATGGGACTGATGTAGAAAATCCTGGGTGAGGTTCTATGGCCTGTGTTATGCAGTTGGTCAGACTAGATAATCATAATGGTCCCTTCTGGCCTTCCTATCTTCAAGTTCCTGACCACTCACCCCAAATTCTCTAAACACAGAACTGGCAGGGGCCTTTTGGGTCATTGAGTCCAGTCCTCTACTATCACTGACAACTCCATCATTCATAACTTATCAAGCTCCATCTTCAAACCACTCAGGTTGTTTGCCCCCACTCTTCCTATTGGAAAACTATTCTAGAACCTCAGTCCACTGATGGTTAGAAACCGTCTTCTAAATCTTGACCCCAAAATCCTGAACCCTCAGATCCAAAGCAACTCCTTAGTTTTCACCTCCCACACTCAAACCAACTGTTCGGAATCTCCATTCTGAGGTGGGAGTCTTTTTGGAGTGTTGAGAGATGTTTGGATTCCTCCTGCTGTTTTTCCTTCTTATTGCTGGCTTTGTGCTTTTGGAGTGCACAGTGAAAAGGTCACTTTAAAGAAAAGTCCTTGGGATGCAAGATCTATCATCAGCGTGGGGCTGGATGCAGAAATAGATAGGATAAATGCTAATCTGTTCTTAAGAGATGGGCTCATCTCTGCTATGAAAGAATTCATTTTAAATGCAAAATCAATGGATCACTTGGTGATGGCCTGTTCTGTTCATTCCCTCAGAAGCACCTGCCAATGGCCACTGTTGAAAAACAGGACACAGGGTTAGATGGACCATTGGTCTGACCCACTGTGGCCTTCTTATGTTCTTAACAAATTGATTGTCTCTTACTACTGTTGTGTTCAGGTTCAACTTTGTTTCTGTGTGTTTGTGTGTCCGTGCACGACTGTGTATTGCTATCAGTGAGTGTGTGTCTTCGTGCCTGTGTGCGTATTTGTGTAAGTGTCTGTATGTGGAACTGTATTTGCATTTCTTTGTGTCTGTGGCTGTCTGTGTGATAGTGTGCATGTGTCTGCATATCTATGTGACTGTCCGTAGTGTACCGAGGGAGGGGGCCATGCCCCCGGGTACCGGCCTGGGGTGGGAGGCACTGACCTGGCTGCTCCGCCTCCTGGCCCCTCCGCTCCAGTGCTGGGCGCAGGAGGGAGCTGTGGGGATCCTGGCCGCGCAGAGGCCAGGAAGGCCTTTCTGCTGCTGCCACCAGCGGCCTGGGGGCATCTGCCCAGCCCCTGTCACTTCTGCTCCCCAAGGAAGGGCTGGGTTGGTGTAGCCGACTGGGATGTCATGGGGGCGGCTCCTCCAAGCGCCCAGTCGGCGCCCCACCCAGGCAAGTGCACAGAGCCATGTCCCCCCACTGCCGCCGCACTCGCAGACTGCCCCCCCGGGAGTGCTGCCGTGGCCACCGAGGTGGGGAGTGGCACAAATACCAGTATTGGCCCTTGGGCGCTGGAAACCCAAGGTACGCCACTGGTGACTGTCTGTATGTGTGGGTGTGTGACCATGAGCCTGTCAGACTGTGTGAGTATGTTGGTGTGCATGAGACTATGTGATCTTTACATTTGGGTGTGTGGCTGCATGGCTGCTTGTCAGACTATAAGACGGTCTGAATGTATGAGTGTGTGTGGGGTAGCAGACAACTGCTGAAAGAGGCAGGGTCAGCTGCCAGAGAAAAAAAAAACCAACAAAAACCCTGTCTCTTTAACAGTGCTCTGTGGGCCTCCAATAAGGGGCCATTTTTCCTTTTTATAGTGAATTTCAGTGGGCGTGTTCCTTTAAGTAAACCTCTTGGAGCTATAAATAAAACTCAAAGGAGCAGTAATTGTAGGTCTGTGGAGAGGCTGAGCTCCAGACCCCAATTTCAGTTCCCTTTGCTGAGAGTAATTCACCATGGCAGGCTCCCTGCTAAAAATAAAACCCGGCGCATTGGGCAGGGGCTCAATTAAAAGGCACCAAAAAGACAGAAAAATCGATTTGGAGGCAGCCCAATTCCCCTCTCTTCCCCCCCAATTAGACTCCTCCCAATTACTGGAAGTTACCAAAAGAATCCAGGCTTAGCTTGGATTTGACATTGCACAGGGAAGTTTCTCATCTCGTCTGACCTGTAAGTGGGGTTGGGTGGGGGTGAGGACCCCTCTTGGTATAAGAGATGGCAAACATGGGTGGCACAAACCCTAGTTTGATTTTCTTTGGTGAGGAGGGAACAGGATGATTGTGGGAGGAGAGAAACAGGGAGTAACAGGAAGACTTCTCTGATAATATGTGACCCTGTATAGCCTGTCTTCCTGGCACACTAAAAGGATCTGGGCTCCTACTGCTTTCAATGCTGGCTTAACTTCTGCAGCCAGGACACAAAGCAGCCTTGCTGCTGGGAGGGGAAAGGAACGTTTTCTCTCCGACATCCATGATTTGCAAGGCCCCAACATGTGAGGGACCAGGGAAGTAGTCTGGGAGTGCCCCACTGCAGCAAGGAGGAATGGCTGAAATCACGAGTTGCTCCTGACTTCAAGAAGAATGGGCTGGGCCCTGAGCTGCGTGTCTGCCTGGGGGCCCCCAGAGAAAGGAAAACCTGGAGGAGTCACCGGTGTTGCTTGTGCTTTGAGGCAGGCTGGGAAAATTCATCCCTGCTGTAGCTCCAGTGAAGTCAGTGGACTGAACGAGGGATGAATTTGGACCACATAGGTCATTGATAAATGAATTAATTATTTCTTCATTGATCTGCAGGCAGGCTAGGGTCTGTCAGAGAGGGTGGGAGCTGATTGCAACATCCCAGATATAGGAACCACGCTAGGCAAGCACCATCATTTCCTAAATATTTGTACAGCATCTAAGCACAATGGGGGGGAGGAGGGAGACACGACGACCAAACTTGCTTAGCCTCTAGGCACTACCACTGCATAAATGTTAAATAATAATAGTGTCACCTCCCCAGCTTCCATTTAATTTCTCGCAGGAATATGCACACATGCTGACTCTTCTGGTCATCATAAACATCCCCAACAAATCAAAGTCTAAGCAGAGCTGATGAAACCTCTTCTGGAGGTTGTGGGAGATTTCCCATAATGCAGTGGGATAATGGACAGGACCTTTGATCTCTCCCCTGCCCCTTTCTGCTGCAGCTAATTGTTTCTGAGCCATGCAGAAGTAATGGGTTAACAATTCCTTCCCATTTCTCTGTGGTTTATTTTTTGTGGACAGAGTAAATTTTACCCTTAACTTTCTTTCCTCGTGTTGTGTTTTTTTCAACCCCCCCAGGGGGAAGGCTGGTCTTGTGTTCTATTTGTGAAAAGAATCTTTCCTTCCCAAAATGCTGGATCAACATGTATCCTATAGAAAAGTGGGAGCAACAGGGTCACTTTGTCTTCAGACAGAAGAGAGATTTTATCTCCAGCCAGCTACCTTCCTCCAAATTCAGAAGGAATATTCTCACTTTTCTTCTTTCTTTTTGGGTGGGAATAGATTCAATACCTATTCTGAATTTTGATGGCCCATTTCATTTACACACGGGCAATCCCAGGCTGTCTAAGCACTCTCTTACTACATTATTTGGGGCTCTCTAGCCTCCCCAGAATATGAACATTATCTGAAAGACTATTTAGCTGTTCTAAAAGTAACCTGGAATTAGATAACATTATCATGTCATTAAAAAAGTAATAATGGTTGATTAAATTTCTCTAGTGCTTTTCATTCAAAGACTCCTAAAGCACAATCTTATCTCTCCATCCCCATTAAACCCTCTTCTATTGATCTATCTATTCCCATGCATACCACCATCGCACTAGCTAGCTGTCCATCCCCATACATAGTGCTTGCCTATCTGTCTCTCTATCTATCTGTCTACCTACCCCCATACATCTGTGATTTCTAAGCACTGATGTGCATGTGTGTGTGTATACACCTACACATACAGAGGGATCACTACCCCACTGAAATGTGGTGGAACACAACTGCTGTTAAACAGTTTAGCAGTGCTCATACTTGTTTAGAACAGGGAGGGAGAAAAATTTTCTTTCCCACCTAGCCCAAGACACGAGGTGCCTAATTCATCCTTGGTGCAAGTGAAACCAATGGAACAAATGAATTTGGAGACTTATTCAGGGATGTTTCCTGGGTTATTAAAATGACCATTCACTGCACTGATTTAGATAAAAAACACACAAGGTCCTGTAAAGCACATCAGTGAAACCACAACATTGTGTTAATTTTGACACAGCAAATGCCACTTTTACCCTCATTTTTAAAGAACTGTAGCAAGCCCTCTAATTATCTGAAAGATCTGAAGAAGATCAGGTAGCAATGTAGCAATTCCTTGACCACCTAGGATTTTACAATCACCACTCTGCTGCAAAGCTGGGCTATTCAGAACGTCATGGCAAGCGTGGAGACAAATCTCAAGGATACTGTGCTCCAAACAGCACAGGTGGACTACCACTTGAGCTAAAGGAGAATCACCACTAGCTGTTACCACTGCGGGGTCCATGATTCACAACTGAGCAGTTCTGATTTAATCATGAGAAGGACACACAAGTCAGTTCATCACAATATTAACCCTTATTCCACACAGCCAGCTAAAGAAATGCTAGGGAAGAAATCATTATATAGGTACACAGCATGAAAAGCTTTAGAAAACCAATAATGGTCTTCTGGTTGAGGCACTGCAATGGAATTCAGGATATCTGTGTTCAGTTCCTGGGTCTACCTCAGACACCCTGTGTGACCTTCGGCAAGTCACTTTATCTTTCTGAGCCTCAGTTCCCCATCTGTAAAATGGGGACAATTGTCTTTTGGGGGGGTTTTTGGTCTGTAATCTACATAGGTGGTAAGGTCTTCAAGCAAGGACTGTCTCTTACTTCATGTCTGTGCAGGTCCAGCAAAATGGGGCTGTGGTCTCTATGCACTATTGATTTACATTGAGCCTAAGACATCTTTTGAAAATGGGACTTAGGCTTCTAAAATCACTCACGTGCTTTTGAAAATTTCACACCAGATCTGAACACAGACCCCTCACTAGCCCCTTTAGAAAATTCCCCTCCACAAAAAAATAGGGAGCGGCATCCATGCGGCATCACACCTAAGCAGTTCCCTGTGAAAAGTCTAGAGACAGGAGACACCAGCCTGTAGCCTACATACTCTTGATTTCAGGACCTGCACTTGGTGGGAAGCCTGGCCTAGGTTAGGGGATGCATTTCAGTACAGCCATCCCCAGCCTCAGGAGAGCTCCTAAAGGTGCAGGTGCAATGACTTGCCCAAGTTCACAAAGCCAGTCAGTGGAGCCAGGAACAAAATGTGTCTCCATCTAACCTCTAGACCCCACTCCTCTCCCAGGCTTGGAATAGGTTGCAAGAATCCTGGCTCCCAGTGACATGCACGAATCACTAGGGCTAGGAATGGAAATAGCCAGGTATCCTGACTGCCAGTCACAAGCTGTAACCATGAGGGGAGAGATTTTTCAAAAGGCAGTTAGGAGCCCATATCTCACTGACACTCACCAGACACCTAACTCCCATTTGTGCCTTCCCCAGATCCACATTCCCACCCAGACCAGGGAACAAAACACAGAGCAGTCCCTCTGACCACTAAACCACACTCCCTTCTAGACCTGAGACTGGGAATCAGATTTTGACTCCCATTCATGTGCTCTAACTATTAGACTCTACACTCTCGCAGACGGCCCTCTTGTTTTCTTAAATTGAATCTCTCAAGTGACACAAAAATTGGGGGAGGGGTAGATAATGAAGAGGACACATTGTGTCTGGATTGGTTGGTAAACTGGGTTTAAGCAAATCATTTATGTTTTAATATAGCAAAATGTAAATATATGCATCTAGAAACAAAGAATGTAGGCCATACATACAAGATGGGGACTCTCTCCTGGGGATCTGGGGCTTTGGAAAAGATTTGGGGTCATAGGTGGCTCATCAGCTGAACATGAGCTCCCAGTGCAATGCTGTGGCCAAAATAGCTAATACAACCCTGGAATGCATAAACAGGAGAATCTTGAGTAGGGGTAGAGAAGTTATTTTACCTCTGTATTTGGCACAGGTGTAACCACTGCTGGAATACTGTATCCAGTTCTGCTATCAACAGTTTAAGAAGGATGTTGATAAATTGGATAGAGGTCAGAGAAGAGCCATGAGAATGATTAAAGGATTAGAAAACATAGTGATAGATTGAAGGAGCTCAATCTATTTAGTTTAACAAAGAGAGGGTTACGAGGTAATTTGATTAGTCTATAAATAGCTACATGGGGAACAAGTATTTAATAATGGGCTCTTCAATCTAGCAGAGAAAGGTCTAACACAATCCTATTTCTGGAAGCTGAAGCTAGATAAATTCAGACTGAAAATAAAGTATACATTTTTAACACTGAGGGTAATTAACCGCCGGAACAATTTGCCAAAGGTCATGGTGGATTCATCACTGGCAATTTTAAAATCAAGCTGGGATGTTTTCTTCTAAAAGGTCTGCTCTAGGAATGATTTTGGGGACGTTTGCTGGCCAGTGTTATGTAGAGGTCAGACTGGATGATCACAACACCTTCTTGGCTTTGGAATCTATGAATAGATTAGCAAAACAGATCTGTCACTGATGACAAAGTTCTTGTTTTTTTGCGACACTCAGTCTTGTTTCTTTTTAATTCTATGAATTTTGTGCTGCTGAAAGGTGTCCGATTTACCAGCCTGCAAGCTTAGGGTCAGCATGGCAGCATCCATCACAAACTGCTGATCTGGGGCCCACCCCTCAGTGAAGTGTCCCTCATGCTAAAGGAAAACTAGAATCAGTTGTGATGCGTATAAAAGAGATTCTTTATTCAGGCTTCTGGATATAGACAGACCCTGTGGTTCTCTCTGGCTCCGAGGCTGTACTGCCTGCTATCAGCACACAAGCCGAATAGACTGCCGAGTATACTACCAGGGGAGAAGATAATTCAGCCAACGTGGGGCCCTCTAAGGGACAACTGTGACATGGGATGTAACCTTTCTATGCCAAGCAGAACTGAGAGTCAGGAAGACTATGTCACCCCAGCTGCCTTCATTCCCAGCCCAGGCTGGAACAAAACCAGTGAGAGGATACAAGGCCCTATAGCCCAGAGGCCGGCAGACGTGCTTGACTCAAAGCATTTTATAAACATCCACGAAAATTTGCTCCCCATCCCCCCTTTACCCTGTATGAACAAGCCCTACCCCAGGAGAAAGGACTTTGCTTGCCAACTTTCTGATCCCCTTAAAGCAAAGTCTGGCGACAAGCTGACACCACCATAATTGCAGTGTTGGGAGCTGCGATGCTGTAATTGATGGGGAGAAGCGCTGTCGGTATGTCATCTTCTTTGAAGAAAGTTGTGTTTAAATAAAGGATAAAGACAGTGGCCCCAGTTGCCATCAGGCCTGAATCTCCATTTGCCCTTCACCTCATGCAGTCATTTACACCAGGGAAAAAGGGTGCAAGGTCCAGATCAGATGTGTTTTGACACCCATTTTGCACTGATGTAATTCTCTACACATGGTTCAGGGCCATGGAGAGTCTATACCAGGGCCTCTACTTCCTGCTCATGTAGCTGCTTTCCATGTAATGCTAATAACTAGCTCTCACCATCAGATTGCAAAGAACTTTACAAAGGAGGGCAGGATCATTGTCCCCATTTTACAGATGAGGGAACTGAGGCACAGAGAGGTGAAGTGACTTGCCTGAGGTCACGCAGCAGAATAGAATTCAGCTCTCATCCCTAGGCCATACTGCCTCCCAAAGAAAAAAGAACAGTTAGGGCCCATCTCCCTGTCTGTTGGAGGACACCTTCCCCACAGGCACATAAAGGAAACCTCTCTAGCTGGGAGCAACTTAGAAGAGAGGGATGTAAATCAGGCTGACAAGATTAACACAGATGAAAAGAGCATGTTTTGTTTCACAGCCTGTTCCTCCGTGCTTTGTCTAGTTGAGTTTTAAGGGCCACATCCCAAAGGACCTTCCTAATGGTTCTTGCAGTATATTTGCCACTGCAGTCCTTTACACATGCTAATTGCACCGGAACATGTCCAGCTATCCAACTGCACCTGCAGATAACCAGTTTGGATACAGACATGTTTGGAAATCCAACAGGCGACGAAAAAAAGGCGGCTATTTGGATAGTTGGTCCTGTATGTCTCTAATGATGGTATGGCTCGTCCCTCTGTTAGTTTCACAACCCTGCATTTTCAGCTAGTGAGAACATGGAATCAACGTCAGTCCCAGGCCTGAGAATTAGGGCTACTGGGTTCTATTCCCAGCTCTCCGAGAGGAACAGAGTCCAGTGGTTAGAGCAGTTGGAGCTGGGAGTCAGGACTACTGGTTTCTCTTTCCAGTTCTGTAATTGGTCAGTGAGCCCAAAGAAGGACAGACTGTTCTTGGCTTGCACACTGACTTAATGTGCTACCTTAGGTAAATTGATTCTGTTTCCCTTTTCTTTGAAATGGGGAAGAATGATCCCCTGGGGGAGGGCTAGGACATCTTTACTGGGGAGGCCATATTCTGCCTTTGCAAAGAGATAGACTTGGCCTCTGGGCTCCAGACTGAAATGGGCAGATGGTATTGATCCAGAATGGGACCTTCCTGCCCTTAAGGATTCCAGAGAAGGGGAAGGAGGGACTGACATCTGTAAAGAACAGAACCTTGGTCTCCCCCAGACTCTCTGTCCCTCCTCTTCCACATCTTCTCCTTCACCTCTGTAAATGTGCTCATTGTTTCCCGTTTATTAACACCATTAAAGTCCCAGATCATTCACAGATTCCGGGCCTCCCAGTCTCCAGGACCAGCCTCTTCTGCCTCTCCCTTCTGCCTCCTTCTCCACCACTGCCTGGCAGTGCAGCCTCTCCATCAAGCATGTCACCTTACAAAGCCAAGCAAAACGTAAGAGCTAGCAGCACCCCAGCACATCTGACTCCCAATCTGTACAGGCAGATAGCACCCTGAAACAGCAGCTACATCAGCAGAGACAATCATTAAACAATAAGTGCAGGCAAGACCTATCCCTTACTCCAGGGACAAACGGGGCTCTGTAATTTTATGCTCATCTAGGACCTTCCATGCTGCAGGATCCCAAAATGCTCGACAGACTAGGGGCCAGATTCTGATCTCGCTAATACCAGTGCAAATCCAGCATGACTCCTCTGAAGGCAAGGGAGTTACTCTAGTTTTCTACTGGTGTCACTGATATCAGAGAGCCCAATGCTTCTGTTGTGGCATTTTACACTGGTGTAACTTACACACTGACTTCATTGCAGTCACTCATGATTTACGCTCAGATAAGAAAGAGCTGAGGATCAGACCCAAAATTTGGCCCTATCTATCTATAGATGACATAGCGACAGATTAGGTGATATAGATTTCTATCTCTGTGATCTCTCTGGGACTGTCAGCTTTTCAGGGCCAAGCCTTTTTGACTTTTTGTTCTGTGTTTGTACAGTGCCTGTCAGACTGGGGTTCTGATCCATGGCCGAGGTTCCTATATCCTACCACAATACAGATAGTATTATTAGTAATGATCATAAAAGATATTGAGTACATGATAGATGATGCAACTGACTCTGATTTTACACCAGTTTTGCATTAGTTACTAGAGTTACTCCTGATGTACACTGGCGTGCCTGGGATCAGAACCAGGCCCTATCTATCTGTCTAAGGTACATATTCAGCCCTCATAACTGTAGTATCTTCTGCTGCTGCTGAGGTGTTTACAGTCTCATCCCGTATCTACCTGTGACAACAATAAAATATGCCTTGAAATCCTCCCCGGTTCACTGAGCTGCTACCCTTTATACTCAATCCTCACTGTATGGGAACATCTCTAACAGAGATGTGCCAAAGAACCTTCCAGGTAACTGTCTGAGCTATCAGCTGGGGACCTGATGGGAGAGGATTTCCCTAGCTGGAGTTCATTCCGCTTTTCCTCTCCCACCCGGGGAGGTGGCTAGCACTAAACCATCTCTGCTCAGGAATGGTTTTTATCACTGGCTCTTAAACAGACTTGTGAGGAACGATTTTTTCCCCCCTCTGACTTCTGGAATGTACCAGATTGGACCAAAGATCAGGTACGTTTCTCCTTGACCTTCCTTATAAAGCCTGGTCCAGATCCTCAGTTAGTATAAATCAGCATAGGCAATGGAGCTATGGCAATTTACACCCTTTAAGGATCTGTCCCTTTGTATCCCCTTCCCATCTGATCAATAAATTAAAAAATGAAATCTCAGCCATTTCTCTCGCCCCTTTCATTTCAAAGGAACCTAAAGCTCTCCACAAACTTCACTATCGATTGGAAATAGCAGATAAAATACATGCAGCATGAGCGAGACACGTCCTGCAATATGTCAGCGTAAGAGAAACAAACAAATCCCTAGCAGTTAGAACTAAGGAAAGGCTGGCTCCCCAAAAGTAAATGGAGTGTGTGCCCGCGGCATCCCTAGCTCCTGCACCTTCCAGGCATCACAGACAAACTCCCGAAGGAGCCAGGCTAGGGGAAAAGTCTTCTCTTTCCCCTTGTGCCCCACCCTACAGACTAGAAAGAACAGTGGCGAGGGAAGCCCATGGCTGGATCAAGGACTGCTGCAAAGAAGCAAAGAGGGGAGTGTCGTTCTTGACCTTCCCAAGATCTCAGAGAGACTTCCAAGGGGCTGATGGCTGTAGAGGAAAGGAGGAGCTGTCTCTCTCTCTGCTCTCATAAAAGTGTCTGGGCTGATCATTAGGAATGGGCTGCATACACCTCATGCTGATTTACACGAGAGGCGGGCAGTCAGGGGATCTTGTCACAACGTCTCCACTGCCTGAGATCGGGGGAGTAAAAAGCAGAGAGGAATGTCTCCTTCCAGAATTAAAATCACTCACCCACAGGACTCAGGAGTAGTGGGGAGTGTTGGGGTGAGTGCAGGAGGGGGACTAGGGAGGGTTGGAGCACTGAGACATTGGGGGCCTCACCATCTGAAGTCATGTTTCCCCTGCACAGTGGGACTGGCACACAAAGATTTTTAAAGTAAAACAAACCCGCTACTTACAGCGTCTTGCTCTTCTGCTCTTGGATCTCTCCGGCTGCCGGGCTGTAATTTCGGTAGCTGTGAAAATAATAGCAATAAGAGTCAGGAAAGCTGGTGGACTTGATAATTTTCCTTGCTGGTTGTGTGTGTATGTGGGGGTCTGGACTGAAACATCTTTCTTTTGTGCATTTCCAGATCTCAAGCAGTAGAGATTATGTCTGTCTCTCTTCTCTCTTTTCTATATTGGATCCAGTCCCTTTTACATTGTGTTGTTGCAGCATTTCTTGGTTAATTGGAGCAGAGGGGAGGGAGATCCACCTTTTTAACATGAGAGGAAAAGTTAGGTGGCTGGGGGAGATTTGGAAAAAGGGGGGGGTGTAAAAAAACCCCCTTGAATAGTCTTCGAGCCTTCCCCCAGCTCAATTCCCAAAGAGCTGCTTTTAGTAGAGCTGAAGGAGCAAAGCCGTGCAAATCTTAGCTGCCCCGGCCCCTCCACCACCACATGCAACACCCCCACCCCTCAAAAAGCAAGATACTCACAGCTGGCGTTGAGGGTGCTGCTGTTGTAAAGGGTTGGTGTAGGGTTTTTTTGTGTGTGTGGTAGCCAGATGTGTAACATAGCAGGGAGAAAGAAAAATAAATTGAGTGCTTTCCAATGAGATCTCCTTATTGTGCGCCGTACTGTAAATTGCACTGAAAGGGGGAGGGAAAAAGATGAAGTTGTCTCTTCTTGTCTGTTACAGTTTCAGGGAGGTTATTTGGGGGCACACAGAAACACATGCCCAGTCTCCTCTCTGTCGCTCTCGCTCTCTCATTCTCTCTTTCCCTCCCTTAATCCCCAGTCAAATATATATAGATATATAGCTATATATATATATAAATATATATACATACATCCCATATGTGGGCAGCCAGGAAAAGGGGGGGTGGTGGTGGAGGGGGGTCATATCAGGGCAGATGGTGTCACAGGATTGGCCGCTCGGAAAGCCGAGGGCTTTTCTCATTGGCCACGGGCCCTAAAGACTGATATATTTTTTTTAGAACGTTCACTTCTTGGATATCTAGGGGCGGGGGGGTGAATTGCAGACAAGCTGCCAAGTAGCAGACTTTAACCCTCAGCCTGCCAGGCTGCAAGGCGCAATACGAAGCCAGTGGGGATACGAACACTGGAGTGATTTGTCCCCCCTCCTCTTCCTTTTTCCTTCCCCGCGGCATGTGATTTTATTTCATCTTTGCCAGGGAGCCTCTCCTCACCGCCCCCTATAACTCTCCATGTGCCAAATTTGGGAGCGTTGCTGTATGCAAGGGGAACGAGTCTTATCCACGTCAGGGTGGTAAAGCGTGGGAGCTCTCTGGCTGGGCAGGAGTCCTGCCAAGCTGACATGCCTGCAGGAGGTTTAACTCCAGACTGGAGAAAGTGGCTAGGAAATGTCCTGTAGGGAATGATACCACACTGGCTCCATCGTCATGCTGGGACAAAACTGGTCTGTCTAGGCTAGCTCCTCAGCTGATGTGAATGGACATAGCCACACTCGAGCTCAAGATACACGAACTTACACCAGCTCAGGATGTGGCCCTAAGGCGAGATTGTTTAGGGTGGAACCAGGGGGTTGAATTAGGTGTAACGGGGTCAAATGAGCAAAGAGAAATTTTGGATGAATTGGAAAAGAGAAGAAGAAGAAAAGAGTGATCGAACAATCAGTTGGACAGTGGAGCTTGGCTTCCTGAAGGAAGCGGTGGGTCCACCCTCATTTGGGACATTTAACCATTGGCTGGGCAAACCCCAGGGAGCAGACTGTAGGTAAGACGCCTGCCCTGGTCAGGAGATGGACTATTCAGCCTGCCGCTATGACAATCCGATGACAGTCAGGAAATTCCAGGCTGGAGCGTGCCGCACCCTGCTGTCTGGTGCAATCTCAAGGGCCAGCTTCTTTTTCAGGGACAGTGACTAAATTTGGAACAACTCCATTAAAGTCAGTGGGATTGCTCTGGATTTACACGGCTTGTAACTGAGTCCTGTCCTACACAGATGCGGCTACTCCAGGAAGAATCAAGCCCCGTCCTATTTACCTGGCGCTACTATTAGTGTGAGCTGAGGTGTGGTGTTTT
Source organism: Mesoclemmys tuberculata (assembly GCA_007922155.1). Classification (NCBI taxonomy): domain Eukaryota; kingdom Metazoa; phylum Chordata; order Testudines; family Chelidae; genus Mesoclemmys; species Mesoclemmys tuberculata. Next base: position 2,080,660 of record ML675714.1, read on the forward strand.
TACCACTGTGCTTCCTAAGCCCAGAGCAGACCATGCGCCCTGCCCTGCCACACCTACTCCTTCACGTGCAGCATCAGAACTAGACTGGACAAGAATGCTAGTAAATGAACAATAGCGAACCATCTTCTGCAGGCTGCATAGAGAAACTCAGGGAGACTTTTCCATCTCCAGTGTCCATTATTGTGTTTACATTAAGTCTGAATAGAAGATGATGATTTATCGTGTATGTTATGGCGGCAAATAGACACCGCAGTGAGGCTGAGGGCCCGTCTGCACTAGGTGTTGGACAGATGGTTACCGCTCCCTGCATATAGAAGGGTCAGGTTTGCTAGAACCAGTTAGACGCACCCAAGGGGCCTGATCCTCAATTGCCCTGCTCCCCCACCCTGTCATTACACCAGGCAGAGGCAGAGTAAAGTGCTCCCATTCTAAACCCACTTTGCACAGGCACCATGGACAATGAGGCCCCTTGCCTTTCCCAGATCTGGAGAAAAGCATGTGTGTGCTGAATGGCTGGGTGCAGAGGCCCTTGAAGGAAGGGGTACCACAAGGCTACAGTGAAGGAAGCTGCTTGGGTGATTATGGGATGGGCAGAGTTCCAACTGAGTCCTCGCATGTTTAAAGACACAATGACATCCCGCAGCCCCCAGAGCCCCCCCTGGATCTGGAAACCTGCACATTATTCCACGAGTCTTTAATTATTTGCTGCCTAATGACCCACCTCCTGGGTCTCCAGTGCCAGCAAGACAGAGTAAATAATCATCAAACCCTTTCTGGGCTGTTATTTCCCCCCACTCTGCCCCCACTTGATGGTCTGTCTCGCCCTTTTATTTCCTGGCCAGGTCTCCTGGGACATAAGGCGCAGGACTAGAGAGTGACGTGGTCTTGGGATCATACCAACTCTGGAGACTGGTGATCTCTGTGACTTCCTTCCCAGCCCCCAGCCAGCCTCCACACCCCCTTAATCTGGGATCTCAGAACCCGAGCAGGGTCAGCTCAGGTTAACTCTTGCCTTGAAAACTGCAAGGGAAGCCAGGCCCTGAAAGGAGCAGGACCGTGGCACCCTTTCTTCCGAGTCAGCATTGCCCGAAAGCCTCAGGCAGAAACTCGGGGCCCTGTGCTGCAGGGAGCTCTGCGAGGTGACGGAGTCCGGGGCACTCCCCCCTCGGAGTCACACCCCAATGCCCCGGCGCTGCAGTCGGTGACGCTGTGCTGCCAGAAGCAGCGTGGGTTGGCTCCGAAGGGGGTGCTCTGCCCATTGGGTCAGCGCTGACAGCAGTGAAGCAGTGTGGTTCTAGGGAGTGCTAGGAACCTAGCGATCACACAGCTTGTCTTGTTTGTCTCCCTTACAACGATCCAAGCAGAGGACTCAGAGTCAGTAATTTGGGGATAATACTGATCCAGTTCGCAGGGGCGTTGGGAAGTTGAATTAGCTCAGGTCTGAGCCAGGCACTGAAGATAAATCATTTTCTTTTCCCTAGCATCTTCCATCCAAAGGGCTTTACAAACATGAATTACATTAGCTTCCCAGTCAGGTCATTAAGAATCACTGACTGAGGCACTGAGAGAGAGGATGCAATTTAGCTAAGATCCTACAAAAAGTTTGTGCAAGATCTTGGAATCGACCTCAGGAATCTGGATTCCCAGTCCCTGCTGCTCTAATTACTAGAGCTCTCCCCATTCTAAGAGCTACCAATAGAATCCAGGAGTTCCGATTCTCAGCTCCCCCTGCTTTAACTATTGGATCCCATTCTGCTCCTGGAGCTGAAAGCTGAACCCAAGAGTCCTGACTCAAGATGGCAGAGGCCATGGGGGACAGTGAAGCAGTGTCCGTGTGCACCAGCTGGAAGAAGTGGATGGAAGAAATCTCATGAGATTATCATGCAAGATTTCTGCCGTCTTGAGCCCCCCATGCTCATGCAGAGCTACCAGTAGAACCCAAGAGTTCTGATCCCTGCCCCCACTCTAGAGCTGGAAATAGAGCCCATGGGTCCAGGACTCTCTTTAAACACCACGGAGGGTGAAGAATTTTGAGCAGTGGTATACCTTGCCAGAATATTTCATCTGAACAGACCGGAAATATTTCCCATTGGCGAGAACTATTTCCCTAAGGGTAGGAATGAAAGCTCTGTGGCTTGGGACATTTCAAGCCAGAGCCATGGGGAGCAGACTGTATGGATAACCCCATTGTGGCTGCTATCGAGTGTCTAGGTTAACATCGTCTAGTACATAGAGCACTGGACTAGGACCAGGAGCTCTTGGTCCTATTTTGGACTCTCTGTGGCCTTGGCCAAGTCACTTCCCCTCTCCATGCCTCAGTTTCCTCTTCCATTGTTTCCCTGATAATCAGCTCTTCAGGGCAGGAACTCTCTCTCTCAGTGTATCGTGCCCAGCGCAATGGGGCTGCGATCTAAGCGGGGAGGCTGTAGGCGCTGTTGTAATATGCACAGCACAGTAATAGACCAGGCCTTTTCCACCTTTTCTATGACAGTGATTGCGTTTAAACACCAAGCAAATCCCTCCAGAGGGCTCAGCCCTGGTCTCTCCCTCTTAGACCTTTGTACTGTGGATTAATTTCCCCCCTTCCCCACCCAGTAATGACGGAAATTCCCCATGGAAAATACCACTGGAGAGCCAGACACAAAGTCATGGCAGGATCGGTACGTCCCGAACGTTAGAGCCATGCTTGTCCTGCCCAACGCTGCCCTCTGCTGGCTTTTTGCTCCTGCTGAGCGCTCCCAGGTGCCCTCAGGCTGACTGTCTGCCTTCTTGGGTCCCTGCCGGCCACAAAGCCAGCTGGGATGAGGGAGCTACTGAGCGCAGCAGAAGAATTAGATTAAAAAAAAATCACTGTCTGTATTTTTATTTTCTGAATGCAGTTGTTTCTGTTCATATGCTGCTAATGGAAACCTGGGACCCAGGCATCCTGGATCCTTGTCTCCTTCTCTGTGGGCTTCTCTGCCCTGACTGCCGCAAGTAGATCTAGAATCTAAGAGCCTTGAAGCATACCGTGTTGACTCCCTAAACTTCTACTCTAGCCACAAGATCTTGTATTCCCTTCCTGAGCTGGGCCTAGACTTCAGGAATCCTGAGCACTAGTCCCAACCACGCAGCATCCTTTTCAGAGGTAGGCAGTAAACACATTTCCGCTGAAAGCTAAATTTGATGCACCAGTGAACAATTGGGGCACTCATGCTTTGGTCCAGTAAGCTTGGCATTAAAGAACAGGAGCCCCACTGGGGGCGGATGGAAAATTTTAGCAGCAGCCAGTTTTTCTGGAGTCATGATTTATTTTATATTTCAGAAGAGACAATGCAGGTGCTGTAGGTCAGCTGGACAGCACTGCTTGTAATTTGCAGGGGAACAGTGGGTATGAAGCTGGCAGACCAGGTGCCATCGTGCCAGAGCCCCAGGCCAATTCACTTGTGTGTTAGTGTAGATCAAAGTGATTGCTAAATGGAGAAGTGTGTAGTTGGCGTTTAAACTTCATGAAAACTAGTGGGAGGTTACTTGCATTGTTTTCTCTATCTGTTTCCCGTTATAACGTAGCAGCAGACATTTACCTTGTGTATACCCCGGCAGCTTAATAACCCATCAAACGAGAAAGAAGTCTTGTGGAGTGCAACTGAAGAACTTTCACAGGAAAGTGCTAATTTCAAAGCAAGTGATCAGTGAGTGTTTGATTGCAGTTCAAGGACTCAAAATGCATTCCTCGCTCTCTGTCATCAAAGGAAAAGCCCACGTGGGTGGTGAGACTGTCAGCTTGATTTCGGTGAGAAGGATGGATTCCAGGAAAGATCCTGTATCTCTGGACTGTTTGGACTCTTACAGGGAAGTTTACCAGATGCACAGTGGGGTTCCCTGAAAATTTTTTGAGGGAAACTAGTAATTTATTACATCACTGCCGCCATTTGAAATAACAAACCGTGACCCACCTGTGTATATATTTTACCTGCTTTAACCCCACAATAACCCACACTTCCTTCCCTTCGCTAATAAACCGTTAGTCAGTTTACTGTAGAATTGGCTGCCAGTGTAAGCTCTAGAGTACCAGTGAGCTGGGGTAAGTGACTGGACTCTTGGGACTGGGAGCGATGTGGTGTGGTGTGATTTGTGGTGTAAGTAACCATTTATCACAAAGTCCAGTCTGTCTGTGTGGCAAGACAGACTGGAGCGTCGAAGGGCACTGCCCGTGGCTGCATGGTAAGACTGATATTATAATCCAGGAGTTCACAATTGTCACTGGCTTGGTGAAATCTAATTATAGAACACATCACCAGCTTGGGGCGTCTGCCCTGTTTTCTGACAGTCTGCCCCGAGGTAGACACTCACAGTCCTGAGCCATGCCACACAGTGTGACAATGGGCACCCCAGATTCTGTTCCTAACTTTGGGAGGAAGGGAGGGAATGTTCTCTAGAAGCCAGAGCAAGGGACTAAGAGTGGTGATAATGGGACCTACCACCTAAAGGAGAGTAGACTTCAGGATGCTTGGGTTCTAGTCCAGCCTTGAGGGAAGCAGTATCTAGTGGGTAGAGCACAGGACTAAGAGACAGGGCTTCTGGGTTTTTCTGTTCCCATCTGTAGCAGGGAAGTGTGGTCTAGGACTTATAAAAGTGGAGGCTGAAAGCCAGCATTCTATTCTTAGCCCTGGGTAAGAGTGTGATTAGAGCAGGGAATTGGAAATCAGGACTCCTGGGTTCTATTCCTGGTTTTGTTTGGGGTTTTTTTGTCATCTCTGTATGTGCCTCAGCCAGTTCATCTCTCTCTGCCTCAGTTTCTCCATGTGTAAAATAGATTAACAATATTGACTCACCACGCTGTAAGTAATACGGCTTAGTTTAGCTAACGTCTGCAGAGTTTTGTGATCTTGTGTGCAAAGGGCTAAGGAAGATCAAACTATTCTTGTTATAAACTAATCTCAGGAGGCAGAGTGGAGAGGCTCCAGTAAACAGCAGTGCTATATATGGCTGCATTGCGTTCTAACCCAGTAACAGCTCCTCCATCTCTAACATGCACTGTGTGGTTAGCCTCAAGAGAACTCAAAGTCTGTGCAAGTTCTGACCAAAGCCCTGGACTGTGCTGGTCTCTGTGTGCATCGGTTAAACTGACAACACCACTCCCTCGAGTCTCCCAACCGCAGCGCCACGCCACTCCTTGGACAAGGGAGGGAGATTTCTACTGTGCGTGTCCCATTTCAAAGGGGGAACCAGCCATGTTCAAAAGGGTTGGTTGGTTCCCTGCCAGAGAAGCTTTGGGTTTAAACGTTATTCAAGAATTGGAGCAAATAGCAGCTGTTTTCCCCTGAGGATGTTGGGAATGTGAGCAGGGGATCCTCAGGCGGACAGATGGATCTGAGCTGGGCGGAGTTCTTGGAGTTCTTCAGGGCCAGAGAGACATGACTTTGCTTTTGTCCAATCGGTTTCATACGACAGGTGCTCAGATGTTAGCGTTATGGGTAGCAGCACAAAGCCATAGGGAGATAGACAGATATTTAACTTTTAAATACAGCTGGGCAGGAAATGTTTCCAATCCCCCAAGAATTTTTGAAATTTTGAAAATTTTCCCATCCTGAATCAAGAAGAAATGTCAAAACCCCAACAAATGTTTGGGAACTGATGGGGGGGGGGGAAACAACCCAGCTTGGGTGAATTGCAATGTTTTTGTTTTAATGTTTTCTAAACACTTTCTTTGATTCTGACCTTTTTTTCCAACTTCTTTTGACTAAATTTATTATGGGACTATGTGTGTATAGCTAATGTATGTCCATGTAAGGGAGGTTGTGTGTATGTTGATTGTGTGTGACTTTGTGTGTGTGTATAGCTAATATGTGTCTGTGTAAGGGAGGGCGTGTGTGTAGAAAATGTGTGCATAGTGGAGTGTGCGCATAGATTGTACAGCTGTAGGTGTGTATATATATTGTGCATAAGTGTGCACAATTTGTGTGTGTATAAATAAGGCAGCATACACATGTGTGTACATTGTGTGACTCCCCCTGTGTATATAGTGAATGTTTGCATGTGTGTGTGATTGTACATACATGTACAAGTAAGGGAGAGTATGTGTGCATAGATTTAGTATGTGTGTGTGCACACAAGGGAGTGTGTGTGTGTGCAGATTGTATGTTGTGCAGGTGGGACTTGAGAGAGAGCTGGGCCAGGAGAGGAAGAAGCCATCCGGCTGCAGCAGACAGAGCTCTGGCATAATGTTGCTGAGGCTCCAGGGCCACATGGGACTAGCTCGTCTCCCGTGATCTCCCATAACCCCGTGCAGGTGGCAGAGAGCAGCTGTTACTGATGTAGTTTAGGTGTCATCCAGCACTGCAATAACTGGGGCTGTCTCTTAAAGGGGACAGCATTATCTTCCTATCAGAACAGGTCAAAAGAAACTGCTCCCCCCTGCAAAAGGCTGCAGCTTGTGCGAAGGGCTATGTTAATGCAGCATCTGCACACATGAATCGTAGAAGTGTAGGACTGGAAGGGACCTTGACAGGTCATCTAGTCCAGTCCCTGCACTGCGGTAGGACTAAGTATTATCTAGACCTTCCTTGCAGGTGATTGTCCAACCTGTTCTTAAAAATCTCCAGTGATGGAGATTCCACAACGTCCCTTGGTGATTTGTTCCAGACAGTGACACTCCCTCTCATCAGTCCTCAGCAATTCAAGATGGTGGAAATCTTGTGTGACACCAACTGAATTCACCAGATTCAAGCAGGTAGAAATCTCACACAATATCAGCTCATTTTACCAGATTTCAGTGATTCGAGAGGGCCAATATTTTGCACGATATCAGCTAATCTCACAAAATATTTTCCAGCCTGGAGGACTCCAGGACCTAATAGCAGAGGTAAGTGGGGTCCTTGCAGGAAGCACAAGGAAGAGGGTACAACAGGGAAGGCCTCTTGATTCATACTGAGAAAGTAGGGCAATTGGCTAGTTATCTTAGGAGCCGTACACGAACACAAGAAGCCTGGGAAACAAGCAGGAAGAATTGGAAGTTGTGGCACGATCAAGGAACTATGATATGACTGGAATAACAGAGACTTGGTGGGGTAACTCAGATGGCTGTTCAGGAAGGACAGGCAGGGGAGAATAGGCAGAGGAGTTGTACTATATGTAAGAGAGCACTATGATTGCTCAGAGCTCCAGTCTAAAACTGGAGAAAAGCCTGTTGAGAGTTTCTGGCTCAAGTTTAGAGGTGAGAACAACAAGGGTGATGTCATGGGTGGACGGCTGCTATAAACCACCAGACCAGGAGGATGAGGGGGACGAGGCTTTCTTCAGACAACTAATGGAAGTTTCCAGATCACAGGCCCTGGTTCTCATGGGGGACTTCAGTCACCCTGACGTCTACTGGGAGAACAACACAGCAGAGCATAGACAATCCAGGAAGCTTTTGGAGAGCATTGGGGACAACTTCCTGGTGCAAGTGCTGGAGGAACCAACTATGGGCCATGCTCCTCTTGAACTGCAGCTCAGAAGGAGGGAAGATTTGGTGGGGGAAGTAGAAGTGGGTGACAAACTGGGCAGCAGTGACCATGAGATGATTGAGCTCAGGATCCTGACGAAAGGAAGAAAGGAGAACAGCAGGATATGGACCCTGGACTTCAGAAAAGCAGACTTCAATTCACACAGGGAGCTGATGGGCACAATCCCCTGGGAGGCTGAGGGGGAAAGGAATCCAGGAGAGCTGGCTGTATTTTAAAGAAACCTTACTGAGGGCATTTGAACAAACCATCCCGATGTGCAGAAAGAATAGCAGATGTGGCAGGAGACCAACTTGGCTTAACAGAGACGTCTTCAGTAAGATTAAACACAAAAAGGAAGCTTACAAGAAGTGGAAGCTTGGACAGATGACTTAGGAGATATTGCTCGAGCATGCAGAGGTGAAATCAAGAAAGGCAAAGCATAGTTACAGTTGTAGTTAGCAAGGAACGTGAAGGGTAACTACAGGTATGTTAGCGACAAAAAGGTCAGGGAAAGAGTGGAGCCCGTACTGAATGGGGGAGGCAACCTAGTGACAGATGATGTGGAAAAAGCTGAGGTACTCAATGCTTTTTTGCCTCTGTCTTCACAGACAAGGTCAGCTCCAGACTACTGCACTGGGCAGCACAATATGAGGAGCAGGTGAGCAGCCTTCAATGGTTAAAGAACAGATTCAGGCTATTTAGAAAGGCTGGACATGCACAAGTCCGGGGCCAGATGCAGTGCACCCAAGGGTGCTGAGGGAGTTGGCTGATGTGGTTGCAGAGCCACTGGCCATTATCTTTGAGAACTCCTGGCAATCGGGGGAGGTCCCGCACAGCTGGAAAAAGGCAAATCTAGTGCCCATCTTTAAAAAGGGGAAGAAGGAGGATCTGGGGAACTGCAGACCGGTCAGTCATGGAGCAGGTCCTCAAGGAATCCATTTTGAAGCATTTGGAGGAGAGGAAGGTGATCAGGAACAGTCAGCATGGATTCACCAAGGGCAAGTCATGCCTCACCAACCTGATCACCTTCTAGAATGAGGTGACTGGCTCTGTGGATGTGGGGAAAGCGCTGGATGTGATATACCTTGACTTTGGCAAATCTTTTGATACGGTCTCCCACAGCATTCTTATCAGCAAGTTAAAGAAGTATGGGTTGGACAAATGGACTATAATATGGATAGAGAACTGGCCTGATCATCAGATTCACTGGGTAGTGATCAAGGGCTCGATGTCTAGCTGGCAGCCTGTATCAAGCAGAGTGCCCCAGGTGTCGTCCGGGGCCAGTATTATTCAATATCTTCATTAATGATCTGGAGGATGGGGTGGATTGCACCCCCAGCAAGTTTGCAGATGACACTAAGTTGGGAGGAGTGGTAGACATGCTGGAAGATAGGGACAGGATGAGGTTCAACAAGGATAAGTGCAGAGTCCTGCACTTAGGACGGAAGAATCCCATGCACAGCTACAGACTGGGGACCGACGAGCTAGGCAGCAGTTCTGCAGAAAAGGATCTGGAGGTTATAGTGGACAAGAAGCTAGATATGAGTCAACGGTGCATCCTGGTTGCCAAGAAGGCTAACGACATATTAGGCTGCATCAGTAGGAGCATTGCAGCAGATGGAGGGAAGTGATTATTCCCCTCTATTGGTCACTGGTGAGGTCACATCTGGAGTATTGTGTCCAGTTTTGGGTCCCCTAAAGCATGTGGACAAATTGGAGAAAGTCCAGCAACAAAAGAGATGAGGGGCATGTGGCTTATGAGGAGAGCTGAGAGAATTGGGCTTATTTAGTCTGCAGAAGAGAAGAGTGAGCGGGGATTTGACAGCAGCCTCAACTACCCGAAGGGAGGTCCCAGGGAGGATGGAGCTAGGCTGTTCTCAGTGGTGGCAGATGACAGAACGAGGAGCAAGGTCTCAAGTTGCAGTGGGGGAGGTCTAGGCTGGATAATAGGAAAACCTTTTTCACTAGGTGGGTAGTGACACACTGAAATTGGTTACCTAGGGAGATGGTGGAATTTCCATCCTTAGACGTTTTTAAGGCCCAGTTTGACAAAGCCGTGACTGGGATGATTTAGTTGGAGTTGGTCCTGCTTTGAGCAGGGGGTGGACTAGATACCTCCTGAGATCCCTTCCCACCCTAATTGTCTATGGAATAGCTCACAATTTTTCTGCCCCATCGAATGTGAAGCTTTATTCTCATTTTGCCTCGTATTCAGTATTACCAACACGAAGCATTCAAAAATCAGGAGCCAAGCCACAAAAAATAACAAGACTGGATTGAACAGAGATTTTTTAAAAACTCCTCATTTAAAAAATTCTCTTTATTTGCCTTCATCTTTTTGAGTCTTTAGCTTGCCCTTGAGTCATGATTTCAAGCTTTTCTCTGCAACCACGAGGGCTAGAAACTTACTTTTTATTTTTAAATAAAAGGTGAAATTCTCACCTACCCACCTTCCTCCAGGAGCTGTGACTTGAAGAAAAGCACCAAATATTGCAAGGCTTACAATAAAATGTTGAGAGTTGGCAACACTGCAATACCCAAACTTCAGCCTATTTAGACTGGAAGCTCCTGGGGGCGGGGGCTCTTTTTTCTTCTATGTCCGTACAGCGCCTAGCACTGTTCATGACTGGGCTTCTAGGTGCGACAATAATAGAAACAATAATAATTGCACTGACACAATCCAGAATTTACAACCCTTTGCAGAGTCAGGACGGAGAAGCAGCAGCCGCACAGCACAGCTGTGCTTAGGTATGTTAAAAACAAGCCTTCGTTCCAGGCTGCTGCATCCTGGTGCAGGCAGGAAACCGTTAGATTGTGGTCAGGGCAGAAGAGAGAGAGATGGAAACAGATCGATAAAGAGGCCGTGCAATACCCATTAACGCACTAGGATGGGCCGAACCAGGCGCTACCGCTATGCTTCAGGCACAGGACGTAACCACCTCCTCCCCAGCTGATCGGAAGGAGATTGTCAATGGAAGCCAAGTTCCTCAATCATCATGAGAGTGAGTTATTTTTATACTGATGAAAGGTGCCAGGTCGACAGTTCTGGAGACGAAAGGACTCGGTTAATGATCAGAACAGATAAAGCCTGGCAGCGAAAGGTTAAAAACACCCACACATACACACACATTGCCCCACCAGCCCCCTCCCAGCCATCAGCTGCTGCGAGAGGAGCTTTATTAGGAAGAATGGCTTTCACACTGGCAAAACGTGCCAGCGATGGACGGACGGACGGACGGACGGCCTCTTGTTTTTTCCACAGTGCCAGTGCGACACACTGGCTGCCCATCCCCCTCGCCATCTAGTGGCCATTCCTAGTACTGCTACCAGCTTGTGGTGGTCCTTTAACTCAAATGGCAGAGGTCTGTGCTTTTAATCCTGAGGTCCAATATTTGGTCCCCGCTGATCACCTGTGTGGGGTGGGGTGCTTTACAGAAACTACAGCTGCAGCCTTGTCACACAGGAAACGATTGTCCTGTTCAAATCTGGGCCTACAGGGGACAGAGAGCTGGTGCTAATGCAGTGCCTGGGGGTCCCCCTGTCATGGATCCAAGCCCCGTTGTGCTGTACAAACACGTAAGAAAAAGAGGGTGTCTTTCCCAAAGAGCTTACAATCGAAGTCTCTAGGTATAAATATGGCATAAAGTGGGCGGATCCAAAACTAATGGTCCCAGTGACTCACGCGGCACTTGTCAACAGCAAATCTCAAAGCACTTTACAGAGGAGGAAAGGCATTATTCCCCTTTTACAGCTGAGCAAGTTTGCTTCTACTCACACAAGACCAGGATCTAATCAATCCTCTTATGTCCAGTAAAACCTTACTCCAGGAGAAGCCCCATTGAAAAGAACGGGGCTGTTGATGAAATCAGGTATGACTCAATGTAAGGGCAGAAAAACTAAGGTTAGAACCCATTCCAGCACCCTAGCCACTGCTGTCTCTATGTCCATGTGAAACCATTTCCTCGGTGCAATCTGCCGTTCCTGGACAAGAAAACCTGTGGTGCATTTTTTTGGAAGCTCATTAAGGAAGAACCAGGGATGACTCCTCCCTGTTCCCCCACCGTTTCATTGCCCAGTTGAATGGAATCTTTTGGGATAAAGAATAACGGTGGGGTGTCTTCCCGGGGAGGCAGATGGCCCTTTGCAACAAGAGGGAGCTGGAGGGGCCAGGGGAGCCTGTGGACATAGCTGCAAGGGGCTGCCAATCCAAGTTAGGAAATTCCAAGTGTGGGATGGGATGGTGGCTCAACTTCCTGCCCGCCCCTTCAGGTGAGTTTCGGGCTGAGTTAAACACAGGATTTATCTTTCTTGGAGCTTGACAGTACTGCTGGAGCACGAGGACAAATCAGAAGCTGCACCTAAAACACCAGCTTTCTTTATTAAATGGCTCAGATTGGGATGTTGTTACTACCGGGAGGCAAAGGGGGGAATTGAAACTGCCACCTTCTGCCTGGTGTCTCTTTTTATGGGGCTCCCCCAAAACAGTTTTATCTGAAAACGTCCAACAGATTTATTGAGAGTTGTGCCTTCCCAGGTTGACGTAAGGCAGCCCTGTGGTAATGAGGGCTTTCATTGACAGCAGGAGCTTTTCTCCCAAAGAATCCTAAGGCAATTTACTGACTTAACATACAAGATATAAATTATGTACAGGGATCACTTGCCTGACGCTGAAAAGCCATCGGCTCCAGCTGGAATGTGGCCCCACTTTAACCGTCGCAGAACAATGCAATGGGACCAGAAGGGGAAAAGAATCCCATATCTGCTTGAAACTGCAGGGAGTGTTTTTAGTTTCAAACTGACTCTGAAAGACCCGCCCCCCTTCGCTGAAATTCCAACACTGGCCCCTGCAGGACAGCTGCCCTGAGCACCACACTGGCCAGATTCAGAAGGCAGAGAGACCCCGACCTCACACACCTGCCTGGGTTCTGCAGGGTTGACCCAATGAGACCACAGCACAAAGTCTGACAGCTGCTGCCGGGAGCTCATCAGTCCCTTCCTAGAACTTGAAGCTGTTGATGCCATTTGCCATCTAAAGTAACCTGGGGCTAAACTCTCTCTTGGCTCGAGCTCAGCCAGGATGGAGGTTCCAGATGAGGGCTTATCCATTGCAAGGTGATCTCCCAATATCGGTGGGGGCAGACTAACACCTGGGAATGGGAAATCTCTGATCTGTATTCCACCAGGGCCCCCACATTGCTGGGGAGGGCGGGGGCAAATACTCTTTACTGGGGCCCGGAGGCCCTGGGGAGCCCAACCCAGGCTGCAACCCCCATTACCATGAGGAAAAATTTTCATGGCTCATGAGATTGCATGTCTGGGCTGAGGGATTGCGGCGTGTGTGTGGGAGGGGGCCTGTGTTACAAGTTTGTACTGGGCCCGGAAAAACGATGCTTGGGCCCTGCCTCTACCCCTGTTCTTTGCAATGTTGGAGTGCCCTCTGGTGCCAGTCTTTGGAACTGGTTGTTTAGGGTTCCCTTTGAATTTGCGACCCATACATTTTTGCACAGAGGTTTTAAGTGCAAACGATGTATAAGGATATAAGACTTTCTGGGGATTTGATGAGCTACTAGGTGCTTCTCTGTCCTTACAGGTGCAGAGGGGAGAAAATGGGGTAGAAATGCCATTGAAATCGGGTAAGATGTGTTTCCCTCGTCTTGAGACACTGCAGAAGGCCCTCTGTGCAACATTTGTGGGGTTGAGGCTCCTTGGGTCTAAAGGTTGGGCAGGGGGTGTGTCACACCGTTCTCTGCAGAGTGCCGTCTGCGTGATGGAGTGGACAGGTCTGCACTGCATTACCCTTGGAGAGCACAAGAGGGTGTAGGTACGATATAGGGATCACGACGGAGGCAGAACCACTCCGAAAGGAGCCAGGGTGAAACAGAGCCACACAGTTAAGCCCAGCAGATTTCTGAGCGAATCCACTAGCTTCCTCAGTAGTTCCCCTTCCACCTCTTGCCCCTTAGGGAGACATTGGAACTTTAACTGGATGGTTCGGCACAGATCTTTTACCCTCCTTCAGGCTTCTCCTCTGGTGGGGCCTAGGTACTTATCTCCCTCCCGTCACTGTAGTGTCTTAGCACCTCATGATCTTTAATTTAGGAGGTTCAGTGGGCGAGCATGCAGCTAATCTCACTGACTCCAAGGGGGCTGTTGGCTGCAGGACCGGGCAACCAGACCAAAGATGAGGGGGATGGGAAAGACAAGGACTAAGCGAATGACCACAGAGATGCCTGAAGCAGGGATTACACTCATTCACATCTTATTGCTGCCACATTTTTGAGTGCTTGTTCTCAGGTGGTGGCAAGGACATTTTCCATTAGAGATCAAGGGTAGTCCTTGGTTAAGGCACAGGACTCCGGGGTTCATTCCCAGCTCCATCCCACCCCACCCTCCTATTGTCCCCATGTGGCCTTAGGCAAGTCAGTTCCCATCTCTGTGCCTCAGTTTCCTAACTGTAAAGTGGAGATAGTACTGACCAATCTTCTGGTGGGATGGTGAAATTTAATTCAGGGATCTCTGTAAGATACTTGAGATCGGAAGATGGTAAAAAAAAAAGACAGAACAATTCATGGTTGTCCTGCATTGGGATTAAATTGGGGGGGGGGAACTCTTCCAAGTTCTGCTCACTAAATAAGCTCTCCCCCTTTGAGTCGCCAGAATGTGGCGCTGGTCACAGTAGGCTGTGCAGATGTTCAAAATACGGTCGTGCTCCACCAGCCACTTGGGCTTCCACTTGGTTCCCCCTTGATGTGGCTTGAACACGCTTGGGTGCTCAGCTGGGCTTGACTTTTTAAGCAGCGAGAGATATAAGGGGGGGATCTCCCATAAATCAGCCACTTGTGGCACTAAAATGAGACTTCATTCACGGTGAACTGTGCCAGTCTGTGACTTCCCCCCTTCTCTCTTACAGGAGGGGTGAAATAGTTCATGTCCAAATTTAACTCATTAGCACTGAGGCATCTGTGTTAACTCCTCCCTGAGGAGAATGGGGTGCTTCACCCCTCTGTGAGCTATCTTTCCAGGCTCTCTGCAGACGCAGGCAGATGTTGCTTCCATTTGAGTCACGTTTCTGAGGTTTTCTTCACAGTCATGACAACTAGAGAGACAGCAGAGATTTGAGGAACAAGAGAGATGCTTGAGAGGGGTGCCGGAACAGCACATGAACACGTATCAGCTAAATCCAAGTACTGGCCCTTCGCCCTTCATTGGCATTTACATTTTACATACGCTTTGCACTGGTGTACAAGATTGCGTGTCTCTTACCTTTGTGAGTCTCTCATGTTATCCATTCTTTTGAATCAGTGTCATCTGCTCTTCTTTACATCCTGCAGCTGGCAAGAGAGTTCAGCAAATGCAACACAGGTTATGTCCAAACATTCCAACAGGGGGTGTGATATGCTAAGGACATTCTTTCCAGCTGGCCACAGAAACTGTCCTTGCATAGCGTGGCGCTGTGCTACTACTGAACATCTCCGTCTCATACTTTGCTCTTTCATTATATAACGATAATACCGAGCAATCATCAAAGCACGTAAATGAGTGCTATTACCCTCCCTCTTATGAATGGAGAAACTAAGGCCCAGCAAAGGGAAACTGCTTGCCCAAGAACACAGCGTGAGTGAGTGGCAAAGCATAGAATAGAACCCAGCAGCCCTAGCTGTTTTACCTACTGAAGCATGCTGCTCTCTCGCTAGCTGTACAGTTCCCCTACAGACATACAGCTAAGAGACTCCATGAAGGGATGGTTTGAATTAAGAGTCTGAAGAACGAACATCTATCAAACATTATAATGTTTCATAATAACTATTACTATCTGGGTTGGGCCCTGAACAGAAGCCCCAGAGCTGAACAAACACAAATGTCGGGAACTTCTGATCCCATTCCAAACATCACAGCTAACCCTGATCTCTGGATTGGGCTGAACCACAAAATCCCAAACAACCCTGAACCTCGGGTGAAGCTGAGACCTGGATCCAGGACTTTATGGCTCAGATCCAACTCTTAATAGTATTAATAAATAATAAGACAGGGCAGACATAATAAGAAAACCGTGGAACAAATGAGCAATGCAGAAAATGAATGGGATTGATTCTGATCTCAGATGCAGCAGTGTAAATCCGGAGTCACTCTACTGAAGCTAATAGAGTGACTACAGATTTACACTAGCAAAGCAGCGACCAGAATCTGGTCCGGTTTTTCTGTCTGTTTATACAGGCCTCTTATTCAAAGTGGGGAAATTTACCCCAGTTCTTAGCTTCTCCGATTAGGATTTAAGTGGTGCATAGACCCGCTGCTGTCTCTTTGCACAGGGATGGATTTCTCTCTCAGGAGCAGGTACTCCCATGAGAAGCCTGATTGATGCTAATGGGTCTTCTTGTGCAAGTGGTCACCTATGCATGTATTCAGTCTGCCCTATGTTAGTACAAACTTTTGCTCAGCTGCTGCACGGTTTCTATCACTATCTATTTGTACAAACCCAGAAAAGAAAGAAGGTCTTGTGATTGCCACCCTACACTGGACATAGACACTTTTCCTCAATTCCTGCCTCTGCCAGCAATTCACTGTATGACCTTGGCCATGGTACTAGGTCGGAAATTGGCAGATATTGCTTTAAACCAGGCACAGAGTGGGCTTCGATTTCCCCTCTGTATCCTGGGGGCAATAATTAGAACTAGGCAAACCATTTTTTGTAACCCTATAAAAATGTTGACAAAAACAAGCATTGATGTTTTTCACTGAAATTTTTCAGGTTTTTCCTCAAAAAGCCAAAAATCTCAAACCCAATTTTATTTTCCAGTTTCTGGATGAAATTTTTCTGTTGTTTGTCTACCAAAAATAAGATAAAGTTGTGTAAAAAAAAAAAAAGCCTGAAAAATTCTAAGGGAAATGGACATTTTCCATGAAAAATATTAATTTCTATAAAAAGCCATATTTTGTCACAAAAAACTTTATGAAAGAAAAATGTTGAGCCACTCTAGTAATAATCCTTCCTGTTTTCCTCCCTTTGTCTGTCTTGCCTGTTGAGATTCTAAACTCTTTCGGGCAGCAACTGTCTCTCACTACGTGTCTGAGCACCACCCAGCACAATGGGGCCATCAAGAGCTATTCATAGAAGAGGAGCATTTGGAATAATCCATCTTCTGTGGACTGAGATGTTCTAACCTTGGTCTCACTCCAAAGATTATTGGGGTGTTCTGTGCATATGGAAAGTTTCTTCAGCCACTTTCAACTTCAGCAGCCCCAAAAGAAGTTTTTGGAAACTCTTTTTCCAATTGGAAAGAAACGATCGCCACATTTTTGTCCATGTCTATGTTAGAGATAGCAGCATGTGTAATACGTGGAACGCATTGCCCTCTTGGCTGTTAATAGTATTAACCCTAGTGTACTTAGCACTGGATAAAACATGAAACACCTAATCACGAGCCCATTGAAGTCAACTGCAAAACCCCTGTTGATCTCAATAGTGCAGCGTTGAAACTTACAATCAGGATGGTTTGAGCTCCAAGGAACTGCCAGTCAAGAGTCTATCACACTCACTTCAAGAATCGTAAATGTGCAAGACAGGAAGGACCATTCAGATCCTCTAGTTCATTCTCCTTAAGAACCCAGGTTGCAGGAATTCACCCCGTAGCCTTATCTTCCCTAGGAAAAATGATGTGTTGTTAACATGTGTTCAAAGCCTAGTGTAGACAAGGCAAGCTGTAGTTTTAACGTATTCGCTGGTCAAGGTAAATAAGAGGTTTCCCCTACCCTGACCAGCTAGCACGTGTTAAGAGTGCTACTGCTGTCTACACTAGGCTTGTAACCCATGCTGTATACACCTTTTTTCCTAGAGTAGACATGGCCATTGATTCCTGGCAAGCCTGGTAACGTGGTTGAACTACAGCAGGTGTCGCAGACGTTGCCTAGATGAAGATACAAAATGTTTTGTCAGAATGCACATTTAAATTCCAATCTGGGCAAAACCTTAGAATGGCATCTACTTTGATTGAAAGACTCCAAGCACTGGCTAGAGGAGAAGTGTTGCCCAATGGTTAGCATATTCACCTGGGACTTTGGGAGACCTTAATTCGGTTCCCTGCTTTGCCAGAAACTCCCTGGGTGACTGTGGGCATGTCACAACCTCTCAAAGCAGCACTTCCCCCATCTGTAAAAGGAGAGTAATAGCCCTGCCCTACGTTGGGTAGGGGGTGCTTGATGTTCAGCACAAGGCCTATGCACGAGTCAAACCCTACAGTGCCCAGATACTACAGCAATGGGGTCCTGAGACAGACATGAGAAAGAATACACCACCTCCCTCAATAAACTGGTCCAACGGCTAACCTTGCAGTTATAAATGCATGCCTTTTTCCCCACTTTGAATCCTTCCAGAGATTGGATCTTGTTGGGCCTTTGTTTACTAAGTTAAAGGCCCCTCTAGGATCAGGTCTTGTCTGTCTGTGCCTGATCAAGCCACCCCTCAACTTTCATATTGGGTGAAATTCAGCCAAACGTAGAGGTATAGCACAAGACTTAGGCATCATAGAGCCAGATCTGATCTTGGATGCTCAAGTGTAAAGCTGGAGTCCCTCCACTGAAACCAATGGAGTGACTCCAGATTTATACCAGTCTAACTGCCATCAGAATCTGGCCCTTTTTTTCTGACTTATTTCTTACAGGCCCAGTTGTGCTGCCCTTAAACAACACAGATGGAATTTAAAACTGTGTAAAAAGGAGGACCTGACGTCTCTGCACCATTTAAGCCCTCAAAATAGGGTGTGAATGGTGCACAGGCCTTACACCAGTGAATTTACCCACTGAATGGGACCTCACTCCGAAAATAGTCCCATGGTTATCAGTGGGCTCACTGGCAGCAGTAAGCGCCACGCCCAGTGGTAAGCTTTTGCAGAATCGGACCTTAAAAGACATGGAGAAAGCAGGATGTGCCGGGAAGCTCAGAGGAGGAATAACATGAAACTTTTGTTGTTTTGCTAGTGACTCACTTATTGTGAGCAATCCAGGAGAAATGAGTCTTCAGGAGGGATTTTCATAGGGCTGAAAATACACAATCTGACGTGAAGAGCGGAATGGTAGCACTAAGCCACAGCCCTGGGCTGGAGGGGAGCCGAGGCATGGGTCATCAGGGGAATACAAAAAGATACAGATGTGGGGTCCTTCCCCTTCAGTGAAGGGTCCCGTATTCTGGACCAAATCCTCATCTTGTGTAAATCAGTGTAGCTCCACCAGATTTGCACCTGTTGGGAATCTGGCCCTGTGGACTCCAGCAGAGCTATGCTGCTTTACCTTTGGTGGGCATCTGGTCAATTAGATTTCAATGGCATGATGCCACTTTACACCAGCTAGAGACACGATACCATGAGGAATTGCACTGTGTTATATAGAATCATGGACTAGTAGAGTTGGAAGGGACCTCAGGAGGTATCTAGTCCAACCCCCTGCTCAAAGCAGGACTAACCTCAGCTAAATCATCCCTGCTAGGGTTGTGTCAAGCCGCAGCTTAAAAACCTCTAAAGATGGAGATGCCACCATCTCCCCAGGTAACCCATTCCAGTGCCTCACCACCCTCCTAGTGACAAACTTTTTCCTAATGTCCAACCTAGACCTCCCCCACTGCAACTTGAGACCATTGCTCCTTGTTCTGTCATCTGCCACCACTGAAAACAGCCTAGCTCCATCCTCCCTGGAACCCCCTTTCAGGTAGTTAAAGGCTGCTATCAAATCCCCCCTCATTCTTCTCTGAAGACTAAACAGGCCTAGTTCTTTCAGCCTCTCCTCATAAGTTTTGTGCTCCAGCCCCCTAATCATTTTTGTTGCCCTCCACTGGACTCTCTCCAACTTGTCCACATCCTTTTTGTAGTGGGGGGCCCAAAACTGGACATAATACTCTAAATGTGGCCTCATCAATGCCGAATAGAGGGGAGTAATCACTTCCCGCCATCTGCTGGCAATGCTCTTACTAATGCAGCCCAATATGCCATTAGCCTTCTTGGCAACCAGGGCACACTGCTGACTCCTATCCAGCTTCTTATCCACTGTAACGCCCAGATCCTTTTCTGCAGAACTGCTGCCTAGCTCATTGGTCCCCAGTCTGTAGCTTTGCATGGGATTCTTCTGTCCTAAGTGCAGGACTCTGCACTTGTCCTTGTTGAACCTCATCAGATTTCTTTGGGCCCAATCCTCCAATTTGTTTAAGTCTTTCTGTATCCTATCCCTCCCTTCCAGGCTATCTACCACTCCCCCTAATATGATCAGGCCTAGAGAGCCATGGAAAGGAGGCAATTTGGGGAGCCTTCCAATGTGTTTAGATTAAATAGACAGGTCTATCCAGGATCTAGGGGTAGGTATATAGACAGGCAGGTGTAAATCAGGGGTTGCTCTTGGTGTCTGCCTTATATTTTTTATTTTTGACTTTTAGGCATGTTTGTAATGTGGGTGGAATGTGCTACTCATAGAGAATATGGGGATGAGGGGAAAAAAGGAGCTAGAAAGAAGGGAAGAAAATCCCAACTACGAGGAAGGATGAGATAATTTTTTAAAGAGGCCTGAGAGCATTTGCAGCGGAATTCAATCTATTTCCAGCAGCTGTACAGCAAAGGGGAGAGAATGGGACTGGGGTGACATTTTCAAAAGCACCCAAGTGCCCTAGGACCGTAAGCCCTGTTTTCAAAGGGACTCAAGGACAGATTTGTAAAAAGCATCTAAGCAGGTTAGGACCTAACTGCCATGAAACTGCGCCCATGTAAAACCCTATTAAAATAAACGTTACCAAGTGTGGGGCCTGACCCTGAAAGGGGCTGATGCCCTTGACACTCATGGGTTACGGAGGCATATCAGGATCAGGCCCTTGTGCAGGGGGACGTCATTGGCTTCCCCAGGAACCTCTGTGGCAGACTGGGAAAGCCCAGGGATTAGCTCTAGATGATGCTTAACCAAGGCTTCCCGGAAAGTTTCAGCCCTTCCAACGCTGCCAGCTGAGAAACTACTTTGCACTCGCTCCCCGGCTTTCCCTTCAGAGCACCGTTTTCTTTCCTACCCTTCCACAGTGACACACAACAGACACCTTTGAGAGGCAACGGCTCTTCCCAGCCAACCCGTTCCGATTTCCACTGGAGGCTGCCAGCCTGCCCAGCTACTGACAATGGAAAGTCCATTGTGGATGTCAGGGTTATATATAGCCCTATCTCCCCTGCCTGTAATCCCCATCTCCTTTTCCTAGAACCACCCTTTCTCCCCCTTTTGTAACCCCCATCTGCCCCTCCTCTAAGTCTTCACGTTTCCCTCCTATAACCTCCCACCTCCCAGCTAACCCTCCTATAGCCTCCATCTCCACTCCTGTGACCCCCAGATCTCTCTACTGTAACCCCCAACTGCCCCCTCCTGCTGGCAGGAAAAGAAGAATCTAATACAGTCACTTTTTAAAATCTGAAGTAATTGATAAGTGTGTGTGGGACTGGGAAGCTCATCTCACCACCCCCCCAATCAATGGCTATTAGCCATGGTCTGGGTGTCCCTAAACCTCTGAGTGCCGGATGCTGGGACTGGACGACGGGATAAATTAGATAAATTGCCCTGTTTCATTCATTGCCTCTGAAGCACCTGACGCCAGCCACTGGTGGAAGACAGGGATCTGGACTATTGGTCTGACCCAGGATAGTCGTTCTTGTGTGATCTGGGTGAGGGGAATTAAGAGAGACAGTGCAGTTGTGCGCGTATTCTTGTGACGGCGCGATTGTCTGACTGTGATTGTGCACTGGTGTCTAACACACCGGCTAAGTGTGCCTTTCCTTGCACGGATGTCTGACTGCGCATGTCAAAACTCTCAAACCAAGGGACCTATAGTGAATCCATCTCACAGCACCTAAGGTACCCATCCGAGGCCCACATATCACAGGCGCTGACCCCCTTAGCTGTCACTCACTTCAAAGGGAGACCCCACAGCTCAGCTCCTTTCCAAGGCAGCTCATGCAGGGCTCACTTCTGCAAGGCACGGAGCCTTCTGGCCCCATCTGGCAAGCAGCCCAGGACCTGAGTAGTCCTCTCAGCAACGATGGCCCTACTCGCCTGCCTAAAGTGAAACGGGTGCGGTGGCAAAGTGCCAGCTCCCCCCTGGTGGGTCTCACGCTTTACCTCTGTCATTTGTGGTCAGGACCCCCCACTACCTCATCTCCCCTGACTGTAGCAGGGCTCTGCCTCCTGACTGGGAGAGACCCTTCTCCTACAGCTGCCCCAGACCGTCTAACAGCTTTTCCTGCATGTGTCCTCCCTTCCTTGGGGGGGTTTAAATACCCCTGGCCTGGCCCTTCATTGGGTCCAGGTGCCCTTAATTGCCTTGCTGTGCTCTTCGCTCTAGGCAGAGGGTTTTTAACCCTTTCGGGCCCTCATACTGGCCAGGTATACTCCTTTGTAGCCATCTGGCCTGACTTTACCACAGTGCTTAAATGCTTTGCAGAATCTTCAGCACCATCCAAGATCAAGCCCATATCGAGGTGCCTAAATATTGTGAGGCGAGCTTAAAAAGTGATGAGTGCCTTAAAAATCTTTCTTTTTTTAGAATGAAAAATTTTTTCTTTCTTTTCCTTTGCTTTCTGGTTTCTAAGCCTATAGGACTCATGTTCTCAAACTTTTCTCTGCAACCACAAGCGCTAGAACTTATTATTAACTTACTGAAAGATGAGAGTCTCACTTAGTCATCTGAGTCCAGGAGCTGGGGCTTTAAGAGAATTATTATGAATCATGTTTATTATGGTAGTGGCGTGGGGCCAGCGAAGATCAGGCTCTGCTAGCTGCTGTACAAACACTGAGTGGTAGGCAGTCCCTGCCGCGAAGAGCTTACAGTCGAATTGCTATCGTTACAGCTAGTGCAGGGAACGATAGCAGTGAAGACGACGTATTGCAGGCTTCAGAGCAGAGTAGCGAGCTGAGTACCTGGATCTGTGCCGAGCTTTACTACCCACGCTGAAGCCTGTCATGCAGTGTCTTCACTGCTTTCGTTACCCACACTGGCTGTGTGTAGACGTGCCCTTAGGAGAAAGGAGAATGAAACACAAACAGCTCCATCTGTAGGATGGCTGCAGATGTCCATGAAACCCTGAGATAGCAGCAGGAGTTGCACTGACCATAGTTTCTGTTCCTTTCGTGTGGTAATATTCCCAAATCAAACTAGTGTCTGACATTCAGATGCCATAATAAAAAGGTGGAGGATCAATGTTTTTTTGGGGGGGGAAAAACCCTGGAAAATATAAAAGGTGTGTGTGGCGGAAAGGGGGATTGGGAGATTCAGAGAATGAATTTCCTGAAACAAAAATATTCCTGTGTGTCTTAGAAAAACGTCTCCACCTCTTCTCTGTGAAATAAGGGGGTGGGACAGCGTGTTTGCTTGAAGTGTCTGGCACTTTCACTGGAAACATTCCTTGAGTGTTTAACACCTGCTTTCCGCTCTTATTGCTCTCCTCTGCACCAGTTCTCTTAGCTTTCTCTTACCAGTGCATTGCCTTTGCAATGCATTTTGCAGCAGGCCTTTGGGTAACATTTCTCAGCGTGGTTTCTGGGTCGTTTCTTCACAGATTCTAAGGCCAGAAGGGACTAGTGTGATCATCTAGTCTTGTCTGACTCAGGCCGGAGGGCTTCCCTGATTTAATTCTTGATTGGACTAGAGCCATTCTTTTAGAAAAATATCAGGTTGAGTCTTGATTAAAATGGCCAGTGATAGAGAATCCACACAACCCTTGGTAAATTGTTCCATTGGTTCATTGCCATCACTGTTTAAAATTTGCACGTATTTCTAGTCTGAATTTCTCTAGTTTTAACTTCCAGCCATTGGAGCTTGTTAGACCTTTTTCTTCTAGACCAAAGAGTCTCTTATCGAAGTTTTGTTCCCCTTGTAGGTACTTATAGACTGGTACCAAATCACCCCTTCACCTTCTCTTTGTTAAGATAAAGAGGATGGGCGCCTGGAGTCTTAGGGACAGCTGCCAGGAGATCAGTTCTTCTGGGACTAACTCTGATCTTCCAAAAACTGGGTGTGTTTTGGGCTCGATCCTGAACTCACTTTGGCATGTGTGACCTGAGCCCCATCAAAGTGGAATGTCTGCGGTGCTGAAACTTTTGCAGGATGCGTTTCTAGCTGCGTAATTGTCTTTCCCAGCAGCCCCTGAGCTCTGGGAACAAGCAGGCAGAATAGGAGCAGGGCACGGAGTTCTTTTCCGCTTTAGAACATCATCGTGAATGACTGGGATGGGTGAGAAAACAAGTTAAGGCCTGAGCATGCACTCCCTGCTTCTCCAGAGCTCCCACTGAAGTCAGACAGAGCGATAGATACGATGAGAGCAGTCAAGCCCAGTGAGTCTATATGATCTCCTGTAAGTGGTTTCATGTGGACGGAGCTTATTCTGTTGGTGGAATTAGGAAGTAAAGCACTACTTCCCCCCCTCCATCCTTTGCCCCAGCGTAGATGTGAAATGACGCCATCAGCCCCGACTCACCCCTCATTCACCTGGCTGTAGAGCATCCCCTTGGAAGTGAATGGAGGGACACTGGCATGGCCAGGCCCACTGGAACCCAGCCTGGGGCCAGAGCTTCCTCTCGCTAACAGCACTCTTGCACCAAAGAGACTCCACAGACTGTAATAGGGCTACTCCCATTTACACCCAAGGAGATTCTGGGCCCAGGAGCCGGGCTGGACTTCTGGAAACACTGTGAGAGAGAACTGGACTGCCTTTCCAAGCTCTCTCGGGGTGGGGGAAGGAGGTAGGATAGTAGGGTGTATCACATTAACCCCCCGGTTCCTCTCTCTGTAGAGAACTTGGCTGGAGGCTGCTGGTCTTTCCCCACGGCCCCACTGCCTCCCAGACAGCTAGACCTCACCCCAACTCCAAGGCTCGGCTTTATGGCCTGGTGGCATTTTTACAAGAGCTCCAGCCCGGAGAAATTCTCGTTTGATTTCTAACAAAGGGAAGGATGTCGTTTCCTTCCTCTCTCCCTGCCCCCTCGCCTTATTCTTGGTAGGAAAGAGGGTTGCAAAGGGGGAAATAGATAAAAGGCCCTCGAGAGTGTTTTATAACTCGGACAGGTGGGAGGGCCTGGGCCAGAGGGGAACATAAAGACACACAGCCCCTTGCACCGCCGAGGCGCCATCTCAGATGGGTGGCAACACAAAACCGTTCTGACGGGTATTCGGGGGCTCTGGCATGAGATGAGTTTGTCAGGTCTCAGTCTGTTCCAACTGAGACGGGCATCCAGGGCTCAGATGCTGCCTGCACCCTGGCCACCAACCCACCACCCCTCCACAGCAGAGCGCAGCGAACTGAAGAGGCAATGCACACTGACCCTGCTCATCTCTGCAAAGAGTCCCTACAGCACAGGGTCATTCTGCGCTTCCCCAAGCCGTATTTGTTCTGTGAAGACACACACAAATTCAGCACCAGATCCCCAGCTGGTGTACATGGGCATCCCTCCACTGGAGTCAAAGACTCATAGACTCATAGACTCATAGGTCAGAAGGGACCAATATGATCATCTAGTCTGACCTCCTGCACAAGGCAGGCCACAAAACCCTACCCATACACATTTATAACAACCCCGAACCCATGACTGAGTTATTGAAATCCTCAAAAGTGAGATTTGAAGACCTCAAGCTGCAGGGAATCCATCAGCAAGCGACCCATGCCCCACGCTGCAGAGGAAGGCGAAAAACCTCCGGGGCCTCTGCCAATCCGACCCGGAGGAAAATTCCTTCCAGACCTCGAGCTGGTGGACACTGGAGCAGTTCCCCTGAAGCCAGGCACTCTCCAGCAGCTGAGGGTCCATCCTCCGCTCTCCAGAGGTTCCTTTCCCTCCAAACCGGAGCTGTGGGGTAAGGAGAGGTGAGGCGCTTTGTGAACGAGCTCAGGTGGTGTCTGATTCCGCCTGGCTCTGCTGGCACCCATTGCACCTGCAGTTACGATGCTGTCATTTCCCATCAGCTCAGCAAGGTCAGGCCAGGCCAGTGCTTGGCTGGGAACACCCAGGCTCTGTGGGAGGCCGTGCTGCTGATTCACAAGGTTGTTCTCTGCCCAACATGGCACTTAGGGGGTCACTGATCACGCCATCACCCACATTATCTCTCCCCAAGCACATAGGCTTGCTAGGGATCCGCAGTCGAGATGCTCTGACAGAGCAAAGTGGGTGGAAATAGCCCCCTGCCATTCCACCCTGCACTGGGGGCCGCTGTATAAAATCTCTGCCTCTAGCCTGCTTCCCATGTAAGGAGCAGATCTGGGCGTGGCCAGAGTGCGCTGCCTCGCGTGGGTCTCTGGGCGGGGCCCAGAGCGCATTAGAGCAGCCCTGAGGCAGCTCTGATTTACACTGGGGCCTAGATTATGGGGAGTTTGAAGGAGGCTTAAACGAGCCCCTCCCAGGTGCCTGGTCCACATGCGAGAAGGGAGTAAGTGAGAACAAGGCTGAGTGAGTGTCCTGGTGTCCAGGCCAAATCACAGCCCAGTGCATGCTGGGACTGTACCACGCAGGGCACTCCTGGGCGGCATGGGTCTTTGGCCTCCGTCCGTGGCTGAGCCATATACGAGCCTACTACAGCTGCTGGCTCCGGCAATGACTCCTGCAGCTCCAGTGGTTGTGCAGAGATGCACGGAGATCCGGGGTCCAGCCCTCCTGGTCCCGGCCCCTGGATTTAAAGAGCTCTTGGTCCTAGCCTGCAGCACTTGTGAATCCAGGCAGACTGGGCAGCGGCTGCGCCGAAAGAGGCAACTGGGGAAATGGGCTGCCATCCTCCACCCCAGTCCCACCCACACAGGAACAGTTTACATGGGCCAGTGTTTTCCCCAGAGCCACTGGCCTCCCCCAGCCATTGCTGGGCCCCTGGGGGAATTAGATGGATCCTGACTGAGCCAGCTGAGGGCACAATGCAGGCAGTGGGGTCCCGGGGGGCTGTGCCCCTCCCCCCCTCGGGCTGTCCTGTTCTCACTGGCAAGGTTTGTTCATCAGGAAAAGCCCCGGGCAACAATAACAAGGAGCTGGACTTTTTCCATCGGAAACAGCGCTATTGTGTGCAGCAAGGAGGGGCACTGGGCACTCCCGTCCCACCACCTTCTCCGGGCAGGGAACGCCAGCCTAGGGACAGGCCTGGACTGCTCTGGCCAGAGAGAGGGGTGGGCTGGGGGAACCCAGTTGCTCCCCCAAAACTCCTCAGCCCTGGTTCCCCCTTCAACCACCCTTTGCCCGTCATTTACCAGTCTCTCCTGTCCCTTACTCCCCTCTCACGTACCCTCAGCCCCCAAGTCTCCCCAGTCCCCCTCAACCTACTCTCCCCAGCTCCCACGTAATGCCTGCCCATCGCAACATCCCCCCTTCTCCTTCCTTCTCTACCCCTGGCAAAACCTAACTCCTTCCCCCTCCTCCTGTCTGCCATTCCCTGCTAGAACCTCCCCATCCCAATCTGCCCCCCCTTTCCCCATTCAGAGCCCCGGATCCTTCCTAAGCACCCCAATATCCCTTTGTCTTCTGCCCTTCCTCCCTGGTCACGCCTGCCCTCCAACTTCAACCTCCCCCCCCGGGTCTGGAATGGCCCCGGGGGGGCCCCAGTGTTTGAGGAAGCCTTAATCTGGATCAGGGTGCCATGGAAACCTGACTGGGTGCCAGAGCTACCTGCGTGGGGTGGGGTCATCTAACACCAGTCCCACCCCTCTGACTCAGCCTTCAAAGGGAGGTGCCCGCTAGGCCTCCCTGCCCATCCCTTATAGCTAAGGCTGGGCCCATTCCCAGCCCAGTGAACTTAATTAGGCAGTTAATGCCCGGCGCCAAGAAGGCAGCGGGCATCAAGAGGCTGCCGATGCCCCTCCCACCTTCTGGGGCCTTCAGCTGCTGTGAGAGATGAGGCCAAGCGAGTGGTGTGGTGCAAAGCTGAATGGGAAAGTTCCCTGGCCAGGCAGGGGCATGAAATTACTGTGGGCAAGAGGCATTTCAAATGCAAAGTGCGGGACACTCGCCAGGAGAGGGGATTCCTCTCTCACTCCCCTCCATGGCATCACGCAATCCCACAGGGCCTGTCGAAAGATCCCAACATGTTTGCCAAAGAGGGTTGTGGATCAGTTCAGCCAGCAATGAAAGGCAGCCCCCTCTGGAGTGGGGCCTGGCCGCTGATTAACAGTCACACTGCAACTACATGGGGATCTCTTGCTCAGGACAGAAATGCAGCCCCCTCTGGGGTAAAACATGGCAGCTGCTTAACACCGGAACATTGCACAGGATAGGAAGCAAAGAATAATCCTGCAATCAAGCTGCAGGGGGAATTTAGAAGGACTAAGGGTCTGAATTGGGAGGACAATGGGGCTAACGCACAACTCTTGCCGAGAGTCACAAATGGCCAGACCCTCTGCCCTCTAGCTCATGTACAGGGACCTCCCTCAGCAAGGTGCCCCTGAGCATTGCACTGGGGCATCCAGTGCCCTGCTGATTGCAAGGGGAGAGTGCCCCCTCCCTTGCTCCCTGTAGCCTAGTGCTGGAGGGCCCACTCCTCCCTTACTCTGCGGGATGCAGGGGCGTGGGGACACGGGCCCCTTTTGCTGATGCTGGGGACCCAGGAGGCCTGGCACTGGTGTGGGGCAGGGCTGGCGGGGCTCTCTGCCAAGGGCGAGTAGGCAGGGCTGCCTGTGTGGAGGGTTCTGAGTATCAAAGCGCCTTTGTGTAACTGGAGTGGGAATCCTGTCGCCGGGCACCCCACCCAGCCGTGACTCACTGGCACATTGCTGGGGCCTGACTCACCGCCCATCGGACCGCCCTTCCCCCTGCCCTCCCACGCGGGGGGGGGAGAGCCGTGCCAGCAGCCAGCGGGAGCAGGTGCTCTTCCAGTACACACATGCTGAGGAGGGATTTAACCCCTTCAGGTTTCCCAGGGTCACAGGGCAAATCCCAGGGCAGCAGGGGCCCTGCCCTCCTGGAACCACAGCCCCCCCAGGCCCAGCAGAAGCAAGCCTTTGCGCTGGGCCGTTCCGGATGATGAGTCACTGGTGAGGCTCACTTTCTCCCCCACGAGGTAATCAGCTGCCTCCTCCGGATGCTTCTTGTTCTCCTTCATCTCAGCCGAACTTCTGACTGAAAGCCTAGTGCCCAGTTTGCTGCCTGCCCCGAGGAATGTCTCCCCCAGATTCCATGGGGAGGAGGGAGCATTCGGGGAACCCTGGGTAGATCCCACCTTCCCTAGGCTGGATCTCAAACCCCACCCGTGCCCCCACCCAGGATGTTTATAAAGGAGAAGCAATGGGCCCCCACCGTTTCAAGCCAAGTGATTCCCCCCTCACCTACACACTGCCTTGGAAAATATGGGGCCCTGGGGGGCCTGGGGGTTAAGCCTTCTCAGATGCATTAAGCACTGGGAGCTGGGTGTCAGACTAGAGGGCCTGATATTGTCATTTGAATCAGCATGAGAGCAGATTGAATGGAGCGAGTGGTTTGGTCCAGCACAGCAGTGAAGCGGATACTAGGCTCGATGGGCCCCGCGGTCTGAACCAGTAGATTAGGAAGCAGAGGTATTGGATTAGATGGAGGGGAAGTGGGAATATTGGGTGACGTGGGCTCATTAGCCTGATCTGCTACAGCAGAGAGGCAACAATACTAGACTGGATCTCAGGAGACGGGGCTACTGTCTGGATCGCACAGGATCTCGCTGCTTTGATGTAGCACTTTCTTACATTCCCTCCAACTGAACCGGTGCAGGAGACGGTGGCACAGGAGTTGAAGGGCATTTTCTCCGCAAAGCAGGCTGGGGCCCGGCTGTCTGGGGTGGGGCCTTGCACAGCAGAATGCGCTTGAGAAGAAAGTGCTCTCTTTGTGCTAGCCGGGTGCTACCCGCCGTGGCTAAGCATGCCGGCTTATGTCTGCATCTCTCACATGTGAGGAGAGCTCTGCAGTGGTACCGAGAGAGCATGCTCCCCAGCAGTAAGTTCCACATACGCACCCATGCTTCAAACACAAGGCATTTCCTGAAACTCACTGCAGCGTTAAATAGCTTAAGAAACTATTCGTTAAATAGTTAGTGCGGGCATGAAAAAAAACTATCCCATTGGACGAATAGGAACCTTTTCATATCTCACTGCTATCTTTGGGGCTTTACCTTGGAAACCCCTTGCTCAGGTGACCCCAAATTTGGCTCACTAGCCCTGCCCCAGACCTGCCTAAGGCTTAGCAGCTTTTGCGATGATCCAAGTCAGCATGTGGATTTTAGAGCACTTACAAAAGTCACTGGTTAGACAATAAGGCTCGACCTGAACTAGAGCAGCTGCAGAGGGGGGTGACACCGAGACCCGCTGAACTCAGTGTGAGTCTTTCCGTTAACTTTGGTGGGCTTCGTGGATGAGAGCGAGACATGCCGTCCCTTGGAGAGAGGAGTCCTGCATGACCTGTATGGGACTGGCACGCAACCATCGGCTTAGGGATTGCCCGTGGCCAGCCAAGGCTTGGTGCCAGGAGGGCACAGCGAGGAGCTGTGGAGAGCCAAGTAGGTAGGCATGGACACCCAGTGGGTAAGGAGAGAGAGGAAGCCGTGTTGGGGCTGCCCAGCTGCTGGGGTGGGGCCCATGTGGGTGATGGGAAGAGGACCATGGTTCGGGCAGCATGGACACAGAGCCATTTGGCCTTGACGTCAGTGGTGCTTTTGCCCCAGGCCAGCCCCCCCTGCAGTGTGTGTGTCTAGGTGGGTAACGCTGCGTGTAGCATGGTCTGCTTGGCACAGCTTAGCCTGCTTTCCAGCAGGGCTTGGCAGCATGGGACCAAATAGCAGTTTTGCCTGTTTGCACAGGGGGGAGGGAGGGCTGGCTGATGCCCCCAGTGCTGGTGAGGCCTTGGCATCCCAACCCTGCAAGATCCCTGCCTCTGTTGAGTTTACTCACCTTTGCGGATGAACAGCTGCTCCCCTGGGGCAGATCATGCTCTCGCTCGCAGGCTGCCAGTGTGGGCTTTGTGGCTCCCAGAGGTCCATTCAGCCCTGGGAGCGTGGCTGAGGACAGTTTACCTGCAGCTTGTCACACCTACCAACGGCCAGGCCAGCATGGGAGACAGATGTTCAGAGAATAGCAGGTTGGGGCAAATCCACAGCAGTGCTTAGACATGCTGAAAACACAAGGGATTCGATCCATCCCTGGGGGAACCACTGGGCCTCCCGTGACGCTAGATCAGGGAGAGATTTGGCCTGGCTTGTCTGTGCAGAATGAATCAGACCAGCGCCTGCCACTGCAGTCCCACCTTGGGGCAGATAAGAACACTGGGATTTTACTGGAGGTAGGAAGCAAGCCCTAACCCTTTGTGGTCTTTCAGGGTCTCCTGGGATGTGTTGTAGCAGCCAGGGTGTTACCAGGGGCCAGTTCATTCCCTATGTTTTTTGTTTGGGCGGCAACCAAATTCAGGATCCAGGCTGTCAGGGGCAACTAGATTCGGGACCCAGGTTGTCCTTAGCTGAGCCCCCATAACGAAAACGTCCCCGCCCCACAGTGGAAAGCAGCAAGCTCTTTGTGCAGGGTGCCTGGGGGGAAGGGGACGGTGCATGAGCTGGAACGGTGTCTTACAGGGCTGCTGTCTGGCTGCCGGCCAGCCCGAGATGGTTCTGGTCCTAGTGAGTCATGCTGCCATGACTCACCCCCCACACGCCAGCCCTTTCGGAGCATTAACAAACACTGCGTCTCCCGGCAACAGCGATCCAAACCGAGCGAGGTTCCCCACACCCTGAGGAGCAAAACAAACAGGCTCCCAGGCTCAGGCTGGCCTGCGTCTTGGCCCAGCCCGCCCGCCTGCTCGCAAGCAGTGCGTTACTTCCAGGAAGCTGGTGGCCAGGGGGAGGGGACGAGGCAGGATTCGGCTATCAGATGTGGTCAGCGTTAGGCGTAAATCCAGCTCTCCTCCTGCTTCGGGGCATCCCGTTAGCCTCATCCTCCCCCCTTGCTCAGTCCTGCAAGCGGGGTGGGCTCTTGGCCTGGCTGTGGACGTCTGACCATTGCACGGCTGCCCGCATATGGCCCCGCTCATCAGGCAGCCAGGAACCCTCCTAATTCCTTTCGTTAATACCTGGCCCTTCTGTGGTGCTCTCCATCCCTAGCATCTGCCTCCTTGAGGGGGGGATATTGAGGCATGGGTTGTGGGTGGGTGGGGTGACTTCCCCAAGAGCTAGACAGAGCTAGGAATAGAACCCAGGAGTCCTGACCCACAGATCACATACCTCTCGACTCCCTCCTTCAATAACCACTAGACCCCATTCCCCTCCCAGACCCCAACTCCTACTCCCTTCCTGGAGCTGGGGATAGAACCCCAGAGTCCTCCCTCCCAGGCCTGTGCTTTCATAGTAAGATCCCCCTTCCCATTAATCCGGTGACAGATATCATTAGTGGTATTTATGTCATGGTCATGTCTAGAGGCCCCAGCTGTGTTGGGTCCTGCCCAGATGAAAGTAAGAGACAGGCCCTGC
This sequence comes from Mesoclemmys tuberculata, assembly GCA_007922155.1. Classification (NCBI taxonomy): domain Eukaryota; kingdom Metazoa; phylum Chordata; order Testudines; family Chelidae; genus Mesoclemmys; species Mesoclemmys tuberculata. Next base: position 2,112,568 of record ML675714.1, read on the forward strand.
CCCAAAGAGCTCACAGCTATAGATAAAAGGTGGCAGGGGAAACTGAGGCACAGGGAAAGTGACATGCCTGAGTTCACCCAGTAGGTCAGAGGCAGAGGTAATAGAATCCAAGTGTCTGGAGTTCTGGTCCAGTACTTTAGCCACTGGACCACACTGCCCATGCAGATAGGTAAAAGACAGGCTAGTCCTGCAGTTCCTGTGGCTACAGAGATGGCTAGATGGTCTGGGTAGCTCCCCTCTCTCTGCACCCTCCTAGTTGCCAGGCCTCCACGCTGCTGGATTCCAGGTCCTCATAGCATTTCTGCTTGCAAATGGCTTTCCCAGATTCTTGGGGCTTTTCCCGCAGCCTCTGGGCTGGGTTTCTCTTGGGAGACTTTCCTTTTTTAGAATCCTCCCCCTGGCCGGCTGCAGTCCAGAAGGGCAGGAGGAAGCCAGTGTGTGCTGGGTGGGAGGAGGGCTGCGTGTGGCCGTGGAAACACAGTTTCTTCCAGAGAACAAAAGAAGCTTCCGAAGGAAGGAAGGAAGCAGGTGGAGAGGAGAACAGGGTGCGGGAGACAACTGAAACGTGCCAGGGAGAGGAAAGGGAAATCCCACCTCTCTCTCCCTCCACTAACTCACTCTCTCTTTCCCAGTCTGGGCTCCAGCCTTTGTATATTTCCTTCCCTTTTTCCCAGACCCGCTCTGCTCTGCTTTCCACTGCTCTCTGCCTTTCTCTGTCCTCCTCTCACAAGATCTTATGTCTGCCTTCCCCGTCTCTCTACCACCTCTGCCTTTTCCATTTCTTTCTTTCTTTCTTCCACCTTCCCCACCTCTGCCTTCTCCTCCCTGGGTTCATATTTTTCTCTGCATCATGCCCTGGCTGAGTACAGGCCTCAAGGTGCCCAGGAGGGCAAGACAGTCCTACCCCACCTTTAGGCCCCCCCAAATGCCAACCCTTGTTGCTGGGTGTGGTATGAGGGTCTGTGACTTTAAGGGCTCAGCTTCCCAGATGGAGAACCTGGGCAGGGCACTGCACCCTTAAAGGCACAAACCTCCAATACCACAGCTGAGACCAACTTGGCCCATAACATAGGTTAGAGCAGTTCGAGGTTGGGCCCAATAGCAGGGAAAGGGTGATGTGAACGAACACCCTAGTCACACACCCTTCCTCCCTCGACATGCCCTCTGCTTGTGGGGGCTGTGCAGAGCTGGCGACACCAGCTCTGGATCTGGCAAGGACTCCCTTCATGAGTTGTTCCCCCACATGTCATGGTGAGGGAGTATAAGGGGATCTCACAGCTGCTTTAGGGCTCCTTCCCTCCACTGATATCAGACCATCTCAACTGGTGGAAACGGAGCATTGTGGGGGCTGTTCTCTCTGCTCCTGCCAAGACTATCATTGTCCTGTGGATAAACACTTGAGGGGCCAATTCTTCATGACTGTGGGCGGGGCAGGAAGCAGGGGAGGCTTTTAGCCACCTCCCTGTATTCTAGGGACCTGTCTGGTGTAAATTAGAGTGGCCTCAGGGCTGCTGTAACTCACTGTCTGCTCCTATGGGCCCTGGGGTGCAGAAAATAGTCATAGCACAGTGCACACCAACGAGTCCTCTGGATGCCCTGATGCATGCTTAAAAGCCACAAGTAATGTGACCCCACCAGACATATCACGGCATTTCCTGCCAGCGCTGCCTGCCATCGACTGGTTGTTTTCTGAGTTAGGAGCTGTGGTACCAGCACTTTGGGTTAACACCTGTGATTGTCTCCATGCAATGGGAAACATCCAGAAGGAAGCTACATCCATGGGACTCCATATCTGTCCCCGGCCCCATCCCTGGGGGGTATTACTACCCTGCTATCCCGGAGTGACTGCAGTTCGTGTAGGACAATCCCAAAATATCTTTAATCTAGCCAATGGGAGCAGTGGAGCAGCTGAGCCATGGCAGGCTTGCACAGTTTGCTGCTGCAGTGTCGCTCTTCCAATACCCGAGCTAGCTAGATTAAACTATCGCAGGCGTGTCTACACAAACTGCAGTCACACCCTGGCATTGCAGTGTGGACATTCCCCCTGCCCCTCTCCTCTACCCAGAAATCAAACTGTGGAGGAAAGAAAGTGGTAATCCCTTTCCCAAACGCCCACCAACACATGGCACCAAAATGTGACGCTTCTTCTAGAGGCTGGGGTTTTTCCCTTTGTACATGATGGACACAAGCATCTGGAGTGAACACCCCATTGGAATGCCTGGGAGGTCATCCCCACACTTCTCAGATCAATTAGTTCAGGCTCTCTGCAAACTCAAGCAGGCTCAGTTTACATTTGTTTCACTTTTCTTTTTTTTTTGCAGTACAACAGCAGCATCAAAAGTGAAGTGTAAGGTCTTGGATCTGACCCAATTCCAGCCCTGCCTCTGTCCTGCAGTGGAAGACAGCTAACTTACATTTCTCCCCTGTCCCACAGGCCTGCTACCTCTCAACAGATAAACCATTTTCAATTGGACCTCTCCCCTGCTTGCTTGCCATAAATGATGTTGTATTTAAACATAACCCTCCAGTGCATCCCACAAAACAACAATGCCAAATCCCACGAAGGAGATCAAACTAGTCAGGCCACCGGGATCTCCACCCGCTCCCAGCTGTGACCATATTAACAAAACTCCACAGCACCTCATAACTCTGCACTGGTTGATACTGGAACACAGAGTTCTTCTGCCTGCCCTTTGTCAGTGTTGTTATTGTGAAACAGCCCCCAGGCTGTGTGCAAAAAGCTGCCTGATACCAAGCAGAGTGCTTTTCTCTTTCACCTTCAGATAATTGATAGGTGGAAACTGACATACAACATTAGCCTTGGACTGGATCCTACTCGCTCAGATAATCAAAAGGTCTTCCCCAAATTCACCCTTAGGCAGCCAAGATGCATCAGGCAATTTTCTGGTACTTGCCACCGGATTATAAAACCCATCCTGGGTTCCAAGCCCTGGATTTGCTTCCCACAGGCCGGGCCTGCTGAATACGTCCTTGATCATTAGAGATTATTATAATGACAAATAATTACCTTGCATTTACTTTAGCGGCGCCTTTCATACCAAAGGATCACAGCACACTGTACAGGCTGCATGGGGAAATGCAGCTACCACTGGAGTGGGCCACGGGGCAGGGCTGAGGATGGCATGTGTGGGAAGACCACGGTGGGGTATGGCTAGGACACCAGTGTTCATTTATGATGATTGTCCCTGCAAATCGATTTGTGCATGAATCTCAGAAGAAGTCCAACTTGTAAGAAACATGCAATTGGATCTTTAGTGCTAGAAAAGGCATCTCTGCCCAGCCGCACATCAGGCCCTTTGTCCCGGCTATTCCTAATTGGTAGCAATCATTGCAGTATCTTAGCGCCATTGCGAAGGGTGAGCAAACAGCAGGTGGTGGAGAGAGGAGGAACAGGCTACTAGGCAGATGATTCATTCCAAGCTAACCTCCACCCTGCTGAATTATTCAAGTGTATAAACTCACAGGCCCCAACTTTCCACTGCCTGGCTCCCCACAGGTGGCCATTTACTCCTAAGCTTAAAACACATCTGTTGCAAAATGGTGATAGCTCACACACACACCTTGCTCCGGTTTGAATGTCCACACAGCAAAAAGCAATTACAAATACAGCCTTGCCGTCTTTTCACTGTGCAAATGCTCATTCCCACCAGCTGGGGATCTGGCCCACATGCACACAAGGAAAACACCCAGGAATCGGGAGTGTCTGTGTTTTACCTGCACGTAAGAATTACTCAGAGGCTGCAAGTTGCCATGTGCGCTTGGAGAAGGCCAGGTGCAATGTGGGGCTCAAGGTGAATGCTGAGCACAGAAAGTGCTGAGTTCAGATTGCTTCAATAGTGCTTTGTCCTTCAGGCTTATCATGTATGCTGGTTAACCCCTTAGAGGGCTACAGTTCTAAGGTGAAAGGCAGTGTCCATCACAAACGCTCACCTGCTTGCTAGGTCTTTACCACTTTCCTAGACTCCATCTCTTTGCTAGAGCTAGCAACCGAACAAAGCCCTAACTCCCAATCCCCCTGCTCTAACCGCTAGACCCCACTTCCCCCCAGAGCAAGCAATAGAACCCAGGAGTCCTAACTCCCAGTCCCCCTGGCTCTAACAGCTAATCCCTACTTCCCTCCCTGAACTGCAAAGAAAGCCCAGGAGGTTTGAGGCTCAAGTCTGTGCTTCAGCTGCAAAATCAACCTTCCTCTCCATGTAGCTAGCTACCTGGCCTATTCCTCCTGCGTCGTTCACACAGTTCAGTGGCTGCCACCTTGGATTACTCAGGCAAAGCCCTGGACTGTGGGTTCCACCAAACACCCACTGCAGTGGCAAATGAGCTGAATGACAAAGTGGCTGCTACTTCACCCAGTAATTCCCTGTTTTGCTCTGTTACTGTATGGCTAGATACAGAGATAGAGAGGTGTGTGTGGAGATGGCTGGATAAAAAGAGGGAGGAGGAGGCATGTTGGGAGATAAGATACATTTTAGAAGTGGTTAAAATTTTTCAATCAATATTTTTTAAATGAAAAAGTGGCCTTTTTCCTAAACCAGAGCTGTCCACTTTTGTTCAGAGTTGTCTGATTTTTCAGCGTGTTTTGTTTTCTTGGTAATTTTCCCCTTTTTTCTCTCTCCCTCCCTCACCTCCGTTCCCTTTTTCCCTCCTCCCCGCCTCTTCCATTTGGTGACACACATTTCCCAGCTTTTCAGCACCAACACTCCAATCAGGCTGATTTGGGAATGATTCCCAAATGATGGAAAAAGAAGCAAATTTGTCAGCATAAACGTTTACAACAAATAATCTGATCTGCTCTAGTGCTGGGTAAAAACACTGGCACAGGCCCTTTAACCTGCAATAATTAGAAGGGAAGCTATTACCTAGTGGCTGACTGGCAGGATTTAAAGGCACCCCCATGACAAAGGCTTTGAAGTGGGTTACTTCAATGAACAACAGAACTTTGCTAATTACAGCAGCGTCTCATTAATTTCTCTGGGGATCAAAGGCTGGCTATAAACGTAACATATTATTATTATTAGAGAGCCAGCTCCTCAGATCCTGGCTCAGGCCTTAGTGAGTGAACGAGACGGGAGGTTCCTCCTTACCTAAGATCCCACTGTATGGGAAAAGCCTGTACCAGGAAACGTGCTGCCAAGATAATGCTAGGAGACCCTGTGACGGTGCTGTGCTAGACCAGGGGAGTTTGCACGGGAGTACAAAGAAGTCAGGAAGGAAGAGGTTAAACTGTTGCCAGTCTAGAGTAGGACTCAGGCCTTTTGACCCCCTTTTGTAATCATTAGATCACACTTCCCATCCCAGAACTAGCAACAGAGCCCAGGGGTCCTGACTCTCATCCCCATTTGACCACACGGTCCCTTCCCAGAGCCGTGAACAGGACACAGACCTCTTGAATCAACAGAATCCAGTTCCTTGCTGCTCTACCCACCAGACAACACTCCCTTCCCAGTCCTGGGGGTGGAACCTAGGCGTCCTGGTTCCCCACTCTGACCAGTAGACCCTGCTCTTCCATCAGAGCTGGGGATGGAACCCAGGAGTCCTGATGCTCAGCCGTTCTTGTGCTAACCAGGAGAGGCGCTGACTTCCCTTAGCAAAGAGTGAACTATTTAGCTTGTTTGGAGCCCCCGGTTTCAAAGTGGGACGGAGAGGGCAGGGAGCTAGAGGCATGTGGAATCACCACCCAGGTTGGGACAAACTCAGTCGGTTACAAACCAGCAATCAAGGTCTATTCTGCGTTAGAAAATTAAGCACATCAGGGGGGATCTGGCTACAACCCAGCAGGGCCAGGACCCAATTATACCACAGCGCAGGCTTGCGTGTCAGCAGGCCCTCCATAAAGCCGTGTACATTTAGACAAAGAGGAGAAGGCAGTTAGAAGTCAGGGGAGGTATTAATGCGGTCAAGCTGTTGTTGAGTGAGGAGCTTTGAATAAAGTCTTGGATCCAGCGCTTTAATAAAGCATCCCCTATTCCCACGCAGATCCGGGATGGCGGCAGTTAAACTGCCATGGAATTTTCTTGGGTTGGGTAGTCTAAAGGTAACTGGAGACACACACACGACTGCAACCCAGCTTCAAGACAGCCTATGATCATCTGCCAGCGTCTGCTGGCTTTCTAAGGTGCATGAGTGTGAGTGGAATGCCTTTGTCTGGCCGTGTGTGTGTGTGTGTGTGTGTGTGTGCAAGCCATGGATGTATGTTTGCAAGCAACTACATCTGTGCCCCTCACAGCAGCAGCCCAGTGACTCATGAACAGGTTCAAGTAAGGCGAATCTTTCCACCCACTCCCCAGAAACAGACTCCAGAGAGGGTGCGTCAATAAAGCTGTGATGCGAAGTTGTATTTGGATATCTGGGACTCCGTGCATGGTGGTTGTTTGTAGCTCAGCCTTGCAAATGCTCGTGATTTTATCGCAATAGTTGGTGATTCACTTACATGCTGTGGTTAGGTGAGAATCTCGGCTTTCATTAAAAAAAAGGAAGTTCCCAGGCCTTGCAATGGACAAAATCCAGAAAATGTGATCCAAGAGCCCACCCAAATAGCTCAGAAACCAGCATTCAAAGAAAAATCTAAAAGATCATGTGGGTTTTTTTAGGTTTGACTCTGGATTTTTGTACTCTCGAGGCTGGCCATGTTGTGTTTGAATATTAATTGTACAAATTCAGTAGGAGGTGTGGGGGGCAGGGGACAGTGTCATCCATACTCTTTCTGGGTATGAATGTTGTTCGCATTTGAATATTTGAGACCAGGGTGGTGTTTACATTTGAATAGTAGCTGCACAATTGTAATAGCTGTGTGTTTGTGACATGTGGTCACATACCGACTTTCACACATCACCATTTCATGGCTGTGCATGTGTGTGGGTGGCTGGAGACTTATTAGTGGTTGTGTACAAACATTTGCATAAGGGTGTGTGTTTTGTGTGCCTCTTCTCTTTTGTTGTATCGCCTGGCGTAGTGCTTTGTGACTGAGCATGGAGTCTGAGTGTGTGTTGGATTGTTGTTTGCAGCTGTGTGTGACTGCGTCGAGACAGTGTTCATTTGAGTGTGTGTTGCTTATTGTGTATGTGGTTGTGGGCACAAGTGTTGTGTTCTTGGTGGTCTGTTAATACAACAATATTAAACTCTAGCTCTTCAACAGAGTGCAAAGAACTTTACAAAGGAGGCCAGTTTCATTACCCCCATTTTCCAGATGGGGAAATTGAGGCACAGGGAAGGGAAGTGACGTATCCAAGTTCAGCCAACAGCAGACCCAGGAATAGAACCCAGGGTTCCTAAGGCACAGCCTAGTCCTGTATGCACTAGGTAACACTGGGAATGCTGTGTGTTCGCATGAGTGAATGTTACTGGAAGGATATGATTTGTGTTTGCATGTGCTCAGGGTTGTGAGTAGGGGTGTGTGTGTGTTTACATGAATATTGTGTGAGTGTCAGTCACGTTCAGTGGGCTGGACCCGTGTCTAGGAGTATGTGTGGTCTGCGTGAATGTCACTTGTCAATGTGTGACATTTGGGGCTGGGCATGGGCTGTGAGGTTTACAGTTGTGTTGAGGCGTGTGTTTGTGCTGCCCGTGGTCACGCTCACAAGGGCCTGCATAGGGTGTAATCATGTGATTGTGAGGGGCCACTCGGAGCAGGGTTGTGTGCCTCTCTGCTGGCAGGTGCGGGGGACTGGAACAATGTGGAAAGTGGGGGTGCTGAGAGCCATTGACCCAAACTGCAAGCTCCGTATGTGATGGAAACCACTTCAAGCCCCTCCCTCCGCACCCCTATTTCCAGCACCTATGCAGGGGGCTGGTACCGTTCTTACGCACAAGTTTCGCACCAGCACCACTCCATTGACTTAACAGTGGGGTCACTCTGGCTTTCCACTCACGGTCTCTCACTGACTTTACTGTAGTCACTCCTGATTTGCCGGAACCCCATTGACTTCAGTGCAGTCGCTTCTGTCTACACCAGGGCGTGAGGGATTGGAGAACGAACAGAGCCGTGATCGCCTTTCCTTGGCTCCTTCAGGGCTTAGCCACATCCCATAATAGTCAAAACAATAATTCCTGCTGCAACCCCCCCCCCACACACTGCACGGGTGAGTCAGGCCGGTGGAATGCATCCCGTCTGGGCGTGTGGGTGTGCTGAGCACAGGGCCAGCTCAGAGGACCCTGCCGTCTGCTTAACAGTAATTACCTAGAAAGGACATTTCTGCCTTGGGAGTTTGTTGAGAGCGGGGCCGCTTGCCAGCCACTCGGGGGCCCTCTCTCTGGATGAAGGCTCAGAGGCTGGCAGGCTGAAGGGAGGCGGGGGGACACCGAGAACTTGTTCTCAGCCAGCATCTTGGCTGGACTGTGTTTCACAGCTTTTGTTACAGCTGGGAGCAGCTGGGCGCAGTGTGGAGCTGAGGAGGGGGACGGGCGGAGCTGGAATGAAGGAGACACGAGACCAAAGGCTTGGGGGGAGCTACTGCTCTGTGTGCCAAGTTTGCCAGCTGCATCTGGGCAGAAGCAGTGATGCCTAATGGATAGGGCAGCAGATTGGGAGTCAGGACGCCTGGGTTCCCTTCCCAGCTCTGCCTTTGGGCCAGTCATGTCCTTGCTCTGTGCTTCAGTTTCAACCCCCACCCATCCTTTGTCTGTCTTGTCCATGTGGATTATAAACACTTTGGGACAATCTTCAGCGGGTCTGTGCAAAAGCCAGCACACTGGGGCCTGAAATCATGCCCTATGACAGACCTGCTTTCAGCATCCCTACTGTCCTGTCCCGGCACCTCTACCCTTGAATGCCGTGGGATCCCTGGCTCTCTCTTCCCCAGGCCTTGGTAGGGAGCCGGTCACCAGGAAGCGGGTCATCCAGTGACAAAGCACTCATGGAAGCAGCCAACCTCCCCATCCAACTCTCCTAGCCACATGTGGCATTATGGAGGGATGTTCTGTTTTACTAGCGAAGCCAGAGGTTGTAAATGCTCAAACCCCTGTTTCAGCTTCCTCCCTTTTCCTGAGAAAGGTCTTGCTCCCTTTCCCACCTCCCTGCTTAACCCTCATCTTGCCCTGTCACACGAGCAGCTGCTCTCCCAGCATGCATGCTCGAGGTCCCGGATGCGGCCGACTCATTAATTTTTATTGCTTCCAAAGAACAGAGCAGCAGCTGCATCTCTTTAAACCCGACATCCCCTCACTCTGACGATCAGGACAAATAAACTGAAGCCAGGTAAATTATTTACCAGGCTTCAGAATTTCCTCCAGGCCTGATCCTGGGAAGCAGAGACTCATAGACTCATAGACTCATAGACTCATAGGTCAGAA
>ML675714.1:2126876-2189369 GCA_007922155.1 Mesoclemmys tuberculata
ACTGAGGTTTGGAAAATACGCTGTATGGGGAATGAGCTCCTTGAGTCAATCTGTTTAGCCTAACAAAGTGAAAGTTAAGGGGTGACCTGAGCCCAGTCTATAAATGGGGAACAGACATGTGATAACAGAGGACTCTTCATTGTACCGGATCAAGGGCTACCAAGCCCCAGTGGCTGCAAGGAGAAGCGAGACCAGTTGGGAGTGGAAACAGAGTGGGCGAGGTAATACCTTGTATTAGAGCAACTTCTGTTTTTATCACCGAGGGTGACTGGTCATTGGAACAACGTACCCAGGGTCTTGCTGGATTCTCCATTGCTGCCAAGTTTAGACTCAAGATTGGATGTTTGTCTACAGTCCGCTCTAGCTCCACCAGGCATTGATTCGAGGCAGTTCTCAGGCCTGTTTTATACAGGTCAGACCAGAGGATCACGGTGATCCTTTCTGACTGATAATCTATGGTTCTCTCATGGTCCCCCTTATAAGGGGAATGGGTTTCTCAGGAGGTTTCAGAGATTTTGGGGGCCAGCTCCCCGGCTGGTGTCAGTCGTCACAGGCAATGGAGCTGATGCTTGTTACCTGTTCCCAATGAGCCCAATTCAGTAAATGGCCACAAAGTTGTTTCAATCTGACAGCACTTACGTCAGGTGGTTTGGCAAGTCTTAATCTAGTTCTCTGGGGCAGGGCCTGTCTCTGTCATTCCACTGTGAGGCCCTGAGCCTCGATGCTACCATAATACAAATAAATAATGGGGGCGGGGAGGGAGACAAGTGACACAGCTTTGTTCAGATGGCTTCACACGGGTCACCACCATTACACCAGGCATCTGCCCTGCGCAGGGTTCAGTAGCGTGGCAGCTAGGTGCGGCACCCATGGGTCAATGCCAGTCCTGGTGTCAGTGACCTGTAAGGGGCAAATGGGTGAGAGTGTTACGCCCATGTAACTTGCCCTGATCTGCTCTTGCAGAATGAGTGTCAGTTAATACAGACTGGTTTTCTAGCAGCAAAAGCAACTGACAAATGTCTTGGTTTTATTAGAGGCCTGGTCCATCCCATCTCTAGCAGTACTGCCAGCCCCACTATCCAAAAATCATGTCAAGTCCCCGCCACAAAAAGAAAATCACGAGTTTTAGCTTAAAAATCCTGAGATTTAAAAGATCCCAACAATTTCAAGGTTCTTTTTTGTTGCTTTTTGGCCTTTATGGGTCCCCATTTCCAGGCTTTTCTCTGGGACTACAAGGACTAGAAGCTGACTTTGTTATTTTTTTTTAAACGAAAACCAAGATTTTCAAATAATCGCCTGACTTCAGGAGCTGGGGCTTTAAGAGAAACCACCGCATGTTGTGATCGTTGGCGGCGCTGCTCTGATTTTGTAGGCAGCCATCAGATTTAAAGCACAAGTCTGCTTTCCCTGTGCCACCGATGCCTAACACGTAGCGCAATGAACTGGAGTCAGGAGAGCTGAATCTGACTATTATCTGATTATTATCCCAGTTTTATGGCTGCCCTCGTGGCTGACACCAGGACCTGAACTGGAGAGCTGCAGCACTAAAAGCTTGAGCTAAAATGCATTCGTTTTTCTGTGGAGTGGCATCAGGAGGGGCCCTGTAACTCGCACGAGTGGGTTACACTCGGGGAGGTACAGTGATACGCTACTGTCAGTGACACGTGCCTGTGTACACTCAGTGCGGCCAGACTAGAGCCGAGCCATGGCCCATCTAGTCTGATGTTCCGCCTCTGACAGTGTCCAGCACGCGATGCCTCAGAGGAAAGTGCAGGAAACACTGAAAGAACCAGTGAGGGGCAAAGCTCCTTCATCTCATTGGTTAGAGGGTGTCGTGTGCCATTCCTGGTCGTTTATTTAATGCTCACCGCAACCCTGGCGATTTCAAAGTGGATTGAGGGATTTGGCTTCCCGCTTTCCATTAAAACGAATGGAAACGAGGTGTCCAAACAGAACGGTGGGATCTGAGTGTAATCAAAGCTGCCCTGGTCTACAGAAACCATGAACCCATAGCACCAGGCCTTACAAAAATGAGATTCAGAGTGACACCAGTTCAGACAGGCCTCCTGCTGCTGCCCAGAGTTCACTGATGGGAATGCAGAGCCCTAGGTCCCCCTGCTCCAACATCCTACCTTCACGCTGTGGCCCCGCAGCCCTGGGGTTGCCAACAGGGGAAGATGAATAGGACAGTGTGGAGCAAGTGTCTCGGGCCCAGGCAGGCATCGCTCCCCCTCCACTCACATTTTCCAGCTTTGCTTTGCATCCAGGCGGGCTAGAAATACATGTTAATTTTGTAGTGAAAGCTGCGATTCCGAACTTGTCATGCAACTTTAGGTCCTGGGGGCCTAGACATGGGACGTCGCTCTCAATCCTGCGGCTGTCTGATTCCTTTGGCTCTGCATGAAAAACACAAGGGATTTTAAATATATCTGTATTTAATGCAGAAATAGCTCTGCTGGCTCCCAGACCCCTCCTGCCACGCCCGCGTCTGCACTGACGGTATCGCCTTCATGTTCAAAATCCATTTAGAACAGGGATGCTGACACCATTTGGTGCTTTAATAAATCAGCCATGTGACAGCCTCAAACCCCATGAAAGGCTGGGATATTTGTGCGACCGTCCCTGCCTACCTGCTCCCTCTGTCATCATTTAATGTCCTAAACACCTTATTTTCCTTTTGATCCAACCCTTTACCACTAAAGGTATTAGTGGACCGGGACCTCATTGTGCTGGGTACATTATATATTAGGTGTATTATGGTAGCATCTAAGCACCCCAGTCATGGACCAAGACCCCATTGTGCTAGGCATTGAACACAACATCTAAGGAAGGAAGGGTGGCTTGTGGTTTTCGTACAGGACTGTGTGACAGGGTGCCTGGGTTTCATGGCTCTGCTCCCAACTCGCTTTGTGACCTTGGCATGTCACTTCCCTGCTCTCTGCCTCAGTTTCCCCATAGGACCTCCGTGCTTCCTAGGGGGTTGCTATGCGGCTGCTGTTACATTACAGTGGCACCTGGAGGCCCCATGTGAGATCAGGGCCCCCGTTGTGCCATGTACTGCCCAGCCTGAGATTGAGGCCCCATTGTGCTGGGCACCACGCAGACACATAGGGAGAGACAGCGGCAGCCCCAAACTAACAAGACAGCCGTCAGCCGAATGAAGGATCTCCATCCTCATTTTGTAGATGGGAGAACTGAGGCCCAGAGAGACAAAGTGATTTGCCCAAGATCACCCAGGAAATCAGTGGCAGAACCAGGAGTAAACGCTACATTCCTATAACCACAAGGCCACCCTCCCTGTGAGCCCCTTTGCTCTTTGTGGAGCACCATGAAATCCTAGAAAGGTAGGTGCCCTTTTAACGCCTGCAATGGCAAAACTCCTCTTGACACTAGCAGTGCATGGGAGAAGGCTAAGGGCTAAGAACCTGCCCTTTCCACCAACTCTCCTCTGGAGATCTGCATGCCCTTTGCAATCATTCATAAATTCAGCCTCACCATCTCCCTGCTCCCCAATGGGAGACAGATCGGGATCCTCCCCATCTTACACTGAGCGGGGAAACTGAGGCAGAGGGAGGGGAAGGAGCTGGTCCAAGGTCACCCATGGAGTCAATGTCAGGACCAGGAATAGATGCCAGGCCTCGTGACGGGCTGTCTCCTGTACTTCAGCCACTAGACGAGGCTCTGGAGAGATTAGATAGATAGACAGGTGGACGTCCTCCTAAGTATTCATTTGGCTGCCAGGCTGGAAGGATGCCAGCATTTTAACAGTTAATATAGCACAGGCAGGGTCCCCATTGACTGCTTCGAAATACAGCAAGAGCCCCAGTGGAAGAGTATTATATTAATTAATGCAGCCTGGGTGGTTCTCCTGGGAGGCTAGACGTATTAGCACCCAGGTGTTATTGATGGGGAAACTGAGGCACAAAAAGGCATGTGACCTTCCCAAAGATGAGCCTGTGGCAGAGCTGGGAACAGAACACAGATTTCCTGGGTCCCTTGCACCACTTTTCTGACCATGTTCCTCTCCCAGAGCTGCAGGCAGAGGATGGGAACGCTGACTCCTCGTCCCTCAATCTTGGCTGTGGACCAACCACTGTCCAAGAGTTCAGAACACAATCCAGCAGTCCTGCCTCACATTCTCCTGATCTGCCCACTGGACCACGCGTCTTCCCAGATTCTGGAATAACATGCAGCTTCCAGTCCCTTACTCTCACCTCCAGTCCATACTTCTTCCAGGAGCTGGGAATAGGACCCAGGAGTCTTGAAGCCATTGCTCTGGCTCTAACCACTGCACAACACTTCCCCCCTCCCACCATCAGAGCTGGGCAAAAAACCCATAAGTCCTGCCCCTTCTCGCTGCACTCTCTGTTGAAGGAGTGACAGATCAGTGTGGTTAGATTGGAAGAAAGTCCCTTCCACCCAGGAAGATCAAATGTAAAAAATAAACCTTCCACAGAAGTTAAAAAAAACCAGTCCATGAGACATCCGTTTATAGCAACCCTGTATTTACAGAGGGGCAGGAGGAGCGGGGCAGATGGGGATTTTAAATCAAGGCTTAACAGAGGTCTGAACAGCACTCGAAAAGGAGATTTTCAACTCATAGTCAGGCCCTGGATGCTGAAATAGCTTGGAGAGCTGCTGCTGCTGGGGCTAAATCCAGCCAGCGTCCTCAGGTCGGAAACAGTGCCAGAGCGATCAAAGCTCCTTTTCACCGCCGGCCCGCAATGAAGTTGTTTACGGGAAGGGGCGTGCCAGGGGAGCGAGGCAGTTGCTTTGGAAAATCTTTGTCTCCAGTGGAAACTGCCAGTGTGTGCACATACGTGTGGGATGCATGTTCAGCACATGTCTGCCTTGAGTTTAGGGGAGGTTGACTGGCTTGCGGACAGATTCCTTTGTCCTCTGCATGGCCTGGGGAGAGCTTTGCACTCACTGACCAGGCACAAGACCTCCTCACTCTGCTGCTGGGAGATGGAGGAATATCATCACCACCTTCCCCCTACTAGCATTTTACAGCAGGGGAAACTGAAGCACAGAGCAGGGACGAGGCTTTTCTCCCAGCATATAGTGAGCAAGTGGCACAGCCGCCAGAAGAATTCAGGATCCAGGCCCTCAGCTGGTGTGAAAGGGCCTAGTGCCATTGGTTTTAATGGAGCCGTACTGACTGACTTCTGGCCTGGCCTGTGCTTTCTGTCCTAGGCAACACGTCCTGCAAGAGACAAGGAGGAAACGCAGGCGTCCTGGCTTTTCGCCCTACTCCACTAGCCATCGATCAGCATTCCTTCCTGGAACTGGGAATGCAACCAAAGTTGCCTGACTGTCTGCTCTAACCACTAGACCCCAGTCCCCTCCCAGAACCAGGAAAAGAACCTAGGAGTCAGGGCTGTCAGCCATGCCCCACCCCCACTCCAATCAGTACAGCCCACTTACCTCCCAGAGTCATGAGCAGAACCCAGGAGTCCTGACTTCCAGCCCCAGCTGCTCTAGCCACTAGACTCCACTCCCCTTCCAGAGCTGGGGATATAACTGAGGAGTCCTAACACCCAGCTCCACCTTCTCTAACCACTAGACTTCACTGCCTCTGAGAACCTCTCAGCTGCCTCTTGAACAATATCTTCCAATTGTTTAGTGTGTTTCATCCTGAAAGATACCCATCCCTAGGCAAACCGTGGAAGTGAAGCCACCTGTGATATGGACGGTCAGCAATCAGACAGCAAAGTCCCACCCTAGAGGTGCCTGCATTTCCGTGGCAAAGAACGTGATCACAAGCAGGTTTTTAAAGCGCTTTGGGAACTGCTTTAGAACCAAAGGAACCGTAGCCATGTAAGAACCTTGTCAAATGCATTATGTGCTCAGTCATATACCAGAGAGATGGTAAAACCACCTGGCAAGACAGCTCAGCTTGGCCAAAGGTGGCCGTATGAGCTGGGTGATCTGCTTGTTGTCCTGATTTAAAATGTATAAACTTGGGAAAGCAACTGCCCCACTCAGTGCCTCAGTTTCCCCACTTTTCCAACGGCATTAATAATCCCTGTGCTCGTGAGATCTTTGGACAAAAACACAAAGGCGGCTGCTCAGCTGTAAAGTTGCCCCCAAAGTACTAGTATTTGTGCCTTATGCTGATTTCTCACCCAAATTGTCATTCTGAGTCTTTTAAATTAAAACTCAGCTCTGCTTTGCCGGTGTGTACATTGGGTTGTGTGTGAGAGAGAGAATGCAGCATGTGTGTGTGCATTCAGCATATGTCTAGGTCTTCGAATGCTGTTTTGATGCACCGTGTGTGTGTGTGTTTGCATCGTGCGCGTGTGTGTAACTGTTTGAATGCAGTGGGTGTGTGTGTATCTGAATGTTCTTTCTGTGTTTCTGCATGCGGCGTGTGTACATTTAAAATTAGTAACTGGAAAAAAAAAAGTCCATCCTAACTGATACCAAATGTTTGTACTGAGCAGTTGGAGGCACTTGAGAGAATGCGGTTTGCCTGCTTTAGCATTTCCAAAGGACTCATTTTATTTTTACCTCCAGCTTTCATCGTCTGGGCGCCAACAGGAAGTGAGCATTCTGGAGCAATCCAGATGTTTTGGGCCAGGCGATGGGGAATGGACACAGCTGGATGGGCTGCCACACTCTGTGATTGTCTAGGTAGAGCTTGGAGGAGGAGGAGGAGAAAAGGAAAGGGGGAAAAAAAACCCAACCCCATCCCTGTAGCCTGGTCGTGCTGCCGGGGTTTATTTTTGGATGCTAAGGTCACATTTCTCCCGTGCTTTGTGGGTTTGGGCTGAAACGTCACTTGCCCTCCTTATGGGTCTGTTTCAGCTGGCATTTCAGGAAGAAATTTGGAGAGTGGAACATGACAACAACAGGGAAACCAAACAAAAGCAAAACTAAGGAAACGGCCATGCACCATCATCCAGTGGAGGAGTGAGTCAGTAGCATGTGCAAAGCTTCGACACACACTCTCCAGTCATCATCTGTGCTGCAGACACCTCCCAGAACCCGCTGTTAAGAAAAGCAGGGTTGAGGTTGGCTTGGAAGTTCTTTATGTGGGACAGGGCTGGGTCATTGTCTCTCAGCCCCTGAGCAGTCGTTTGCACCAGTACAATGCGGTGGGTGTGAATTCATTGCTGTAAATGTCTGTGCAATGAGTGAGACCTGCTATAGGTTCTCTGTATTACCTAGTGCCAATGAGCCCCGTCACGGATCCTTGTGCTTGGTGCTGTACAAACATGGACCAAAAGGAGTATTAAAAGGAAAAAGGAAAGCGAGATACATAAAGTGAAAAGGGCACGAGAGAAAAGTGTGGGAGAGCGTGTCACACGAGAGAGCATGATGGGACAGAGGGGAAGCATGCTGGACGGAGTGTGCATGGGAGTCAGGGCTGTTCCCCGCGCTGGGATGCACCAGGCACATTGTTTCTATCCTGCTATTGTTTAGCCTCATTCTGAGCATAGAGGAAACTTAAAACCTCACAATAATTGTATTTAGGAACTTCCAAGTGTCTCCATGGTGACCCACTGTGACGCCAGCCAGTAGCAAGATTGTGAGGTTGCAATATTCAGCCAGACACAGCGCAGAACATGAGCCCTCGGTTAACCCCTCCTGTGCTGGGCTAGGGCATTTGTTTCTTGTAGGATCCATAGGGTGGACAGATGCTCTGGGAATGAGTATCCTATCTCAGTGAGAGAGAGATGGAGTGGGGGGGGATAGAATGGGTGGCTAGATAGAATTTTAGCAGTTGTGTGTAATTAACCACTAAAGATTGTGGTGAATTCTCCATCACAGGCCATTTTAAAAACAAAATTGGATTTTTTTCCCCTCAAAGATCTGCTCTAGGAATTTGTGGAGGGCAATTCTATGGCCTGGTCAGACTAGCTGATTACAGTGGTCCTTCTGGCCCTGGAATCTATGGAAAGAAAGAAAGAAAGATTTGTCTACTTCGCTAGCTGCCCAAAGAAATTGAAAAGAATTGAAATAATCATTCCCCAGAGAGGGCAAGGTTTTTAAAACACCACGAACCCCGTCACTGCACCCACTTGGGGTGTGCTCATTTCTGCAGCATTGGCCCTGGCTAGTCCAGGGACGGGAGGTTACCCAGGAAATCTCAGGGGGTTGCAGAGAGCAATGTGGGGGCGTTCTGTCCCCTAAGTCAGGCTGATCTCCGTGCCCCAGCATGGTGCTGGTGGTGCTGTGCTGCAGGGAGCAGGGTGGGGGGCTCAGTAGGGGTTGCTCTCCATTTGCAGTGGGTGCTGACTCCCAACATGGTGGTAGAGGCTGCCGTGACGCAGGGATTGGTGGAGGTGACTTAGTCAGAGGTGCTCTTCTCTGAGTCACCATTAAACCCGGGACTCACTGTGAATCAGCGCCGGGGTGCATTCCCAGCTGAGAACCAAGCCATGGCCCGACTAACCAATTCCCCCGGGTCAGGAGGGTCTGAGCTGACAGATGCCCTCGTGGCACAGCCAGACGGCAGGGCCCACCTCAGTCCCGTTGACTCATTGGAAGTACGTGAGGCTGAAACAAGATGTGTCAGTGCTGGACCAAGCCAGCAGCGAGTGGTCGCTGTAACGCTGGAGCAGGGCCTTAGCTGGGGGAAATTGGCAGAGCTGAATTGAGTCGTGTTAAGTTACAACATCTGGGGATTGGGCCCCATTGACTCCAGTGGCATTATGGCTGATTTAGACTGGCTGGGGATCTGACCTGCTGGTTCTCAGCGCCTCCCAACGCCAATGTGGGGACTTGGAGCCTCCTAGCACCAAAATGTGTGTGTGTGCACACGTGTGTGTGTGTCCAGGGACTTCCTAGAATCCAGGATTTTTGACTCCTACAACAGTGGGGAAATAATCAAAGAGGAGAGATTCACCTAGCACTCTGAAAGGAATGGGGAGGCGTTGTCACTGTCTGTGTGGGGGGGGAGCGAGATTCAGGACTCCTGGATTCTATTCCCAGCTCTGGGAGGAGAGCGTGGTCTAGTAGGTGGAGCAGAGGACAACTGAGGGTTAGCACAGGAGGGGACTGTGAGTCAGGATTCCTTCGTTGTATTCCCAGCTCTGGGACGCAGCACAGCCTAGTAGCCGGAGCAGGGGACCTGGAGTCAGGACTCAAACTCTGATTGGTTCACTGTGTGACCTTGAGCTGTTCCTTGGCCTCAGTGTGCCTCAATTTCCCCCTTTATACAAAGAGTCTAATAACATCACCCTCAAAGGAGATGGGGGGGAGGATAGCAAGCCACTGTTAAGCAATGTCTGGGAAGTATTTTCAGATCCCTGGATTAAAACGGGGTGTGTGTGAGAGACAGAGAGCGAGAACGAGCGAGCCTGAGTATCATTTCTTGGTTACTTTGCGCCTGGGACTGCGACAGACACTTGCGGGTTGAGTAACAAGGGGATACCCGCAGTCAATAAACCGGCCTGTTGCTATGGCAGAAATAAAAACAGTTGGGGAGGGGAGAGGGGGTCGAAGTCTGCTCAAATTACGAGATTTGCATTGAGAGAAAAAAAAACCTCTCTTGACTTCAGCCCCCATGGGCAACCTGCACTGAATTAAGTGTTATATTATAGGCCTCGCATAGCTGGAATAACCACAGTGACGTCCTGCGGCTTTGCTGACTTCCGAAGTAAAACACTGTTTAATGTCTGTGTGTAGCGTTGCTATGGAGCTAATAGCCTGGTTGTGTGTGTGCGGCCCCCACTTATCACAGGAAAGAAAATCTGGCCTCGACCAGAGTCTGACGCAAGCCAGAGATGGTCTGTTACCTATGGGCCGACAAAAACAGAGGGGAATTCCTGGGTTTTCCCTAATCTTCTGCTAGGAGAGGCCTAGGCAGACAATGGAGTGGACGGCCGTCCTGGCACCCTTGCGGCTGGCTGTCCCGCAGCCCTGCCGAGCACACGGCTGCCACAGATAGGTGTGTCCCACTCAGCATGTGCAGCTGCGAGCACGTGGCTCTGGAGAGAGTAGGTTGGATTCTGATCCCCTTTGTGCCACCTCATGTCTCCAAGCCCTGTGTGGCCACAGACAGCAGAGCGGAGAAAAGAATCCACCCAGCCTCCTCGCCTTCCGTTGGTGTTGGGAGTGGGCTGTGTTCTCCTCCAGTGTGTAGCTCCAGCAACATGTGGGAATTGTCTAGCTGTTTTCTAGTGAAGACAAGGCTCTGCCCTACCGAGTCGTGGTCTGACCCCTGAACAGGGGGACACAGGTGTGACCACAACTTGCTTCCTCTCCGCCTCACCTACGCTAGGACCTTACACCCATTTAGCTGCCTCAATGGTAAAAATCACGCGGTGGGGCTGTTCCACCGATTGCCCCGGAGCGCTACACCAGAACTGACTCCAGCCCACACGATCGCTACCCAAATCCACTTCCCGCCTAGTGGCAAAGGGCTGCGTGGTCAGATTTCAGCTAGGTAAATTCATGACTCGGCTTGGTGGAAGGGGTGGCCTGCGATAGCTGGAACCAGACTCGGTGACCCAGGAGGTTCCTGCCAGTCCTACGTCCAGAAGCCCTGAATGAATTGTGCAAAACCTGAGACCGCCAAGCCTGCACAAGTGCGCTCATGTTGATTAAAGGGGTGATTTTCCCACTATCGCTCTACCAGGCCCCTAGCGTGGATGCTGTTGTATCAGAATAAGGGTGCCTTGCCCCAGCAGAGCAAGCACCTTTATCCTGGTCCAGGGGATTGTGTGGCCGCGTTAAACCAATGCAGCTTTGGTTCTAGACGGGTTCGTGAGTCTAGAACAGCCTCTGCGCGGCTCACTTGGATGGGGCACTTTAGAGCAGGACTGAGTGAAGGGGGCATCTCAACTAGGCTGTGAGGTCCTAGGACAGCATCCTCTATCCAGCTGGCCTCATGCTGCGTGGGGAGGTGGACTAGAGCATTGTTTGCTTAGCCCTTTGGTGCAGGGAGATCAAACAGCCAGAGGCACTAACCCAGCATCAAGGAGCCATTCCAGAGGTGGTTGTGGGGGTGGGGGCTGGGGTTATAGGAAAAGGTGGGGGCATGGAGGCTGCATATTCAGGTGGGGACTTGGGGGGCTCAGACAAAAGGTAGGGCAATTGGGGGCTGGTGGGAACTGGAATAATTTGGGTGGGGACCAGAATAATTTGGGTGGGGACCAGAATAGGTGTCTGGGTCAGATAAAGCTGAGGAGACTCAAAGAGCTTGCTCTAAGTCAGCATCCGCTCTGGGAGTGGAGGGACCAGGTTTGTTTTAGGGGTCATATATTCTCCAGGACAAGTATCTGGAGGTTTAGAGCAGAGTTTCTCCCTTCCAGGGGCAAGGGGCTGGGATATTTTGGGGTGAGGACTGGACTGGAACAGCATCTTTGCTGGCTCAAGTCAAACGTGTGGAGATGGGGGAACAGACCATCTTGGCCTTCCCAAAAGGGAAAAGTCCTGTAGGAGCCTCGTTTAAAGAAAGAAGATCCTTTAGATGGCTGAATCCACACAGAAATGAACGGAGATGATTTGAGATTTTGCCTCGTTGCCTGTGACATGGCGACCATCCAGCCTTGCCTTCGGAGCAGGCAACTTGCAGGGGAAGCTGAATTAAACTGGAAGCTCTTAGGGGGAAGAGGCTGTCTTTTGTTCTGTGTTTGTACAGTGCCTGGCACACTAGGGTCCTGGGCCATGATGGGGGCTCCTGGGTGCTACTGTGATTCACCTGATAAATAAAGTCCAACACCCAGCACAATCCAGCCCTGGTCCATGATGCAGGTCCCTAGGTGTTACCATAAACGAATTATAATTGCTCAGGGCATGATGTCCTTAAACCTTCCCTTTGATTGCTCAAAAGGCAAACAGCTGCTTGGGCTGCTCAGACAGGTTTAACCCATTATGTCACGTTAAACCCCCTGCTGCACTTTCAGCTGGAGACAGGATTCGCCATTTCCTGTCCTAAACTCTTACTTAGAATTGGAGTTGCTTCTCAGTGATGGCTGATCCCAGCGGACTGCTGGTGGAAGCCTGTAAAGCATTGTTGACATCCCTACTGAGGTTCTGTGTTCAAGGATCGTTACAGCGCTTTGCAGACTGTGTATGTAGGCCTTGCTTTCTCACCACTGAAATGCAGCCATCTCTGAGGTGGAACTTGGTAGGTGTGTAACAACTTGCACCAGTTGCTTAGGAAGGTGAAGAGAATCTTGGCTGCAAATGAAACTGAGGCGACTGATTGATTGATTTGCAGGCAAGTAGTTTGTAAATTACTATGGCTGCAATAACCCTATGGAGGCCAGCCAAGAGCCATCCACTTGCTATACCCCTGGCCAAGCCACCACCTGAGTGTCGATCTACGATGCTGATAACTGATGCCCAAAGATACGTAACTGTTGAGTCAATCAGCACCTCCCACGCAGGTAGCAATTAACCTTTTGGGTTTTGAAATGAAAAATAAAATAATGATTAAAAATCCTCTCCAAAGTTAAATAACAACACCCATAACTCATTCCACAGGAATGGGGCTGGGACCAGAGACAGGCCGGGACCAAAACCCTAGCAGGGCTAGGCATCCCGGAAAGGGGATTTGAAATTCAAACCTGCACCCACACGGGGACGACGGGCCCTGTCTGTGCAACAATAATAATACATAGCACCATTAATCCACTGGCGGAACAAGGGCCAGAGGCCAGCAGTCCTGAAATTCTCCCCACCTCTCCTTCCCCCAAGAGCTACTAGACCTCACTCCCCATCAGGAGCCCTGATTCCCAGCCCCCCAGTCTAACCACTATCCCACATTCCCCTCCCAGAATTAGGAGTGGACTCCAGTACCCCTCACTCCTACTGCCCCGTTCCAGTAACTACACCCCTCTTCTAGTCCCTCTTGCTCTAACCACTTGACCCTCTTCCTCATCCAGAGCTGAGAATAGAACCCAACAGCCCTGCGCCCCAATTCCCTTCGCACTCCAACCACTAGACACCATTACAGAGCTGGGAACAGACTCCAGGAGTCCTGACTCCCCCCTGCTTTAACCACTAGGTTACACTGCCATCCTGCCAGCCTGAGCTACAGACCAGACTCTGTGAGTCTTTGAAGCCTAGCTCCAAATCCTAGGACCCTGAGCCGATCTCTAGCTCTGAAGAGGTGTGAGAACTTCCCCCATTTCCTGTTAGCTGATGGCTAAGCGAGAGCCAGGCATCAGTAACAATAATGAGAGATCATCTAGCTGAGGAAATATCAGAGGGAGAGATGGTCCACATCAGATTTCAGCCCACATGCTTCCTGCGATGTTTGATTCACATGCCAGATCTTTCTGCAGGGAAGGAACGCCCAAACCACTCACACGGTTCCCTAGATCCCAAGGTCAGAAGGGGCTGCTCTGACCCTCTAGTCTGACCTCCTGTATAACACAGGCCAGAGGACGTCCCCCCAAATAATTCCTAGAGCAGAGCTTTTAGAAACACATCCCATCCTGATTTTAAAATGGTCAGTGATGGAGAATCCACTATGATTGTTCTAATGGCTATAAATTGTTCTAATGGCTAATTGCTGTCACTTTAAAAATGTACATCTTATTTCCCGCCTGCATTTCTCTAGCTGCAGCTTCCTGCCATTGGATCCTGTTAGACCTTCCTTGGCTAGACTGAAGAGCCTGTTATCAAATATTGGTTCCCCAGGTAGATACGTATGGACTATAGTGAAGTCACCCCTTCGCTGTCTCTTTGTTAGACACAAAGCGCTCGATCTACTTAGCTTATTACAAGGCATGTATACTAATCCTTCAGTCATTCTTGTGGCTCTTCTCTGAACCCTCTCCAACTGATCAACATACTTCTTGACCTGTGCGCACCAAAACTGGCCCCAGTATTTCAGGAGTGGTCACACCAGTGCCAAATACAGAGGGAAAATAACCTCTCTTCTCCTATTTGCGATTCCTCTGATTATGCCTCCCTGGATGGCATTGTCTCTTTTGAGCCACAGCATCATGCTGGGAGCTCCTGCTCTGCTGAATATCCGCCAAATCTGTATCAGACTCACCGCTTCCTAGGACAGAGTCCAACGTTCTTTGTTCCTAGCTGTATGCATTTACATTTACATTTAGCTACATTCAAATGCACACTGCTTGCTTGTGCCCAGTTTACCTGGTGTTCCAGATTGCTCTGAATGAGTGACCCAGCCTCTTCATTGTCCTCCCCCAATTTTGGGGTCATCTGCAAATTTTAGCAGTGACGATTCTATGTTTTCTTCCAACCTTCCTTCTTTTGGCCCCCCCTCGTCTTATCATCCTCTTCTTCAGCCTCTTACCTCTCCTCGTGTCCACATGCACCCCCTCCTCGGGCTGAGATCATATCTCTGAGCACATCACACACTCCCCCTCCCTGCAATTCAGATCCCTTCGCTGGCTCCCCCACATCCCATCCAACCTGCTGCTTCTTGTCCCTATTCTGCTACTCCTGAATCATGTCATATCATGTTGCCTCATCTCCACCCTGCTACCCTTGGTCACGTGACTGTCAGCTCTCCATACCCCGTCTCTCTTCTCTGGACTTGTCCATACACTCTCACCTCTCTGCTGCCATGACAGCTGTAAGAAACCAGCCAATTAATGCTGGCTGGCTGGTGGGGCGGGCACGATACATTTTGAAGACACATCTGACTGTTCCCTTTTTAAGTTCTGATCCTGTGATGGGCTCCACCCACGGACCATCACACAATCTCGCGAAGGTATTTGTCTGGTCCCCATTACTGTGGTGTAAGGGGACCTCTCAGTCTTTACCACATGTATCTTTATATCCCCAAGGAGGCAGGGTAGTGCTATTATTCCCATTGTACAGAAGAGGAAGCTGAGGCAAAGCTGCAGTGACTTGCCCAAGGTCACACAGGGAGGCAGGGGCAGAACAGGGAATTGAATGCAGGTCTCTTGGGTCCTTGACTCGCGCCCTGACCACAGAGCCATCTTACCTTTCAATGGCAGGATCCAGTTCCAGTCTTGCCAACTCTTCTGACTGCATTGCGAGTCTCAGGACATTTCATAAAGCCCCAGCTCCTGGTGTCAGGTGATTTCCTGAGCGCCTCCGCTTTTGTTTAAAAAACGTTTATAGTGGTTTCAGGGAAAAGCTTGAAGACATGACCTGAGTGGATCGTGACGGCTCAGAAACCAGCAGGTAGATTAAATGAACCCAAGAATATTATGAAAAAAAACCTCATGGTTTTTAATCTGGTTTTATGATCTGAGGCAGGTGGGCACCCTGGCTCGTGATTCCTGAACGTTCGGGATGGGCGATAGCAGCGTCCTGACGAGGTACTCTTGGCGTAACTGCAAACCAACTTAGCCGCCAGTCTCACAAACACTTATTCAGGAGTTTTAACTTCACTACCGTAAATAACAACGACAATGCCTGGCTCTGACATAGGGCCTTTCAGCCGTCGTCTGCAAAGCACTTTCCAAAGGAAGTCAGTCTTGTTATCCCTGTTTTATAGATTGGGAAACTGAGGCACAGAGAGGTAAGTGACTTGCCCAAAGTCACATATCAGGCCAGTGGCAGAGCCGGGAATAGAACCCAGGGCTCTGGGTTCATAGCCTAGTGCTCTAGCTGGCAAAGTTACACATGGGTTGAAGGCTTGGATTGGAAGCTCCAAGGGCAAGGTTTGTCTTTTTGTTCCGTGTTTGTGCAGCCACCAGCATGGTGGCGGCTTGGGCCCTGGCTGCGGGTCCTAATAAATGAGAATGCACCGATTGATTTAGGCTGTTCCATCGCGCCTGGCTCCATGTGATCTGAAGCCGTTTGCAGCTCAGTCCTCGTTTGTCACCTCCTAGCGAACCTCCCAAACCCCACAGGCTCTTTTCGGCATGGTCCCAAGGGGAAGAGCCCTCATTCCCAACCCAGCATGCTTCATGCCTCGCAAGGCAGGGAATATCAGGCATTGTTTCAGTTCCTTTTACACTGGCAAAGCGTCTTAGATCAGAGGATTGCACTCCGTGCAACCGCCCTGGGCCTGAGCAGCCCGAATCTTAGGTCAGGGCCTCATCTTTGAGTGCACACCAAATCTTTGGGGGAGTTCGGATCCAGCTCCAGATTTGAGCCCAGCTCCAGTGCGGATGGGTGGGACCAAAATGCTGCTGCTGTCCCCTGCAAAATCATGCTTCCTGGAAAAAATCCCAGTCCCATGCCCTCTCCTGTCTCCCACTGAGTCAGCAGGTCCAGCAGACTTGAAAGGGAGACATTTCTACTCCACGCATTACAGTAAGAAGGTCCCGCCCACCTCCTGCCTCATCTGTCCCTCTGCCCTCCCTCGTAATTAGCAAACTGGGTGGGGCTAAGGTTTTAAAAAGGATTTCCCTTCTTTGAGTAAAAGTCAGTGACTTTAGGTGGGTAAGCTCCCAGCCTGCGACTGTAGGCAGCTAGAGAAAGATTCTTCTGACTTTCTGTCTGTCTGTCTTTCTCTCCTCTGTCTTTCACAGTGGAATTATATGGGGAACTCTGCAGATCGAGGCTTTTGCAGCAAAGAATTTCCAAACTGGTAAGTAACTTCTGGGGGTTTCTATTGATTTTGTCTATATCTTTAGATCAGCTGTTTATTTTTTTTTTCTGGGTGGAGAGAGAAAATGATATTTTTATGCTCCCCAAAACGTGGATCTTTGTTGGAAAAGCAGTCCCACGTTTCGGTGGCATTTCGTTCCATGGTTAAGTTGAAAACAATGTGCAGTTCCCCGGCACACGGGGAAAATTCTTGACATGGTCTTAATTTGAGGGTGGCCAGGTTCTGATCTGCCGCTGTCTGAGTCAATGGAGTTCTTCTAGATTTAGGCTGGTGTAACTGAGAGCACCATCTATACCTTCTGTATTATTCTGGCGGTGGGAAAAGTTCTGCTGAAGTGGAATATTTTATATATACATATATATACACGTAAACAACAAAACCAGGGTTATTCTTGCGCCAATGGAAAGAATTTCGAGAGGGTGGAGTGTGGGTTTTTTTTTCTTTTAGGAGTGTCTTGGTTCTGTTTGCGCGAGTTTAACCCCATATTGTCCATTGCAATGAACCAAAGCAGCTCTGGGCAAAGTATGCACTTGCCCAGTTTTGGAAGGTCCCAAGGAGCCCTCGCTCTGCCAGGAGTAGCGGACACTCATCAGCCCATGGGATCAGGCCCGCAGGCACCACTGCGTAGTGCCGACGGATTTCCTTGAGGGTGGAAGCTTCGAGGCAAAATGGCTCGGTTCCAGTCGCAATGGGCAGAATTGCTATCAAAGCTGTCAGCTAGTAGCATTTTGAGGCGGGTTCGGTTGTGACACTTAGTGAGGGCTCGGGGTGTGATGGGACCTCAGCAGCTTCCCCACATGGCAGGGGAGAAGGGAAGGTGGGGGGAACAGGCATGCTGTGAAATCGGCGACCAAATCAGAATAAATCCAAAGCAGGAAGGGGCTTCATAACCTTGTGGCTGGATGGATGGTGGGCGAGGGGGACCCGCAGAGACCTCCTCTCATCGAATTCACCGAAAGGCAAACTCAGAAGTTTTGCCAGGAGGCGTTTTGGCTTTTCCCTCTCCCCAGCCCCCTTTGTAGTTGTATAACCGCCTACTGCCGAGTTATATAAGGACAACTGGAAAGGGCTGTGCGATGGCTGGGATTTTTACGTAGGGGTGGGGGAGACAGGATGAAGTGGAGCTGGTACCCAGCACAGACCCTCGAAGCAGTTCTTACAGGGAGGTGTGGGGGGGATTTGACTGGGCGAGTACCTCTTTCTACCATGATTCATTCTTTCCTTGTATCGTTCTCATTTCCCTTTTGTGTGCTTAAATATTCTGCCTCTCACAAATTACGATCCCCGCCCGCGGACAGACACACACGTACTCTCTCTTTTCCCCACCAGGCATCTTTCAGCTCCAGGACAGCAGCTTAGCTGTTTAATAAATAAAGCTGGCATGGAACTGACGGTGCCCAGCTTGCCCAGGCCCTTGTGTCCACATGGGCCTGGTTAAAACACGAATCAGTCGTGTGTGTGATTTGGAGCGTAATTAGCGTTTTGGTGGCTGGCGCCACGTACCTGGATGGCGTGGCATCCCTTTCGCTAGCCCATCACTGTCTAGAGTGGGTTGGTGCTCAGTTTCTTAGGACTTGGGGCTGGATCCCTGCTGGTGTAAGTCAGCTTAGTTCCTGGAAGGATCTGGCCACGATCGCTGGAAATGCCCTGCGCAGTTTGAAGACGCTGTGGCGCTTGTAAAAAAATAATTGGGGGTGGGCAAAACTGATCGTGTGCTGCCCCCCGTGAGGGGGAAGGGCGTGAGGCTGGCAGATGCTCTGCCCATGTGGGAGCCATGGCGCCATCAGCTCTTTTTGGCTCCCGGCGAGTTCCTGACCAGAGTCAGGCCTTTTGTCTGGGGAGGGGCGGGAATCTGGGACTCCCACCCTCGGGTGCTCGGACCCGCCATCGATCTGTCGTCAGTCTCTCCTGCCAACGCCCCAGCAGCCCTGCATCACGGGACTGCGGCAAGAGAGGCAAGTTTTGCTCTTTGGCGCGTCGTTTCCCTCTGTTTTGGATCCTGGGCTGGTCCCAGTGAACTGTACGTGGGCCAAAAGCCTGTTTCCTTTGTGACGTAAAAGCCAGGGACACAAAACTGTTGAGGCTTCAGGCGGCCCACGAGCGTGGATTGGCCAGCGAGGTCTTGGCGCAGGGAAGCCCAAGACAGCCTTTACATGTGATCGTAAGGAACTCCCTCAAACGTACCGTGGCTAAGGCAGAGAACACACGGTCTCGAAGCCACAAACATGCTTTAGAGACGACCTCAACAGCTCTGCCCATCTGTCTTTGTGTTCGGGCTGTTACCTGGAGGAAGGCAAATTAAATTTCCACCTCCCCCCAGCTGCCTGGTGGGCCCAGTAAACCCCCAGCCGCCGCCCCCCGTTACACGCACATACGTGGATGAGTGCATGTGGCCCAGGCTCTGACACCAGGCGACCTGCCTCAAACTCAGCCTTTTCCACGCCCGTACCAGTAACAGCCTGGAACTAGTCACCCGGGGAGCAGCGCAGGCCCTCTGGGGATAAATGAGTCTTTCTGGGGGGAGCAGGCGTTTGTGGGAAGACAGCAGCTTTTACCAGATTTCTGACGCTATGTGGAGCTCGGGGTGGGGTCCCGTCTCAGACATCCTGCCTTTGCTGCGTGGCAGCTCGCCCCATTAGTCCCTCTGCCCCATGACAAGCACCAGACTTTTCCATACACATCGACGCGGTTTCTTTTCTAAAGCCCTTGCATTAGCCGGCATGCCCCCAGTGACTTGACCCAAATGGGCTCTGGATTGAGCCGCAGGCACCCTGTCGCACGTCAATCTCTGTGAAAGTCTCGTTGCTGGGTGGGGTTCCCGCGACAGACTCCTATGACACAGAGCTGGATTTGTTTGCCTCGAGTTAAGCCCTGCACGTTGCAGCCAGATACAGCAGCGACAAGCATGGATCCAGACGCCTCTGACACCCGCCACGACAAGCCTGTAGAGCTGGGCGGGAAAAGTGCCTGCGTACATTGGGGTTTCTCTAAGGGGCTTGTGGGATTTTTCTCCTCACAACCCTAAGAAGGCCAAGACATTCTGAGATCTCTGGGCAGATCTGACTCTCACCTTGAATCTGATTGCAAACAAGGGGAGTTGGGCGCCCCTCACTCTGTCCCGCTGCAACCTCCCCATGTTAAGTGATGGGGGGGTCCAGCCCCAGCCCTTGGATGTTTGAGTTGTGCTTCAAAGCCAAACTGAGCTATTTCAAAAAAAAAAAAAGTTAATTGCAAAATAAAATAAAAAGGCCCCTGGAAAAAGCCCCTTCTCTGAAAAGGAAACAGGCTCCCTTTGTTTAAGGCAGGCGTGGGTCTCAACGGGTAGGTCATGCAGCAAAAGCAAGGCCGTGAATAGGAGCCCAACTGGTACTTGTGAGGCTTGGGACGGAGCTGCCAGCTCAGAGTCCTGCTAGGAGTCTGCCTCCTGTGGCGGACTGGACTCCAAGGGGGAGACGGCCGTATCCCAACGTGCCCTCAGCTCCCATGGATGTTAGCAGGAGCTGAGAGAACCCGGCAGCAGCAATGGGTCCATGCTGCAGAACGAGGACCTGACCCAAAGCCTGTGGAAATGCACAGGAAGGCCACTCCTCCCACCCGGATCCCGATTTCCCACTCCCGGAACATGATCAGGACGTGTTCGGTTTGTGGGTTTTTGCGTTGGGCTGCGGCTGTTCGGGAAAGGGAGCGTTGTCTAGCGGTGAGAGCACAGCCAGGTCATCTGAGGATCTGGTTTGTTCCCTCCTGCTCACGGTGACACATTGGGCGAGTGCATAGTCCCTCTCTGCCTCTACTTCCTCCCCCCCCAAGAATGGAGGGAGGTGGCTCCATTTCATGCGGTGCTGTAAAGCAGGGGGTGAGATCTCACGTCCAGTCATGGTCACTGATGCCTGTCCCAGCCCGAGCCTTTTCCTGGGGCAGCGGGGCCACGCCAGCTGACATCGGCGGGTGATCCGGCCTCTTGCGAGACAAGGGGTGGGCTCCGTCCTGCGAGCAGCCGGGTGCTCCGCTGACGTCTGCAGGATTGGATGCTCCGTTCCTCTGCGAGACTTCTATTTCTCCCCTTGCCCCTTGGAAAGGTGGTTTCCCCTAGGCACTCACCCTTGGGCACACTCTCACTCACCCCACACCTCTTGGGTGCTCAGTGAGTAAGGGCCGAACCACTGCGGCCAATGGCAGCTTTTCCACTGCCCCCCATGGCCTTCACGTCAGCCCTAGACCTTACGCAAGCACTTGAGCTGTCTGCGGCAATTCTTCTCCCCCGCCCCTGCCGCAGTCTGGCATGGCACAGGACTTCCACCTGCCCTGCCCAATGCACCACTTGCTGAGGGCTGCCTCCTCCAGGCCAGGCAGCCCCAGCGCCAATCTGCCCACCTTCTGCAACACCTCTCTCCGTGCCGGATGGGGCTGCAGCCTGGCAAGAGCAGAAAGGGCCGTTTGGGTTGATTTCTTTATGCCAAGCTACCTTCTTCCACCCAGTTCCTCATCTCTGGGTGCACCGGGATCCCCCTGGGCTTGGGATCTGCTTGACCCAGTGGGTCATGTGGCTTCTCCTTCCTCAGGTATCCCCCCTCTGGGCAGGGCCACTCTCCCCCCACAGCCCTGGAGACTCCTGCAGTCTCAGAAGCAATGAGAGCTGCCCTATGTCGGTGGCTCTCGCCTCTCTCTCTGCCTGCAGTGTCCATGTGCTCCCACAAGGCCTGATCCAGCCCTTGTTGCAATCGAACTGAATGGATGGGAGGGGTTAGGGTCCAAAACGCCTCGCAGCTCCTGTTAAACTGAAGCAGGATTTCACTCCGGTAGCATTGTGTGTTTCATTCTGCTGCCAAAACAACTCCCATAGAGTCTCTTGGATGCAGGGCCCAGCCCCACTGTTGGGGGGATCCCCAAACTGTCTATCAGCTGTGGATGCGCTTGGGTCACCCACAGGCCAATCGCTCAGCCCCTGGGATGCAGCTGGGAGGCCGGCGTGCAGGCAGAATCACTCCTGATGGCAGGGCTGAGATCTCAGCTGGGGTTGGCTCTTGGTTACAAGGTTGGGCAGATGGGCTGAGAGGTAAGGGGCAGCTCTTGGGGTGTTCACCCCCCCTTCACCCACCTTTGCTGTCTGCATGTCACAGCCTGTTATCCCTGGCAGAAATAAGTGTTGAGCATTTCCAAAGCTGGAGGAGAGCGGGTTGGACGGGCGGATGGGGGTGACTGTGACGCTGATATTGACACAAGTAAGGAAAGCAGAGATCTCAATTGTATCCAAATATCCCCCTTAGTCTGAGGTCTGATTTGGAGCTCACTGGGGTTCCCCCTCCCCCTTGCTGAACTACTCTAGATTTACACCAGATCAGAATCGGGGCCCTGGGCGTTGGCTGGGGCCCATCTCTGACCGAGAGGCATGAGACACTGGGCAGCCTCCACCACGCTCATGCGGAAAGAAAGAAACCTCACTGGTTGATAAGGGCTGAAGAGGGCAAGCCATAGCTGCCACCCGCATTAATGACTGCAATCATGGCCGTGCCTTGTTGGAGCCCCCTTGGAAAATCTGAGACACAGAGACATGGTTCTTTCACTAGAAGCTAATTTCCATCTAAACCCAACACCTTCCTCCCCAGCTTTTTAAAGTGACCCCTTGGAAATCCTGGTCTCAATCCAGCATGGGAGCCTTCAAATCCAATTGACTTACTCAAGGTCATATAGCACGAAAGTAGCCGAGCCGGGAACGGAAGAGACCTGGCTCACAAATCCCTCTTGCTCTAAAAACTAGCTTGTGCTCCACTCCCAGAGCCAGGAATAGAACCCAGGAGTCCTGACTCCTTAAAGCCCCCCCCTGCTCTATCCACTAGAGAACACTCCTGGGCAGATCCAGGATAGAACCCAGGAGTCCTGCCCCCCCCTGTGCTCTGAGCACTAGATCTGACAAATTAGCAGAGCAGAGAGTAGAAATCAGGAGTCTGGACTCTTTAAGCCACCCCCTGCTCCAACCACAAGACCCCTTTGCGTAAAATGACTGAATATAAATATCAGGTATTGACTTCAGCAGCGTTGAGACGTTTGGGATCCGGGCGTGTCCCGCACACCCATACACACGTACGGAGCAGAACATCACTAATGCTCCTGGCGCTAATTATCTGCAATTCTGATAATTCTCCAACTCACCCCACCCACCCACAGCCTCTCCCCTTTCTCGGCACACTGAGCGCTGCAGCAAGATCCCATAAGACACCAGAATGCACCCAACGTCTCCCCCGGGTTCTCCTACAGAAGGAGAACAAAATGGCACCTGTCAAAACAAAGAGCATTGTGGGAATGCTGAACCCTTGGTTTTAATTTCTTTTGTGATCCTTTTTGCATGCTAATGGACACAACGGGGCAATACACACAATAGATTCCCCAGCCTCTGCTGTGTCAGTGCATGAGAGTGTATGTGGGCGTGGGAACAACGTGCATAAATACACACACGCAGTAGAAACTGTGTACAAGAAATTTGGACCTGATGAAGTTCCAGCAGCTAGAGACGGGCCGAGACCACAAAGTTTGGCTCCATATCTGAATTTCCCCAAAGCTAGGGAATATTTGGGTCAGGTACGTTGTTCTGACCCAGCTGCTGTTTGTTGTGCAGGGAAATGGAAGGTCTCACAAACTGGTTCAGGGCACTCATGATATGTAACTTTCAGTTCTGGTGAAACAGATCATGAGAGTGAAACTGTGCTGTGAAAACCCATCTCTCTATCAATGGGCTACATATATCTATGGGCACTGGTGTAAATGGCTGGGTGAGGGATGGCACCACAATGAGTTGGGCCGAGAATCTCTCTCTGGGCCCTTGGGCCTTTTCTTCCTCTAGCTGCCAGGTTCCTACTTTAGGAGGGGTCGGATACCTGTTGGTCTGCATAGCTCAGTGCTGGCAGGTGGGGTGGTTCAGCGAGGATTTTCCATGCCCCTTGTGCTTAGTTTCAAAGGAAGGCTACCATGACTCAGATAAAACTCCCCCTATATCTCCCCCCACTGCCTCTGGTCCCCACCCCGTGCCTCTGATCCTTTTTGAAGAACAGCCAATCTACTTGCGCTCTAGTTGTTGTTATTTATTTATTAGGTGTATTACAGTAGCACTGACGCACCACAGTCATGAATCAGGACCCCACTGTGCCAGGTGCTGTACCTTATTTATCACGGGTATTACGGTAGCCCCTACAAGTCCCAGTCATGATCCAGGACCCCACAGTGTTGGGCACTGTACAAACACAGAACAACTCCCTTTGGGCTATCCTAGGAAGCGCTCTCCAAATCCCTCAGTTGAGGCAATCCATCCTCTGCTCAGGGCCTGACCCGAAGGCAGCCGGGGTCTTTCCACAAGCTGCTGGATCAAGCCCTGGGCTCAGTCCAGACATAAGAGGTTCGGGATGAAATGAGGCCAAAGCTGCGTGATCTGACTGCAGAGGAAGGGGTTCTGGCCTGCTTGCAGGGAGATGCCTGCCTTTTCATGTGTACCTGTTGGAAATGCTGCTCTCCCTGATCTTTTTTTCTTCATCTTCTTCCTTTTTCTCAGTATTAATTTTCAGACCAAAAGGAGCATTTGGGGGAAAATTAAAAGGGTTCAGAATAAAAGCACGAGGATCCTGTCTCCTGAGCCGCCCACCCCGGGAACTCAGAGTTCAAGGGTTACGTTTTACCCTGCTCTGCGGAGGTGAATGTGGTTAGTGCTGCTTTACAGAGTCTGAAACTGAGGCACAGAGAATCCAAAAGGGAGTCCGGAGTCCTAGTCTTCCCTGCGCTGCCCATTAGTCGAGGCTCCCAGACCAGACCTAGAAATAGAGCTCAAGTCCTGACTGCCGTTCCCCTCTTCCTCGGAACACCAGGCCACGCCCTGCCACATCACTTGCTCTGACCACTAGACTGTGCTGTCCTCCCAGAGGTGGGACTAGAGCTCACAAGTTCTGACCTCCACCCCTGCTTTTACACCACCCCATTTATCGTGGCGACCTCCCTTTACAATCTTGACGTCAATCCCAGCTCTGCCATCCCAGTCAGCCTCCGGCCTGCTCACTGTGCCGTGTTCGCTCTGATGGCAACCTGACGCATCCTTCATCTGGGCTCCGCCGCCACCCGTTCGCTTGTAACAAAGCCCCCTCTGTGCCGGCCATAGCCCAGGGCAGGCGTGGGTAGGCCAAGCTGGCTGGATCCATCATTATCCAGATCTGAGCGCATCAAGGTCTGAGACTGTGAACTGTGGTGTGTTTCTAATTCAGAAAGACTCAGACAGGATGGGGTTGGGGAGGGACACAAGTGTGATCTAGCTTCCTCCCTCCCTCCATTCTCCAAGGAGGTGCGCATGCATCCCAGACTTCCCCCTTTGCACAGAAAGGGGAGTTTTCCCAGGACCTATTTCATGCATGGGGACTTTTCTTCCTTTAGGCCTTGTCTTGTTCTTTGCAGTTTCATTATGACTGTTCTGTGTGCTCTCTCCGTCCTACCCCCCATCTGCCTCTCTCTGAGTCGCTCCCTTTTCATTAAGGATTCCCCCTCTCCTTTATTCCCTAAACATTTGAAGAAATATTGTCCTAGTCCTGTCGTGGGCAAGGGCCATGCTTCGAAAGGGGGCCTTTGCTTCAGGGGGGATCTGTAGGGCACTGAGCAGTAGGCGTGTGCTTTCTTTTTTAGAGATGGGTTTGGTGCATCCCCCTGTGAAATTGACATCCACGTCCTGGAGCGTTCTCATCCTTTGTGTTATGGTAGACCGAGGAGCCCCAATCATAGATGAGGACCCCACACAGAATGAAAAGATGGTCTCTGCTCCACTTGTCCATAGACATCTGGCCCGATTTTCCGCAGTGTTAGGGGCCGAGAAGAATCCGGCCACGAGTGTCACAACTGGGCCTGCTGGACGCTGAGCACTGCCTTTGGGGAAGCTGAAAACCAGGGCCAGGCAGTGGAATCAAGTTAATTCCCACTAAGGAGTGGGAGACGCCGTGTCTCTGCTCACAGAGTTTCACAGGCTGGTGCAGCCGTGCCAGCTCTTGCCGCGTTTGATGTTTTTCTGAAATCCCCAGCTCCCAGCTTTCCTTAGAAAAGGGCCTTCCTGGCCAACGTGCTTGGAGAGAAAAGCTTGAAAATGTGGCCCAAGAGCTTCCTAAAGGCACAGAAACTAGAAGGCAAAGAAAATGACCCCCTCCTTCCATAATTATGATCTTATGATTTTTAAGCAAACCTCGGGATTTTGGAGAGGGCTGGCTCATGACGTTTTAGCTCTTGCGGTTGGCGGCAGCGGTGGGGCAGGACCACACAGGCCAGACAATGACACATGTTTGGTTGGGTCTGACCAGTGCTGCTGCGGCTGATCACGTGCTGCACGACGCTATGAAATCACCTGATGTCAGTTTGGCCAAGTGAAGTTTTATTCCGAGGAGGCCTTGGGTCTCTGCTCTCTGATTGTTGCTGACAACTGGGGGTCATGTTTGTGAGTTAGAGAAATGAGAACTAGCTGGGGCCTGTGTTTTTATATACACACACTCTACATCTTGTATGCTGGTTTATTCCTCTGTTTAGTATACAAAGGAGGGGCTGCTTCAGGGCGTCCTCTCTAAGGTCTCTACCCAAAGTGGATCTGCGTGCCCTACCGTCTTTAATGTATTTATCCGCACAATGCACCATTTAGAGAGGGAGAAACTGAGGCAGAGGGACTAAGTGAGTTGCCCCAGGGAGTCTGTGGCAAACCAGCTCTGCCGACATCCCAAGCAAGTGTCCTAATCTTCATGTCTCCTGCCCTGCTGTGAACTAGCTGCTTTCGGAGCCCATTGCTTCACCTGGCCTGTGAGAAGGGTTTGGGGAGACAGCTGGCAGTTGGGTTGGGCTGGGTAGAAGGGGGAAGCTGAAAAATTCTTGAACTCGGTTTTATCATTTTAAATACCTGGCAGGGTGTCTGGAGCCTGTCTGGATACTCTTTATCGCTCTAAATTAAAAAATCCTAATAAAACAGCTGTAATAGCAGGTGTCTTACAGCAGTCCTCTTACTGTTGCTGTTTAGTTCATTATGTGTGTTACTGTAGGGCCTAAAAGCCACAGCTAAATTCAGGGGCCCCGTTGTGCCAGGCGCTGCACAGACCCGGGCTGAGCTCAAGGCTTCATCGGTCCAGATGCTGTGCAGACTGCTCCCAACAGAGCTCGCAGTTTAACCAGACAAAGGGCAGGGAAGGGAAACTGAGGCACAGAACTTTGTTGATTTCCCCTCTGCTGCTCCACGACTCCAACACTTCCCAGCCATGCCCCCTGACGCCCCCAGCGAAGGTTAAGCGGCAGAGACAGCGCTGCCTGGGATTACTTGTCACTAGGACGCCATTAATGTGTAACCAGATTTGCAGAGACGGGCACGTGAGCGGCACCTGCAGAACCCTGGCTGTCCATGCAGCAAGCAGTGGCTACGTGTCCTGTGGTGCGTGTGAGCCCGTCTCACCGGGCGAACCCACGGGAACATTTGGGAGATGCCGCGTAGGCCCCTCGGTTTGGAAATTTAAGGCTGAGTGGGAAATGACCCACTGGTCAACGGCAGCGACTGGCCCTGGTTGAAGGAGACGGTTTAATAAAGCAGCTCTCCTGCTGGACTGCTACAAAGTCTAGGGTCAGCTCCCCCGGTGGGGTCAGTTCACATCACCCCACGGGAGTCCACAGCCCCAAAATGGCAGCATTCGCTCTGTGGCACTCAATAGAGTGATTTCTGCCATTGACGTTGCTGGGGGCCGAGTATCACGTGCATGGCAAACAGATACAAACCCAGCGCCCCTGGGAACGGAGCGTATGAGCACCGCATGCTATGCACGTCTCCCTGGCTCTCTGTTTATCTACCCTCACCCATCCGGGGGTCCAGGTTCTTCGTCAGCAGCAGGGCCTGGGTGGAGCATGGGAGTGGGTTACCTGGAGTGCAGTGGAGTACCATCTGTACCAATCGTGCAGCCCACCCTGTCGCATCATCCCATCTGAAAACGAGTCATGCTACGTCTTCCCACAAGTCAGGCTGGTTGTCTGCACAGCCCGTTCCTTGCAGTCGGCCCAGGGCTTTGGTTCCACAGCTCTGACTCTGCCGCCTTTCTCACCTCCCACAGCCGATGGGGATGTTCTGCAGAAGTGCACCTTGCTGGCCCAGCTGTGTCAAGGCCTTTCACTCGGCCTACGCTCGCTGGGGGGAGGGAACGGGTTCTGCTGAGCACCTCGCCACACCCAGGGGCATCCTGTGTCAGTTTCACTGTCCCCGCTGCCAGCCACTTCTCCAGCAGGGGTTACGACCGCCGCACGCAGTCAGACCCAAGCTAGCTTATTCTAATTCACCCGCGGTCCTGGGCAAACGTGTACAGCCCCTGCTGTCGGATCCTGAGCTAGCTAGATCAAAGCTCAGTCAGGTCTGTCTATGCGTCACACCCTCAGACGTAATCTCAGGGTCTCGCTGGAGATCCTCCGTGAATTTGGAAATAGGTCGGGGGGAATTAACACAGCAAAGAAACCGTCTAACCAATGACAGCCTCCCTGAGAGATCTTGATTATAATAGCCTTGTGCCCCTATCTGAACTGCAGATTGGGTGTCACTGATGGCCACAAGTTTGGTTAATAACAACACTGCAATCATCTCGCTCCTTACAGGGCTCAGAAACCAGTGGCCAGGCTGGTAGCAAAGGTAAATTAATCCTTAAAAGCTTCCCCATTTCCCATGGTAGGTCTGAACTATTCCCATTTTACAGGTGGGGGAAACTGAGGCACGGAACGGGGCAGCGAGTGCTGCATGAGGAAGCAGATCTGGAAACAGAAGGTGGGAATCCTGACTCCCAACCTAGCCACGAGACCCACTCCCTCCTGGAGCCCAGAGTTCCTGACTGCCAGGCTCTGTTCAAACCATTAAACCCCACGCCCCTTGCCATAGCTAGGGGTAGAACTCAGGAGTCCCGGTTTCCTCTCCTAGGCTGGTCCGTTCCCTCTGGAGTTTAAAGTGAGTGTACACAGGTTTTTCTCAAACAAGTGGCAATAAAACTTTTATAGCCCCCTTGGGCACCATCAAACATTTTGTTTAAGCAGCTGAGTTTGTTCATTGTTTATCCATATTTTTTTGGTCTCCTTCCACCCTTTCCCCTTTGAAATACGTTAGTTACTAGGGATACAATGAAGTCATGGGGGGGAGGAGCTTAGCTAGAACAGCAGGATAACATCGATCAGTGCCACTGCGCACGTTTCTTCCAGGTGCTTCTGCAACTGCTGGCGTGTCCGTGTAGACTGGACCAGGCGCTGGCTAAAGCAAAGCGTGGGGAGTCACGACTCCTGGATTCTGTTCCGTACTATGGGAGGGAGTTTGGCCTAGTGCTGAGAGGTGCAGGGAGTCCTGGGTTCTGTTCGTAGTTTACACGTATAGCCACACTCACTGCGTGATGTTGGGCAAGTCTCTTCCCTGCTCTGTGCCTCAGTTTCCCTGTCTGTAAAACAAGGCTGTTGGCAATAGCCCCACCTTTGCACAGAGGTTGGAAGTCGCCTGATCAAACGTACCTCGTGAGCAGACAGTATGGTTACAACGACACCTGCAGATGTGCACCTGGGCTCCCTCTCCACGTGTGTCTAAAAGGTGTGCACAAAAGAACATTTATAAGGGCAAAAAGCAACCCAAAAAAACCCAACACTTTTCACTTTATAGTCAAAAGCAGCTGGCCCGTTTTTTGCTCAGAGTTTCCAAAACAATTCACCCCCAGCAGAGACGAGAGGTGGAAAGTTTTAGCCTGAAGGTAAAAGTTATAAGCGTTTGGAAAAAGATCCTTTAGAATGAAGCCACTTCGGCCGCCTTAACTAATACTTTGCTCTTCCCTAGCACTTCTAGTTGCACGTTACAAAGGAGGGGAAACTGAGGCTCAGAGCTGTGAAGAGACTTGCCCAAGGTCACCCAGCGTGCCAATGGGAGAGCCAGGAATAGCAATCATGACCCTGCGAAACACCCCCCATCGTGTGTGTGAACACATAACAATGTGCCCCACCCCATGAAGATGCAGGCAGGATAAATGATCTGTACAGGCCCAGGCAATTATGTACTTGCGCTTTGTTGATCACACACGTACAGCTGAAAATTACCGAAAAATTAGTGAAAATTGCTTACATGCTTTGCTGAATCAGGGCCTGGGGAAGGGATCCCCCCAGGTCTGCTTTAGAAGCCATAGCTTCTGGAGTGTATCAGTCAGTTGGCATGATTTCCACTTCACTGAAATTCGCTAGCCCAAGCGAATGCTTTTTACTTATATAAAATAAAAATCCACATGCATGCTCTGGACTGCAGTGAGAGACAGGAACTCTAGTCGCTGAGATGTTTGCCCCTGCTGTTTGCTGATCCTTTCTCTTTGTAATATTGGTGGACTTCCGTTTTCATCGGCTTGGGAGCGAGGAAACTGAAAAATCCCTGAAGCTCCCGTTATCCAAAGTGCCCTCGGTTTTGGGGTGCCTGAGGTGAGAGACCCTTGTACCTGGTTTTCAGGATGCTCTCAGCACCTACAACTCGCAGTGGTTTCAGCTGGCGCTGTGGGCGGGCCGTCAGCCCTTCGCATAAGTTGAGTCTTGAGTTGGGCACCCAAAATCCATGGACACGTTAGCAAAAGTTGGGCTCCAAACCTTCCACCTGAAAGCCTGCTTTGGCACAGAGTTTAAAGATACATTTTCAGTGGGTTCCCATTAGGAGGGTGTGTTGCCTCCTTAAATTAACATTTTATAGACACAGAGAACTAGCACAGGCTTGTATGTATGATTGCCATCTTAATAATGCTTTTTGCTTGGGCACTTTTTATCAGGAGGTGCCGAAGCACTTTACAAAGCAGGTCAGTATCATTTTACCAATAGGGAAATCAAGGCACCGATGGGGAAGTGACTTGCCCAAGGCCAAAAGAGAGTCAGTGACATGGCTGGCACCTTTGTCTCCCTTTCTCTCCTTGTGACACGCAATTTAGTTTCCTGAGGACTGAAATGGTTTAGCCTAGCTAAAGTCTTTGGGCTCGATATAGGAGTATCTCAATACTAATTAAGGGCTTGAGTTATACATAGGGTTGGTAGAATTCGATTTTTATATATAGATAATTTTGGCAGGTAACACCAATGTCTATTTTTAAGCATTTTTTTCGGGTTTTGTCTATTTAAATTTTAACGGTTGTGCAAAAGTATGGATTTTAAGCATTTTTTTATTATTATCAATTTCAGTTTGCACAGCTGTGGTAAATTTTTGGGGGTCAGACAATAATTATTTAATGCCAAGAGACGCTGAGAGTCAAAAAGTTAAAGCTTTATAACTGTTAAAAACACAAATTGTCAACATCACATGTCAAAATATCCTTAAAACAACCTTTAGTAAAGTAAATATCCTTAAACAACCTCTAGTTTTCAAGCAGCATTTTCCTTTCTTTTCCGGTCTGCAAATTTAAATTATCATCAATGGAAAGTTTGCATGTGTAGCGAAATTGACCTTTACCAGTAAATGTCTAATCCTGCCAAGTTTAGTAATACAGGAGGTCCCAGGTCACTTGCAGCTTTAAACTGGTGAAAATGGTGGATTCTCTGTAACCCTTGGTCTTGAAATCATGATTTGAGGACTTCTGTAACGCGCTCATAGGTTAGGGGTCTATTACAGGAGTGGGTGAGTGAGGTTCTGTGGCCTGCAATGTGCAGGAAGTCAGACTATACGGTCATGATGGTCCCTTCTGACCTTAAAATCTAAGGGTCTGGGAGTCAACCTCCATGATCTAAAAGTCCCTTCTGGCTTTTTAAACTTAAACTAGGAACAGAACCCAGGAGTCCTGAATATACTGTTCAGTAGCCTTAGATAAGATAAAGTCACAATGTCTCTGCAGAAGGAAATTGATAAGGTTTTCAAGGTTGTTGAGGTTGTGAATAGAACTACTGGAAAAGTCCAACGTTATTTCTTTGAACAGATTTGAGGGAAACTGTTTTGATCAAAACTTTCACAGAAAAATCTTTATTTTTGTCAGGAGAAAATTTAAAAATGAAACATTTTGTGCTAGATTGTTTTGAATGGCAATTTTTGCTTTTTGAAATCTGAAAAATGTCAGTTTGGAGATTTGGGGAGTATTTACCTGCCTTTAAAAAAATATTTTCTCCCCCTTTTGCCTGAAAAAGGGAGAGATAGTGGAGGTTGGGGTTCCAGAAAAAATTTCTGGTTTTCGGAAACCCAAATTAATATCAATTTGAAAATGAGATGAACATTCCAGTTTCATTTTGTTTTAAATTTTTTTTAATTAAAAAATTGGAATTGAACCATTTCAACCGAGACAAGACTGCTTTTTCTGAGGAGGAAAAATGCATCCTTGAAAAACTTCAACCAGGTCTAGTTGCAAGAAAGACCTTAAAAAGCCTACGAAGTTGCTGGCCAAGGGGTTCAAATTCCCAGGAGCTAAGTAAGAAATTTGGTTGCAAATCTAAAATTCAGAGAGAAGTTTGCAAACCATTTCAGCAAATCCGGCCTTAATTGTGTGGCTGAGACAGAGTCAGGGAGTCCAGGATTTCAGAAGATCTTGATGCCTCTAGTTTTAGGTCCGAGATGGGGGTTTCCTAAAATAAATCAGATTAAAACACAGCAGATTCCACCGAGTTTTGCTTTTCTTGTTTGAAAGATCATGCAAGGAGTGAATCAAGGGGAAGTAGGCACCTCTTAAATACCTTTGAGGACCTGGAGCATGAAAGGGAACTCAGGCCCTAGACTATCCTGGCCACTGCGCTGTTCCTCCACACTCATTCATTTGGGTTTCCAGATCCCTGTGGAAATCTCAGCCTCTCTCTCCCATCCACCTACAGTGACCAGCTAGCAAATGTGAGTACTCAGGACCGGGGGTGGGAGGTAATAGGCACCTATATAAGAAAAAGCTCCAAATATTGGGACTGTCCGTATAAAATCAGAACGTCTGGTCATCCTACATCCACCTGGGGCTCAACTTTATCTGGCCAGTGGGAATATAAAGCCTAATGCTGATCAGATTTCCAGCAAGGTAACTCCATTGACTTCACTGGAGTTACTCCACATTTACAGATCAGGATCTGGCCTTTCCCCTTCCAAGAGGCGCATGCTTTCAGGTGCCCGGCCAGATTTTGCTTGCGGTGTCCCAGGTACAAACGCGGTGGAGCGGCTGTAGATTTAAGCCAGCGCGCCCCAGATCAGAAGCCGTGTGTCAATATTTGCAGAAACGATTTCCTGCGATAGGCATCATCCACACCTACACCGCAAAGGGCCGGGCCAGGCCCAGCGTCAGGAGAACAATACGCCTCTTGCTTTGTCATGGCTACAGCAAATAACACAGCAGTTGCTAAGTCATCACCTTCTGTCACTCGCGCCCCCAAAGGCCTCTGATGAGCTAATCAAAAACGACTCCCCCTAGTGGACAGAGATGTAACTGCCTGGGAAAAAGTCCACCCAGGTGACTGGACGTGACAGCCAACTTCTGGTCGTCTGCGCGCGTTGCCTGCACCCCTGAGCCCTCAGCTTGGGGCATGCCTGTTTCTGGAGCTGGCCCATTAGTTCTTGAACCCCCCCAGAGGGGTGGGCAGAATGGGGTGGTGATCAGAGGGCTGCTGTCAAACCCAGACTAGCCTCGCCTTTCACCCAGGGTAACGAGGGTTTGCGCCAAACTCGCTCGTCTGTTCTCATCTCTTCCCTTGACTTGTTTGTTCGGTTCCTGCGGGTGCTCTGCTTTGGGGGAAGGATCTAGATCTATGTATTGCCCCTAGAGCGGCTCTTCCAACAGCCATGGCTGTCTCTGAAAAGGCTCATTCAGAAGCAGAACCCAGAAGTCCTGGGTCACGGTGTCCCGTGCTCTCCTCATTTGATTCAGCTCCCAGCCCACAGCGGGGGTAGAACCCTGGAGTCCTGACGCCCAGTCCCACTGCGCTAACCACTAGATCCCACTCCTTTCCCACAGCTGGGATTAGGCCCCAGGAGAGCTGACTCCCAGCGCCCTGGCACTAACCACACGCCCATGCTGTGTGGCAGTTGAGACCCCCAGGCAAGGGGTTCCTTGTGAACCGCGCTACGCCCTTCACTGGGCCGTTCTCGTCCTGTTAGCTCCTTGCGGCTTGAGGCAGGAGGGCGGGATTTGCAACGCAGCTGACTTTGCATTCCTGCCCCATCACGTATTTCCCAGCGGTATCATTCCCCTACTGGCTTCCCAGCTGGCCTCGTCCCAGACTGTGGCTTTTGAGGGTGATGGGGGGGCTGCACACTGGAGCCCCCAGCCCCATGACTGTGGACCCATGCAGTAAAGGCGTGAAGCCAAGGCCCTCTCACAGAGCAAGGCTGTGGGCAC
The DNA here is from genome assembly GCA_007922155.1 of Mesoclemmys tuberculata. Lineage (NCBI taxonomy): Eukaryota > Metazoa > Chordata > Testudines > Chelidae > Mesoclemmys > Mesoclemmys tuberculata. Next base: position 2,160,645 of record ML675714.1, read on the forward strand.
CAGTGGGGGTGGGCTGGAGACAGGCAGGCCTGGATCCCCTCCCATGGGCCAGATCCCAGGTGCATGATGGGCCAGGGGAGCAGACTAGCCTGTCTCCAGAAATGGGGGTGGGACTGACACCCGCCCCTCCCTTCACGCAGCTGTGTGAGGCCTGGGCTGAGCGGTGAGGGGAGGGGGCTGGAGAGCAGCTTCATGCATTCTCGGCACCGCATGGCACGAGGCCGGCCTGGAATTATTTTTACTAGGGCTCTGTTAGCACCGTACAAGGGGCGGCCCCGATATAGACACTTGGGTGCCCGGAGGGAGCCGTCAGGCTGTGACCCGGCCTGACTCAGCAGTCTGAAGTCACACGCGAGCCTGGGAAAGCAGGACCATCACTGGGGGATCCAGAAATACCAGCTGTGCGCCACCCCACCCCACCTCACGTGGGCACCGAGGGGTTGGTTCTTCTGGTCATCGCGACCCCGGGGCTGTGCAGTTGGGTGATAGCTTCAAAGCCAGGAGTCCTGACTCCCAGCTCCCCCATGCGAACCACTAAAACCCACTCCCCTCCCAGAACCGGGAACAGCGCTCGGCCCCTCCGCCCCACCTGCCCACTCTACCCACAAGACGACACTGCCTCACGGTTCAAGTATTTCCCCACATGGCAGCTAAGCCAGGGGCCGGCTGGCAGGGCTGTGCCAGTGTTTGGGCAGCAACCTCTGTCGCCCATGGTGCCAGGCCTGCCGGCTCCACCAGCCCCTTTCCCCCATGGAAGCTGAAGCAGAGGCTGGATCTCTGCTGGGACGGGAGGGGAGGAATTGAAGGCACCAGATCCCTGAAAACTATAAATCACAGACCCCATGTGAACTGCCTGGGGGCCACTGGACCCACGCCCTCGCAGAGCTGGGCATAGAGGACTGAGAGTTGTCCTAATATACGGTGCTTTATTAGGTGTCTTGTGGAAGTGCAGAGGAGCTCCCGTGCCACACGAGCACCCTGTTGTGCCAGGCACTGCACAGACATAAAACAATCTTTGATACTTGCAGACTGGCTCTGATTCAGAAGCAGGTTTAATCTCCCTTCCAGAATGCCTCGTTGGCCTTGTCATCTGTTTCTCTCTCCAGTCCCTCTTTGCATCTGGCTGAGGTCTTGACCTCAGAGACATCCTGCAGCAGGGAGTTCCATGTTCCAGCAGTGTGACGTGTGAGGAAAGGCTTTCTTTGTATTGGTTTTGAATTTGTTCAGGGACTGGAGATGAGTGCAATGGGTGTAAATAGAGGAGGTTGGATCTGGTGGGGCTGGGGCATAGTTGGGGGAAGGCAATTTCTTTGCACCTTTGACGCTCTCCCTCTTTCTCTCCCGCTCTGTGTTTGTCTGTGCATATCTCACACTCGTCTCTCTCTCTCTTTGGGAAGCTTCCTCTACGTATACAGCAGGATTCACTCTCCCCTGCCCCCACTTGTGACTAGCACCTTCCAAAGAAATAGCAGAAGCAGAAAATAGCTGGTTTTTATTTGCAAGTGCTTTGCACGCAACTGGCGGGAGCCAGGCTTCATCTGGGAGCTGAAAGGGGATGTCGGATGCAGTCCCCACCCTGCAATCGCTACTTTCCATGTGCAATCTCAGCTCAAAACCACGCTGGTCCCCTCCCCTTGGATCATCTTCCCCATCAAGATCCAAACCACTCCAGGGGATTGAAATTGCAGTTAGTTGCCCTGTGTGAAATCCTTCTTCATGGGAGTGACTTTCACAGCTCACAGTTTAAAACCCTCTGTGGATTTTAATCCAGCAACCTCCCAGAACTTGAAACCCTGTCCCCCCCTCCCCCGTCCCCCAGGTAGTCTGCAGATCAGCAGTAAAAATCCTGACCTCTGGTGGGACTTAACCCCCCAGCTTTTCAGAATCATGGGGGTGAAGCTGTTTCTGGGCCCACAGCAATCCCAGGTGTGCCCCATTGTGCCCCGGAGACAGCGTATGGGAAAAATGACAGGGGGCGAGAACTCTTCTAATGCTCTGAACATGCAAATTGCCAGAACAAGATGCTGATGGCAGTACATTGCACAGGTCTTCAGATATGATCGTACTCCACTCCGCCTCTTGTCCATGAACTTGTCCATGGGATCAACTCTTTCCCACTGGCCATTCCCAACTTCTACTGGCACCAAAATGAGAGGTCGTTCACAGAGAATGGGGCTGATCTGCCACCCTCCCTTACCAGAGGGATGAAATAGATGACAGTGTTGACTTTTAAATGATCAGCCCTAGGGCATCTGAGTTCCCGTCTCCCTGAGCTGAATGGGATACATTACACCTCTCCGTGCTCTTGTTCCAGGCTCTTTGCAGACTCAAGCAGACATCACTTACATGAGTCTCGCTCTCAAGGTTTTCTTTGAGACCAGCACAGCTACTTTAAAAAAAAAAAAAGAAAACTCCGATTCTGGAGAACAAGAGAAATGCCAGCATGCCCCATGGGTGGTTTTCTGAGCTGGGGAGCCAGCTCTGCAAACATTTCTCTGCTTCTTCCCCTCCACTGTTGCACGTCATACAATAAACAATTTTTAAATGAAAGCTGAGATCAGCACATGGCTCCAGGAGCTGGGGCTTGAAAATAATCAGCAAGGGCACTTCTCTCCCCACCCAGCTCCCTGTCTCATTATCCCTTGGAGCCTGGTTTTTTATCCCTCTCCGGGGTTGTTCTCTCTCCGTTAGCGTTTCAGGCTGTGGGATTTGATGGGACTAGGGGTACGGAGATTGTTGGGCAAAAGGAAGCATTAATTGTAAATGTCGTAACTTTGGGACCGATTTTTCTAGGATAGATCAACAGTATCAGGGGCTGAATCTGGCAATAAGGGACATAGCTCCCTCTGGGTGCTGGCTGCAATTGGAAAATCCAGACTTTATGTAGGCACTTAGACGGGAGTGAGGTATTTGAGGATAAATGGCCCTTGAAACCTTGGGAAATTACTTGAAGAGCAATAATCCCTAGCTCTCCGCTAGTGCTGGGTTCTGTTCTCAGCTTTGCCCGTGGCCTGCTGGGTGACCTCAGGCAGGTGACTGCCCCACTCTGTGCCTCAGTTTCCCCCTTTTGATAGCGATCTCCCTTGTAAAGCACTTTGAGATCTGGGGATGGAAAGTGCCAGGGATTGTCAAGTTTTGCAAATACACAGAAGGGAAGCAAGGCAGAGGTAGAGCTGGGGGACAGAACCCAGGAGTCCTGCAGGAAATTCCAGCCGGCTCAATTTTAAAATAACTTGAGATGAATTGGCAGTGAAACGCTGCGTCTGTAACTGCCTAAATCCGCACCCCTCGAATCCCCGCTGACAGCACTTAGTCACTTGCCTGCAGTAGTAGCACCTGTGCTTGTGATGAGCTCACGTCGCACATGTTCAAGCAGAGGCAGAGCGGCTGGTACGTGAATGGAAAATCCAGCAGGGCGTGGTGGCTGGCAATTCAGCAAGGGGCACTCTCAGCAAGCAAATCCAGGGGCTGCTGGAGGATCCAGCTTTTGGGTGAGGCCTGTCCCCATCTGGCAGCGTCGGGAAAATACTCAGATCCTGTTGTCCAAAGCCTGCCATGTTCTGATCCCCCGAGTTTTCAGTCACGTTGCCCTGGATTCTTTTTCACTTCCTGTCCTATTCCTGCCGCGTTGCTGTGACAGCTAAACAGCGATCCCAGCGATGGCTGCACCTGAGTGCTGAATTCGCAGTTCCTATGCAGCAGCATTGCTGCAGAGCTGGTTCAAAAGGTGTCGTGCCCCCGCCTCAGAGGTAGTTTCAGTGCCAGGTTCCCTGTGTGGCATTGCTGTGCAGTTTTTAAACTCTTCCACCTCAGAGGTGGCTGCATCTTAGTGCTGGGTGAAAAAAGGTATAACCAGCCAGCATAGTAAGTATAACTTACTAAATCATATGGGATGTAAGTGGCTAGAAAAAAGGCCTTTTATATTAAATTGAATTTATGCTGGGCATCCTTTTCCAGATATTTTCCTTTTAAATGAATCATTGATTTCCAAGCTGTGGAAAAGAATGCTTGGAATTGTAGACAGTTTGGTCAAATGAAATTATTTTTATTATTGTTATTCTATTGTCTCTCAGTTCACACAGTTTTTCTCCAGAACCCCTGGAGTTGGTTGGAAAACACAAAATGATCTGATATTTTCCAGTCCCAGGGAGGTGATGGAAAATGTTTCAGAAAGTGGTTAAATAACTTATTGGAGGATTTTCCTGTCCTCAGATCTCTCCCTGGAGCCTATTAAAAGGCCATTGTTTGAGCGGATAGTAGTGTTTTCCTTATATAACCTCTTCCAAGCCACATTCAATCCATTCTCCCCCAGCGTTGATATTTACAAATTTGTTCGCCTTGCAAGGAAGGGATGGTGATGTGGCTGCGGCCATGCATTGGCTGCTCATTTGACCACATGGAGCTGTTTCTGCTTCCTGACTGGTTGACTTACTAATGCCATGACCCCGCTGTGCTGGGTGCTGTATTTTGTTCATTATGGGATCACGGCTGTGCACGTGGGGCTGTTTCCCTCTTAACACTCCTGTAATTGGATGCCATTCGGGAAATCCGATTGATGGGAGTTTGGATTTCAAAGAAGACAAAGCCATAGGTGTGCTATAGTGGGTCGAGCAGTGCCCTAGAACTCAGGCCATATGGGTTCTGAGCCCGGTGAGGGAGCCGGGGCAAGTCACTTCCCCTCTCTGAGCCTCAGTTTTCTCCACCTTGGGGGTATTTAAATTGTAAACTCTTTGGGGCAGAGACTGCCTCTCACCGGCACAGTGGGGCACCAGTCTAGGTCAGGGTCCATGCAGCACTGAGCATAATGGGGACCAAGCTCTTGGCTAGGATCTCCAGGCACCGTTGTAACGGTTACAACGCAGACCACAGACAATACCCATTTAATAGATCAATAGCGGGTGATTGATAGGAAATAACCCCATGGGGGACAGACGCCAGCTGGCAGGATGTACAGCCTTCTGGCAGGGGATGTGACCTGTCCCCAGAGGGAAGGAGTTCCTTGTTAACTCAGGCGGGGGTCGGTGCTGAAATGGACCGTGGTGGCTGGAGAAAGTGTGTCACCTTTCTGATTAATAGGTGTTTTACAGTAGTGCCTAGGAGTCCCAGTCATGGAAAGGACTCCATTGTGCTAGGTGCTGTACATTATGTATTATGTGTTTTACGGTACCACCTAGGATCCCCAGTCATGGACTATGGCCCCACTGTTCTAAATGCCAGAAAGCTTAGTCTGGAGACTGCTCTGTTTCCCTCAGGTGGGACTGTGTGTTACTAGCTTTGAAGGTGCAGGGGGAGAGACCCCCAGATTTGACCCTAGATTTCACAGGGTCTGGCGTGGTCCAGGCAGCGCTCTGCTAGCCATGTATCGCATCAAGGCTGAGCAAAGGCTGCTCCTGCCGGCATGCACACCCCTGGCCCTGTGGGCGGGGAGAGGGAGGTGCCGCCACACCCGGGGCTGGGGGAGGAAGGACAGGGGTGTCAGAGGCAGATGAAGGAAGGATCCCTGAGACAGGGTCCTGGCCAGGCAGCTGGTGGGGCTGGAAGCCAGGACACCTGGGTTCTATTAGCAATGGAATCAGTGCACCCTACTCTGGATCTGCTGTTGAACCACAGATGCCCCTCAATGCTGACCCCCAGCCCCTAGTTATTCCAGCCCTGGACCCCCCCAGCTTTGCCAATGCCCCTCAGTCCCAACCCGCAGCGCCCTGCTGTCCCCGCCCTGAGCCTCCCGAACAGAGACAGCCAATCCTGCCCTGCTCTGACCTTCCTCTCCGCTCGATCGCCCGCTCACATCCGTCTCTGCAGCCGTGCTGCGTTTGGAGCAGGCCAGGCGTTCAGGCCAGAGAGTCGTGGGGGAAGAGGAAGCCCCCGTGCTGGGCTGGGATGCAGATCGTGGTCCACGAGGGTGATCGGGCCCAGAAAGGTCCATTCCAGGCCCAGCTGGGGAGGGGCCCCGGTAGCTCATATTGTGTGATGCATACACATAAATCCAGCTCTGACAGGATGGCTGGAAACAGGAGACAGGGTTTCCGGAGCTGCCACTTAATCTCCCTGCTTTCTAAAATCTATTTTTAGGGTCATCTTTAACTGCTCCAGAAACAAGATGCCCGCAGCCCTGGGGCGGGGCTGAGTCAAGGGGATGGCTCGGAGAGCTAAGCCTCAGGCTCCTGGTCTCAGGACGGGGCGCAGCTCCAGGGGAATCTGCCCAAGGAGGCTGGGGCTTAAGGGGGGCGTTTGGGATGATGGGGGAAAAGGGGACCCCTGATCGGATGGGGGTCTGCCACTGGGGGCTCACCTTGCCTTCCCTTCCTCCCAGCAGGTGTTGGTGGATCCGTCCCCTGGGGGTTTCGGAGAGACCTGACCTGACGTGGTGAATCTGCCCCTCCAGACACTGTCCATGTCCCCGGTTGGCTGGTGAGTCCCTGTTATTGCATCCCTGGCCCCCTCTGAGATGCAGGCGCACCGCTGGAGACAGGCAGCGAAGGCTGCTCCCCTCACTGGCCATGGGGCTGAGGCTGAAAGGGCTGCTGCCTTCTTCTGCCTACCCTGGGACTGGAGCTGCCCTGGGGCTGAGATGCTGCGGGGGGAATCAAACCCAGCTCTCACATGTGGCAAATCGTTGCCTCCTGTCTCCATAGGCAGCAGGTACAGGAAGTGGGATGAGCGGTCCCCTCACAGCATTGCTGTGCTGTGATCAAAACAGCTGCTACACCCCACCCCAGAGGCAGCTGCATCTCCAGCCCGGGCAAGGGATCCCTGCAGAAGCAGAGGCGGCCGCGTTTCGGCAGCAGGTGCTTGTTCCCTGTGCAAGGCTTTGGGGCAAAAAGGCGACAGTGTTGCCACTGAGTGATTTTCCCCCCTCCCACTTCCCCAGCGGAGATTTGACCCCTCTCTGGATTTGTGTGGGTCGAAGGAGTGAGCTGGGGGGAGGTCCAGGAGTTGGGGGATGGGAGCGCAGGATGATAGGGAATGTGGCTGCACCTGGAGGAGGAAGGGGGTAAGCCCATGGCACTGCCAGGCGAGCGGGGAGGATTGGGGCCATGGTTTCACAGGTGGGTGCCTCCCCCAGGTTCTAGGAAACTGCGTCAGCCCTGCCCCGTAGGTGCAAAGTCACTTCCTCACGGTGGGTGCAGCTGTGAACTTCCCCTTGGCACCTTGCCCGGCCCAGCTGGGTCATGGCGCCAGCCGCATCTTCAGTGAGGAAGGGGCTCCTGTCCCAGGCATGCAGAGATGCTGGGGGTGGGATGGGGGGAACGGGGCGGTACTGGGCACCTCAACTAATCGGTGCCTCTGCCGGTTCCCTCTGCCCAGGGTCTGTACCCACTGTGCCATGCCAAGCCCCCGCCCCGCTGGCCTGGGACAGGGTGTGGGAGACCAAGCGCAGGTGTGATTTCTGCAGGGGGGGTGTGATTTCTCTGTGTGTGTGTGTGTGTGTGTGATTTCTCTGTGTGTGTCTGGAACTGCGGGTGTGATTTCAGCTTGTCTGACTGCATGTGTGCAACAGCATGAGAAAGTGTGCGTGTGATTTCTGCATGCGCGTGCGCAGCCGTGATCTGCTGGGGGGTCAGTGGTTTGGCTGTACCTGCGTGTGACAGTGTGAGCGAGCGAGCGTGGGTGGGCGTGGGCATGGCGTGGCGTGCCGGTGTGACGTCTGGGTGTGCACACCGTGAAGCAGAGTGCGGTCACCTGCAAGCAACCGGAGCTATTGCGTGAAGCAGCACCACAGACCTGCAGCACTCGCTGTTTTCTGGCCTTGCAAACATGGGCAGCTTGGGCCGGGGCACCTTGGAAACAGGCCCTGGCTGTTTCCCTCCTTCCTGTGCTGCCTGGCATCCGAGATCGGGGGTGTTTGCCACACCCCAGGATGACCAGACACAACCCTCTGCCCCCTGGCAGCACAGCAGAGGCTCGGGACCCAGACATATTTCACAGCTGCTAGAAGGAAACATGGAGCATCCGTGTCTTTACGCTCCTCGGCCTTTCTTCTTCCCGCCCCCCCAGCCCCATGGATCTGCGGCATGTCACTGGGACTGCACCCCTGCGCGGGAGGGGCAGCGAATCCTTTCCCGAGCTCGAGGCGGGAGGCGACTTTCAGCCACCTTTGTGTTCCGAGTGTCCGGGGGGGTCTTGCCCAGGCCTGGTGTAACTTGGAGCAGACTTGGGGCTGCTGGAATTTACGTTCTGCCCCCCATGGCAGGCGGATTGCAGGGTGCTCCGGCCTTGTCCCCAGGCCCCCCTGCAGCAGGCTGTTTCCTTGGAATTGAAGCTGTGAGAAGCAGATGCGCCTCACTGAGTCAGTGCTGGCCCCAATGCCCCAGTGCGGCACTAGGGGGCGCTGTGCTGTGTTCGGTGAGGGATCCCCGTATAAACAGCCCCTGCGCCCCACCCCAGAGGTGGCTGCATCTGAGCATAGGACACAGCCCTGGGGGGATGGAAGGCGCCATGAACTGTATTTCTGACCTACTCTTTGCTCAGCTACCGCTGGTGCCAGCAGAGTGTTGCCCAGAGACTCCAGGCCACCTCCCAAAAGCTGACTCCTTCCTCTCGTATCTTTTCAGCTTGCTGGACAGAGTGCGAGGTCCCACCCAGCGTGGGCAGCAGCGACACCAGCTTCTCCCTGCCCCTGCCGGCTGGGGTTCCTGGTGATGCGATTTTTATCCTACCACCCAAAATCACATTGCCAGGGATTTCCAACGGGCCGCGGGCCCCAGCGCCCAGGAGCCAGCCCTGACCTCTGCCGCCACATCCCCCTACCAGCTGCAGGAGCCCCGAGAGGATGAGGAGCAGAGCACCCCACCACGGTAACTCAGCAGGGAGCCAGGTATGGAGGGCCTGGGGGGGGCTCCCTGTCCAGGAGGGGGACTGAGGCAGGGGACAATGCATGGGGAGGAGCGGAGGGCAGAGGGGGTGTTTGGAGCTGATCCCTGAGCTGCAACCCGGAACCGCCCAGCGCCCGCCCGACGCCGGGGGGCAGGACTTAGCTCACCTGTGAACAGAGATAGCGTCGTGTTCACAGTGGCTAAGTTCCGCCCCCCGGGGTCCGTCTCCTGGGCCTCGGAGCCTCCCCGGCAGCAGGGGCGGGGTCCAGCGGTTGGTGTAGCGGGGGGCTGGGAGCCAGGACCCCTGGGTTCCGTTCCCAGCACTGCTGCCGTCTCGCGGGGGCCCCGCGTGCCGCGCTCCCGAGCTCCGCCTCCCGTGCCTACTGAGCTGATACGCAGTTGCTTTGGTTAAACTGGCTCAGTTCAGCAGGAACAGGAGTCCGGCTCCAGCCTCGCGCCGGCCGGGAGCCCCTGCTGGCATTGCTCAGCCCAGAGCCCTGCCTGGGACCCGCGTGCCAGGCTGGGATCCCGCAGCCACGGGGCTCGCCCTTCCTGGGGTGGGGGAGGGCATCCTGGGCCCCACCCCATTCCCACTCCTCCTCTGCACCTTCCCCATTCGCTCCATCTCTGCTCCGCCCGTGCGCCATGTGGCCAGGGGACCCTTTGGAGCTGGCCTCCATCCAGCTGGCGCCAGGAAGTGCAGTGCCAGCGTGCCCCCCGGCGCGGCGTGTGTGCGTGTGTCTTGCTGCCTGCGCTGGGCGAAGCCGAGAAGCTTTGAGCTCAGCAGGGTGCCCTGGGAATAAACACTGCTGACCCGTCAGAGCCTCCGAGCCATTTCTTACAGGGGGTCCTGGGCGGCTGGGGTAAGGGTCTGGGGGGGGGCGGGGGAGGGGGAGGGAACAGCCAGGTGTGCGCAGGAGGGGGAATGGCCCCACCCAGCTCCTCTCTGTGCTGAAGGGGGTCCGAGCAGGGGCTGGGAATCAGGACTCCTGGGTTCTATTCCCATAGTGAGGAGGGGGAAAGGCCTAATGGTTAGAACGGGGGGGGGGATGGGAGTCAGGACACCTGGGTCCTGTCCCAGTTCTGCCCCTGATTCTTTGTTCAGCAGAGCCATCAGAGAAGGGCCCACGGCCCGACCTCCCAGCCAGCAGCAGAATTGAACTGGGCGGGGGAGTTCCCCTCACGGCCAGGCAGCCAGGGTGGAGGGTTGGTGTTTACTGGGACACCCATGTTATTACAAATACTGGGGGCCCTCTGCTGTCAAGGGATGGGACCCAGCTGGCCTCGTGGCCGGGACCACCCGTCCTCAGAGTTCAGCACGTCTCTCCCACACCCCGCGGCCTGAGCAGAACGTTGGCCAAGCCGAAGCTGCCTGCCTTACTTGGCAATGGGGGCGTGCTCCCCCCAGTCAGTGTGGCATTAAGGGGCGCTGCGGGGAGTGGGGTGGGGGGCTTCGGAGGGGGCGCTCTCCCCTATGAATTTGTGCTAACCCAGGTGCCCAACCACACATTTCACCACGGGATGAAAGCATTAGCGCTGTCGCCCATTAAATGATCAGCCGGGCCAGCCCCGCCCGGAGACGCAGGGGGCAGCGCCCACCTCCCTGAGCGAGGCTCAGGCGCTCTGCAAACTCGGGCAGACCTGGGTGAGGAAAGCTGGGAGCCTACAGAACAAGCTGGTGCTGGGCACCAAGTGGCACCGCGTGAGACTGTGTGCTGCCCCAGTCCGAGCGCTGGGCTTTGGAATCCGATTACCCGCCTGATCTGCAGCCACCTGGCGACCGCAGAGACCCAGCCCCGAGTTGGGTGTTTTGCCCACCGTGCTGCTACCTTCCCCTATGGCGCTGTGGGGACTGAAGCCACAGAAGGGCTGGTTCCTCTCTGCCGTGGGGCAGGATGAGGCTGGGGGGTTGGCCAGGGGTGGCTCACATACGCCAGCAAGAACATCCCCAGAGCAGGGGAAAGGCTTGGACACACACACACCCCAGGTAAGTTGCTACCAGCCATCCTGCTCTTCTTGCTGCCCAGCATGGAGGGGGCTTCTGGCACTTGGGAGAACTTGGGTGCAGATCCTGTTCCCCATCGCCCCATGAGAAGGAACTGAGGGTGTTTCTCTTGTGCCCCCCCCACACACCTGGGATCACTGGTGCCCCCCATCCCTGCAGGGCATCAGCACCACAGCAAAACGGCAGCCCAAGCCGAACACCCTCAGCACTGCGTCCCGGGGGGGCGGTATCGCTTCCTCCTTTGGGGCTCTGGTGAGGAACTGAGAAATGGGAGGAAACATGTGATGGAAATGCCCCTCCGCCCTCCGCATGGAGCCTGCCCAGAGGGGACCGTTGGGAGAACCACAGGCTTCCTGGAGCCGCCTCTTACGGGAACGCGGAGCCGCAGGGCTATTGTGACACAGGAAGAGGGGATGGGCAAGGGACGGCCGTAGGGTAGCAGCCTGGTGATGGACTCACAGCAGGGCAGGCTCCCTCACGCAGTACCAAGATGCAGCTGCATCTGCGGGGGGAGAGCTTGGCAGCTGTTCAGGTGTCACTTACCAACGCTGCAGGAGGACTGCTCCTGAAATTCAGCCACCTCTGGGGTGAGGCACTTGGGCTCTTTATACAAGGGTTGCTCACCCGGCTGCCTCTGAGGTGGAGACGTGGCAGCTCGCCTGATGCACAGCCCTTTAGGACCGAAAGTGAAGGAAAAATCAGTCATGCCATGAACCCACAGGGAAATTTAGAGCATTAGGCGATGTCACGGAAGCTAATGCACTGATTGACCACGTGACCTCAGAGCCAAGTCACATCCCCCTCTTGGTGCCTCAGTTTCCCCGCCTGTAAACAGGGGTGATGATTTTGACCCTGCTGACAGGATGCGCGTGAGGGGCCAGGCCCCCGTGCGCCCTTCACGCCGGTGCAGGAATGTCTTCTCCCTGGGATGACGCCGACCAACGTGCACAACAAGGCAGGGCTGGGCGCGGCAGGTGCCCGCTGAACAACTGCCTGAGAAGAGCCCAGCGCTGTCTGATTCCCCCCCACCTGGCTCAGCCCCCAGCCCACGCAGTCCCTCCCAGCAGCCCCGCGGGCAAATTCCTGGCCCAGCGCGGCGCAGAGGAACGTTTCTCAGCAAGTCGAGGCTTCGTGGCAATTAACGGATTAAGGGGATCCAGATCCCACCCACTCTGAGTCCCTGGCTGCCTGACGCCTCGACCAGTCTGGCCTGCCCCCCCGCGCCAGGCAGGCGGCGGTAGGCCTGGGTGTTCACACACAGGCGACTGGGCGGCCTCACCCCAAAGCGCACGGAGCGGTGGCTGGTTCAGGGCGGGGGGGCACGGCGTGGCGTGAGTTTGATGGGGCTCAGCACAACCCGCAGCAGGACACGCACCCGTTATAAAGCTGACCCTGGGCAATGCCATGGAGCTTCAGCTCCCCTGCCCCTACCCCTGGAGGGAGTTGGGGGGGCGCTTGCAGAATCGCCCCGGTCTGTGGCTACTGAGACCCTGCGTTCCTCGGCTATGCACGGGCTGCCGCCTGAGAAGAGGGCTTGGGAATGTGTGCAGAGCCACTGAGGTAACACCCCCGCTGCCATGGGGGAAAATGAGGCCTGGCGAGGGGAATGAACGTCCTGACACCCACTCCCCCTTCCCCCCCCCCAGGGCTGGGAATCGGACCTAGGATTCCTGACTTGTACCCTCCCCCCTCCTCCTCGCCCCATCTCGCCCCAAACCGGCTCCTGAGGCCTTCACCGAGCACAGCCGTGCCTCTTCGATTCCTGCCCAGACTTGGTTCCCCCCGTCCACTGGCCCATGCAAGACAGGGGGGCAGGGGGCTTTTGGGGGCTAAAGGGGTGGTTGAGCCACAAATCCCTTCACCACGTGCCTGTGTAACTGGGGACCCCAGCCAAGGCCTGCACAGCAGCTGGTAGTTTTTTTTTTGGAGGGGGAGGGGGCTCAGGGGTGCTGCAAGGGGGGGGTTCACTTTCCAGCCATGGATAAAGGCCTGTCAGGAAGTTATTGTCTGTCTGGGGCGCTTTGATCTGAAATGTCAGCTAGAAATAGCACCAAAGGAAATGGAACTAGCCTGAAACGATCTCCTCCCCCCCAGCCCAGCGCCTGCGCCCAGCCAAGACCCAATGGGGTGGAGGGGCAGAGGAAGTGGCCCCGGGGGGGGGGGGGACATGACGCTACGTGGTTGGTGTGTGGATGGGTCCAGACTCCAGGGTTCTGTTCCCAGCATTGGGGGTGGGGTGGGGAGGGGGAAATGCAACAGCTCCTGCTGCCTCCCTGCATCGAAACCAGAGCCAAGCCTCCTAGACCCCCCCCCCGCCAACTAATGCCTCCTGCCCCACCCCCAAGGGCAGAACCCACGGCAAAGCCGTGCTCTGGTTTCACACCACCAAGGGGAAAACCCTGATTAAACCCTGGCGAGGCTGCAGACTAGGCAGGGCCGGTGCTGCCACACCGCCAGTGACCAGACCCTTTGGAGCCACCCCAGCCAGCCAGCTTCAGACCCCCCCCCCGCCCGGTCCTCCAGCCCCCAGCTAATCCAGCCAGGCAATGCTCAGTGCCTCATAGTAGGTATATTACGGTAGCACCTAATACATCCAGCTGAGCTCAGGACTCCCTGGGGGAGGGTTGGGGGGGGGGGCATTGTGCCATGTGCTGCACAGCCACCGAGCGTGAGCGTCTCTACCCCACTCCTTCACCCCATTGTGCAGGTGGGGAAACTGAGGCACAGAGCATCCACGTGCACGAGGACATGAGTGGCTCAGGGTCACCCATGGCCAAAGCCATGCACCCTGCACCCCTCCCCTCCTCTCCCCCCACCAGCCCTGACCCCCCCCCCCACACCCCCAGCACAAGGACCAGCTGCCTGTCCCCTGGCCTGCATGGGCCACCCATTAGGCTTCTGCCCAGGGCCGCTTTTGCCCCGCCCAGTTATTCTAGGCTGGGTCGCGCGAGGCCCGGCAGCATTGGGTCACTATGGAAAGGGTGCGTCGGGCCCGCGCTACAGGCATCGATGACGTGGCCGCGGCGCCAGCTCATGGCTTGTCTGGCAGCGGCCCTGGGTCGGTGGCGGAGTCACATGGGGCCGCGGGTCTGGCCCACATACACGGGGCTAACTGAGCACCAGCGTCAGGGGCTGGGTGGGCCTGTTTCCTGGGTCAGCTTGGCAGATATGCTGGAATTGCTTCACTCTCCCCTGCAGCGTGGGGCACGGGGGCCACGTGCGGGTGCAAATGGCAGCGGCGTCGTCCCAGGCCGGCTTTAATCATTGCTTTGCGACTGTCAGTGACGCAGCCAGAGCTTGGGGGGCCTGTCACAGGGCTGGGCGGGCGAGGATCTGTGGGTTGCACCTTCGCACTAGTGGCACACGACAGTCGCTGCTGACCTTAAAGTCTATGAGATGGGGAAACTGAGGCACCAGGGAGGGTGCGGGGGGGGGGGGCAGAATGGCATAGAAAGTGCAGCAAAGCAGAGTCAGAACCCAGGCACCCTGGTTCTCAGCCCCCATTGCTGTAACCACTAAGCCCCACTCCCCCTCCAGCAGCACAGCTAGCCCCCCCACTAAAGCCCCAAGGCCTATAGGCTGGGGAGGGGGCTCGGTTTGCGGCCTTGTAGCTAACATGACCCCCCCAAATGGAGGCACCGTGCCCCCCCCCGTGTGGGCAGGCCATGTTGCTGCATGGTTGGTAGCAGAGGCTCCTGAGAACAGCCCCGGAGCGAAACCCAACCGCAGCCGCACGTAGCTCACGAGACTGGGGCACTGGTGGGGGTTCGGTGGGTGCCAGGCGCCCCCTGGCGGGGGCCCATGGGGAAAGAGCCGCTTGGCTTTGCAAACTGGGGGGGGTGAGGTGGGGCTGGGTTCGGCCATGGCTGAGCGAGGCTTGGCAGCAGCTGGGGACGCCTGGCCCAGACTTGGGCAGCGTGTGGCTAGGCGGACACGGCCATGGCCAGGCTCCCAGGAAGGGACACGGGCAGGAATAGAACCCAGGAGTCCTGCCGCCTAGCTCCCCTCCCTCAAACCACTAGACCCCACTCCCATCCCAGCACCAGGAACAGAGCCCAGGTGTCCTGGCTCCCAGCCTCGCCCCATCTGTGGCTCTGGCGCTATGGGATAAGACCTGGTGCAAGAGGATCCCCCCCCTCCCCCCCAGCTCAGCTGTCATCACGTCCATCCTGCGGCCGACATGCGCAGCAGTCCTGACTCAGCGTGGGGGGGGCAAGAAGCTAATTCCTGCCACCCTGGCCCCCCCCCAGCTGATGTGAGCATCCACGGGTCCAGAGCCAGTGGAGTGGCAGCATCCGTCCCCCCATGCACTGCACCCGGGCCCTTCCCCTGTGCAGCCTGGGGGGGCCTCACAGGGTGGCCACGAGGCCTGGATCCCCAGGGACCTCGCCAGACACAGCACGGCCCAGGGAGAAGGCCACGGAGTGTCTGCTTCTAGCCCCGGTGCTCCTAGGACCTGGGCTAGTTGTCTCGTCCCAGCGTTTCTGGGGGTAGGTAGCTGAGTTCTGTAGTGTCTCCCAGCACACGCCCCCCCCAAACCCAGCCGGGGTCTGGGCCGCGCCTGCCCCCCAACTCAGCCAGGGTCTAAGCCGTGCACACGGCCCTCCCCAAACCCACCTGGGGTCTGGGCCATACACACGGCCCCCCCAATCTCAGCCGAGGTCTGGGCCGTGCACATGGGCCCCCCCAATCTCAGCTGGGGTCTGGGCCGCGCCCCGCGCAAGTAGCAGCAGGTCCCTCAAGCTAATGACACATTTGTGAAAATTGTGTTTCCTTCGCTCCCTTCTGAATTTGGCCCCTGCCATTTTCCTCCAACAGCCCCTCCTGGCCCAACCCTCCCTGCCATGGGCCCGCACGGCTTAGCGAAGCGGGGTGGCCTCCACCCATTGCTGTCTCTGGGCCCAGGGGATGGATGCATAACTCAGCCCCCTGGGCTGGCCGGCTCCGTTCCGGGCCCCACTGCTCCGGCCGAGGGGGTGCCGCCCCCCCTCCAGAAACCTTCTCACTTTCCACCCCAACATTCGCCCTGTAGGCAGCTGGGAGGCGCCAGGGAAAGTCACACCCGCCGCTGGAGGCAAGAACCCCCTAAAATGTCTTTTTTGTTTTGTTTTTAATGTTAAAACTTTTACAAAAAATACAATAAAATAAACAATTCAATAAATAGAAAAAAATTACAAAAGTACATGATTTTTTTTTTTACTATAGGCAGGGAAACGAACGAACGAAGGAACAAAGGAACAACGACCGTTAAGTAACAAAACAGATCAGCAAGGCCCTTCAGCAGAGCTGTGCAATATAGAATAATATAGTCTGCCCCTCCTAGGATCCCAAGGGACATGGAGTATTCAAATCAAATAGCCCCCCTCACCCCCCGTCATATCAGACCCTCTCTTCATATATATTAATTCTTTTTAAATTATCTTGTCTTCACAAAAATCGAGTTTGTCATGTGAACATGTGGTGTCTTTCCTGAGTAGAATTTAGCCAGAGGAAAATGAAATTTGGAAGGGAGTGCCCTCTAGTGGATGCTGACAAATTACCCCCCCGGCCCCCCCACCGGGGGCAGAAAAAGAAAAGTAAAAAAATTCTCCTTAGCTCTTAGGAGTCTTGTTCTGGCCTGAAGAAGGGGGAGTCTGAGGTATGAGACGAGCAACGCTACAAAATAGGAAAGCATCCGGCAAGTCCAGATCTGTGTGCTGGGAGAGGCCAGACTGCGAATCCTTCACTTGAGGGGTGGCTGCAGAATGGATAGCGCCCCCAGCCACACAGGGGTGCTCTACAGGCTGGATTAGGGCCCCCCCAGCAGATGGGGCACGGATTAATCTGCCTCTTCCACCCTTATGGGTTGAAGCAGAAATACTGAGTTGGGGGGGTAGGGTAGGAAGACGGGATCAGAGATAATGGGTGGGAGGTTTGGCCCCTAAATATTCAACTGAAAAGACCCCCCCCTCCGTCCCAGCTGGAAAGGAACCGAAGAACTGAAGGGACAAGAAATCCACCATGATGGTGGCTCGTGGCTGGGAGCTCCATCGAGGGAGAGGAAAACACAAAGCCCCAGGGAGGGGAGACTGCAGGTCCCGGGCACAGGAATCAGGCCAGAGCTGCTGGGGACAGTCAGGGTACAACCAAGGGCAAATGGCTCCTCCCCACCGCTCTCAGACCCAAACAATCCCCCTGGCCCAGAGCCGGCTCGCCCCGGAGCCGCTCAGACCCCCGCAGGCGGCTCCAACACTAGGGGGATGGGCTCTGGCTTCCCGCCACCCGCTGTCTGAGTCCATCCTGCCCTCAGACCCTTTGCCAGCAGCTGCGGATGCCTCAGCGAAGGATCTTTAGCCCTTCGAAAGCCGGGGAACAGGCAGGGCGGCAGGAGCTGAAGGTCTGGCCTGCTGGGGCCCCCGTGGGGTTATGGCTGCGGATCCTAGCGGCTGCAAGCTGGCAGAAGGGAAAGCAATTTGAGCACCATCCCTGTGCAGCGATGGAGCCAGATTGCGCGGCCCTTGCCCTGCTTCACCTCTGTGGGGGCAATGGCCCAGGCGGGGCCTTCAAACATCTTGGGTTCAAATCCTCGAGGGGGGATTTTTGGGCAAAACATGGCACTGGCGCAGTGAGCTCCAGGGCGGTGCCAGAGCTGGGTCCAAGCATGATGGATCCCCCACCTAGCTCAAGAGCAGAATGGAGCCAGCAACGCTGCCAAGGCATGGGCTAAAATCACACTGGCACACAGCTCTCTGCTGCTGCCCAGCCCAGGATCAGGCCCCCCCGCCTCCCCCTCCCCCTCCCCACCAGCCTCAGACCCAGGCTGGCCCCGGAGCCAGTTGCTTCTGCCCGTCTCTGACGCCCGTTTGGCTCCGCCAGACGATCCTTCAAGACAGACGGCCGGTGGCCACAGCCGCCGCCCGGTAATACTGAAATCTGCGATTCCTGGAACCCAGCCCCATGGCTGCCCTGGCCCCCACATATAAATTAAACACTGGAAAGAAACAGGGTCCTTCAAATGGGGCCAAGGTCCCCCTCCGACCAGATCCCGGCCCAGGGACACCCATTCTGACGGGAGCCCCTGAGCTACGGGCTTCCCCTTAACTGAATGGTGAGGGGGCCCGTGTCTAACCAACCCGTTCCTTCAGTGGGCAGGGGTCTGCAGGGTCCCCAGCTGAATCCATAGCTCCCCCCAAATGGAGCTACCCCCACACCAAAGGGGGGCGGGCTCAACCTGTGGCCCCACCCCAAGGGGAGGGATCAGCCTGTAGCCCCGCCCACTAGCCAAATCGCTCCCGCACGAGGAGCATGAGTTTCTTCTTGCCCTTGTAGGTCTGTTTGAGGTTGTCGAGGAACTGGGCGAATTGCAGGAGGCCGTCAGGGGCCAGCAGGAAGGTCTCGCGGGCCTTGCACAGGAACTCGATAAATTCGCTGTAGTGCCGGGGGCTGATGTGGGTGAGGCGGGAGTGGGTGGTGCTGACGTAGGCGGCGATGGCTGCCTCCAGCAGCTGGCACAGGGGGGCTTTGTCCAGGCCGGGGGCGGGTGGGGGCTTGGCCGCGTTGCGGCGGCCTGAGAGCGAAGCCAGGCCAGGCGAGGGCAGGCTCCAGCGGCGCAGGATGTCGGAGAGCATGGGGGCGCACTGCACACTCTTGATGATGAGGGGCACCACGGCGGCCAGCTGGCTCTTGCCCAGCGAGTGGCTGAGGGAGCAGGCCCAGAGCACATCGTTGACGGCCGGGTGCGTGTCCTGGTTGAAGGCGATGCTGAGCTGGGAGAAGGCCAGGGTGGCCAGTTTGTAGGCGCGGAGCGGCAGCCCCCTGTGCTCCATGTACCGGGCCACGGTGAAGAGGTGGGAGTAGCCCATGCTGGCAGAGGCGGCTGAGTCCAGCACGATCTGGTAAGCGGCCTCGAACGCGGCGTGGTCCTTCTCACACAGGGTCAGGGCAGGCAGTGAGCAGTTCTGTGGGTCCTTCATGGCGCACTGCAGGGCCACAGCCCGGGCCCGGGCGCACAGCCCGTCCCGCTGGCCCAAGTCCAGGTTGAGGCGCAGAAGAGTGGCGTGCGTGGTGCCCGTCACTGCCACGATGGTGGTGGCTTCGATGGGGGTGAAGAGGGTGTACCAGTTCTGCATGATGTTCATCAGAGCCTGCACGCCTGCGGGGGGATGGCAGAGGGGTCAGAGCAGCTCAGGTCTTGACCCAGCCGGCCTGAATTCACCCGCCCAGCCCACAAACCCCACGGCTGCCAGGGATTGTCCCCCGACTAGCTCAGCTGGGACAGGAACCCAGGAGTCCTGAGGTCCTACCCGCCCCCTGCTCTCACCACGAGACCCACTCCCCTCCCAGGGCTGGGAAGAGAACCCAGGAGTCCTTCCTCCTGTCCACACTGGGTTAGGAGACTCGTGTCTTAAGCCAGGAGGATGAGATACCAAGTTAGAAGGATGGGGAGGGGCGGGGGCGGCTGGACAGAGGGCCCCCGGCCCCTGCTCCCCCACTCACCGATCTCTGTGGCACAGCTCACCAGCCAGCGCACCATCTCCCTCCGGCGCCAGGTCATGGTGTTCAGAGTCATGCGCATCACCTGGGGGTGCGAAGGGAGACACGGTTTGTTACGGCACCTGAGGCACGGCCCCTGCGGGACAGTCTCCACATCAGGGTACCTGTCTACAGAGGAGCCTTTCACAGAGGATCTGAGAGCACACGGGAAGGGGTCACCCCCCATTGCAGAGGGGAAAACTGAGGCACAACAGGGGACAGGGACTGGCCCAAAGTCTCTCAGTAAATCTGTGTTAGAGCTGGGAGCCGAACCCAGGAGTCCCGAATCCCTGTCCACCCCTGCTCTAACCACTAGACACCACCCCCTTCCTACTGTGGACTGTTAAGCAGCTGCTGTGCCCCACCCCAGAGGTGGGTGCATGTCAGTGCTGGGCGAACGACCCCAACGACAGGGTCTGTGAACACAGACTCTCCCTGGAGAAGCAGCAGCCACATCTCTCTCTCTCTCCCCCCGGCGCCCTTACCTGCAGGCCAAGCTCCAGGGAGATGTTGAGCAGCGTGGTGTCTGGGGGGGCACTGGCCGGCGTCGCTGTCTTACAGGCGTCCTGAGCCAGCTTGAACAGGAGGGCGGGGGAGTGGATGTTCTGCTGGATGGACCCCAGGACCGCATGCAACCACTTGGGGTCTCCTAGAGTAGGGATTGTGGGGAGAGATTAGCCCCAAGGAAGAGGCGCCGCAAATCTGCAGGGCTGGGAACTTGGGGCGCCCACATGGAGGGGATCAGGGAGCCCAGCCTGGCCGTGCGGGGTGCCTGGTCTTCATGGGATTGGCACGGGGCCGGGCAAGTGACTCCACCCTGGCACTGAGTCAGTGGCAGAGGAGGGAGTAGAGCTTGAGACCCAGCGCCCATTCAGTGCTGTAACCACTAGACCCCACTCCCCTCCCAGAGCTGGGGCAGGACCCAGGAGTCCTGGCTCCCAGGCTCCCACTTCAAGCCCTGGCCCAGCATCCAGCGTCACCTTTGGCGGCGGTGAGCATGGCGGATGCCAGCTCGCACTGGCGCGTCTCCAGGTGGCCCAGGATGAACCAGCGGGGGAAGCGGTTGGCCATCATGGAGTCCAGCGGGCTCTGGTGGAGGATGTCCCCTGCTCGCATCACCGTCTCCAGCACCGGGAGCCTGTGGCCGGGAGAAGGGGGCTGGTCAGGAGAGCTGTCCCCACGGGGATGCCCGGCGCCCCCCACCCCAGACTCAGGAGACAGCCAGGGAGAGAACCCAGGAATCCTGGCTCCAGTCCCCTGCTCTAACCACTAGACCCCCCTCCCCTCCCGCAGCCAGAACCCAGGACTCCTTGGTCATGAAGGCAGCAGAACAGGACAGACCCAACACCCCTCCCAGGAAAGCTGCTCATTCTGTGGGGCAGGGGAATCATCTCGGGGGCTGCGGATGGGCCCCTCCATGCATTGTCCCAGTGCAGTCTCACCAGGCGATCCTGCGCATGGGGGTGTCCCACTGCAGCTGCCCCTGGGGCTCTCCTCGGAGCAGGTCCGGGGGGGGCAGCACCAGGCACCCAGGGAGGGTGGGGGAGGAGCAACAGTTGGGCAAGATGAGAAGTGGCTGGGGCTGCAGGGCGGGGGGACACCCGGGCAAGGAGCAGGAGATGCCGGGGGGGGAGGGGGTGGGGAACCTACCTCATGGCTCGCAGCGCCAGGCGATAGGCCAGCTCGGCGTCGTGGGGCAGCAGGGAGGTGAAGAGGTAGCGGGCGAAGGTGTGCATGGGCACGCTCTCCCGGAACACCACCTCCCCGAAGCCGCTGAACGGGCCGCCTGGCAGGGAACAGACGCCACGGTGAGGGGCTGGCTAGGCCAGGTGTGCTGTGCCCCTCCCACTGGAGTCCCAGAGTGCAGCTGGGCAGCGCATTGCCCTGGGCAATACACATGGGCAGCCCCCCCCACCCCCCCGCGCCCCACATGGAACGGAGCCCTGCCCCTCCGGGGAACGAAGGGGAGGAACCAGGACACAGCAACCCAGGCCCTGGAGCTGCAGAGACGGGGCCCCACAGACCCCAGAAGGGAGGGAAGGGTCCCTCCCTAGCTGGTTATGGGGTGACATCAGCTGGGCCCTAGATCCCAGCCCACTAAGGGTTCACCAGCCCGTGCCCGGCTGAGGGGCCAGCCCCCCCGCAACCCCCTACCTTCCAGCAGCTGCGCTGCCTGCTTGCGCAACACCTGCACCAGCCGCTCGTCCGGGTCCATCTCGTCCAGCAAGCCGATGAGCTGCTCCTCGCTCCGCACCACCTTGTCCTGGGCGTAGAGGCCCTCGGGCATGGCCCGCTGCTGCCCCAGCCCCGCCAGCGCCACCTCCAGGGCCAGCGTGACGTACGACTCGCCCGAGCCGGAAGGCACCGGCACGTGTTGGTACAGCACCTTCTTCACGTCGGCCGTCGCGTCTGCCAGGGGGCGGGAGGGGTCAGCCCGGGGCGAGGCTGGCTATGCCCCCCTTGTGCTGCGGGAGATGGGGGAGGCTGGCAGTGTCCCTCCCCCCAATGTGGGAGATGTGGGGAGGTGGGACCAGCCCTGGGCTGGGCCCGGAGGGGCAGACTGATGTAGACCCTCTCCAATCTGTGCCAGCCCCACGCCCCCCCGCTTCAAGTTCCCATTCCCGAAGGTCGCTGGGATCTCAGCTTCCTCCTCTGACACAGAGCAGAGCAGCCTGTCTGCACCGTCTCCCCTCCCGGTTGCACAGCATGGTACATTTGGGGCCCCCCCCCGGTACCTGGATAAAGCGCCAGCCCCTCGTCCTCAGTGTGGCAGGGCTCCAGGAGGGTCCGGCACAGGCAGCCGATGGGGTCCAGGGGGTGGCCCACCCAGCCCTCCAGATTGGTGATGGACGTGCTGCCTTTGTGCAGCAGCTCTGCAGGAGAGCGGGAGGGTGAAAACCGGTGAGAGGCTGGGACGGGCCACGCCGGGACCCCTCCCGGCCCAAAGCCCCCTGCTCCTCTGCCCCGAGCCAGGGAGCCCCCGGCAAGCATGGGGCAGGCCCCACCCATTTTAGATGCCCAGGCCATGGGCACAGCCAGGAACCCAGATGTCCTGGCATGCAGCTGGCTCCACCCACTAGACCTTACCCCCACTCTTAGGGCTGGGAATAGAACCCAAGTGTCCCGCCTCCCAGCCCCCCCCTCGACCCACTGCCCCCCACCTTTCTTCTGCTGCTTGTAGCTCTCCAGCTGGTGGCGGCGCTGCAGACGCATGGTGTTGACGACGGCGACGGCCAGGCGCAGGGCCTCGCGGGCGTAGCCGTGGGCGCGCAGGGCGTCCACACGGGCGCAGGCCGTGGGGAAGGGGTCACCCAGCCACAGTGGGCGGCCCTGGGGGTCGAAGCAGAGCTTGTCCCCGCCACTCTTCACGCCCAGTCCGTAGCAGTCGCTGCCCAGGATCTTCTGCAGGTGGCTGTCGGCCCAGCACAGCTCCCCGGCCTTGAGGGCGCGGCCAAAGACCGTCTGGCGGGCGGCCGCTGCGGGGGCGAAAAGGCTGGGGTCAGGGCAGGACAGCAAGATGCGGGGCCTTTCCCCTCCGGGGGGCCAGCTCCCCTCCAGCCCCAGGGTGGGTCTGGCTGGCTCAGGGGGACAGGGAGTGGGGCCCAGGGCCTTTCCCCTTCAAGGGGGACTGGCTCCCCTCCAGGGTTGGAGAAAAGATCCGAGCTGTGGGGAGCAGACCCTGCCCTGGGGTCCCCCCCATCTTTGCACAAGGGTCCCCCCAGCCTCGCCCATGTATCTCCGCTTGGATCCCTACCCCCCTCCCCACAGTGGGGCCTGGATTTCGTCTCCCTCTCCCGCCGCTGTACCCATGCTGGGGACGGAGGGGGGCTGCAGGCCTGCGGCGGCTCCAGGCACGTCGAAGGAATAGTTGCCCTCCTCCAAGGGGCAGACGTCCAGCTTGTTCCACTTCTTCAGCAGCGCCAGCCACAGGGCCCGCTCCTCCGGCTTGCAGTGGGGGTTCAGGACCACGCACACCCACAGGGCCCCTGCCGCAGAGAGACGGGGGTGACACAGGTGCCAGGCAATCCACAAGGACTTCACCCGGGCTGCAAGGGATGTGGCTCGGGGTTGAGGGGCTCCGGCAGAGGTGGGGGTTGGGGGCGTGAGGGGGGAGCCCAGGGCTAGGATAGCAGGGGGCTGCGGGTCGGGGTTGAGGGGCAACAGCAGAGGTGGGGGATGGGGAAAGGTCAGGGCTGGGATAGGAGGGGGCTGCGGGTTGGGGTGGAGGGGCACCGGTGGCTCAGCCCCGGAGGTGCTAGTCCGAGAGGCTCCCTCCTTTACCCAGCTCGTCCCACAGCTGCCGGCACTTGTCCGTCATTCCGGCTCCCTGCTGCCTCCACAGGGCCAGGCGCGGGTCCTCCAGGAACTGCTCCGTCATCAGGATCAGCATGCGGGCGCCATTGGAGTCCCGCATCCGCAGCATCTCGCGCACCTGGGGGCCGGAGGGTGGGGGGGAGGAGAGGCAGCTCAGAGGGGGCTGCAACCCAGGGAGCCCAGGGTTGGTCCTCTCCCCCCAGCTCCAGCAGAGAACCCCCACGGCAGGTAAATGGGGGGGGAGAGGCAGTGACACGACCCAACCCTCCCGTGTGAAGAGGGGTCTGAGCCAGCTCCAGGAGAGGGCCTGGGCTGGGGGGGGCAGTGATCAGCAGGGACCCCTGTTCTGGGGGCATCCCTTGGGCTGTGGGGGAGGCCTCAACTTGGGGGGCAGAAGGGAGGGGACATGGGCCTGGGGGGTATCAGGCCCTGCCCCCAGCTGGGGGCAGAGAGATTGTGTCCTTGCTGAGGCTGGGGGCCGTTGGCAAGGAGGGGGCAGGTCGGCGGGGGGTTACCTTGTTGAACATGGATTGCAGCTGCTTGCTGGCCCCGTAATAGCCGCCGTTGGACAGAAGCTGCTTCACCTGCTCCTGGATCTGCTCCTCATCCAGGTGCCAGCAGTTGGCGTCCTCAATGCTGGCGCCAGCCGTGGGGTCCGGGGCGCCTGGGGGAGGGGCAGCAAAGTCACCAGGGCAGCAGCAAACACCCCCGCCCTCCTCCGGGGACCCCTGGCCCCACCTCCCTGCTTGGGGCAATAGCGGTTGGGGACAGAGTGACCAGGAGGCCCCTGCTCTGCTCCCACGGGGGGCCGGGCCTGGGTACTGGAGCCACTTATGGGGGCCCCCACCCTGCAGCCAATGGGGGACGGATCCCAAGTTCTAGAGCAACTTAGAGGCCCCCACTCCTCAGCCAATTAGGAGGAAGATCCCAGGTTCTAGAGCAACCCATAGGTCCTCCACTCCGCAGCTGATGGGAGGCGGACCCCAAGGCGGGGCGTGACCCGGAGGTGCCCCGCTCTGCAGCCGGCGGCAGGAGGGCCGCCCCGTACCGTGCACGCGGTTGATCTCAGAGCCCAGCAGCAGGATCTCGTCGGCCAGCCGCTGGGCTGTGGGCAGCACCTCGGTGTGGTGGGCGCTGATCAGGTACTGGACGAACTTCTGCAGCTGGTCCCGGTTCATCTGGGAGAGGGTCTCGGAGATGGGCAGGCGCAGCTCCACCTGCCGGGCGTTGCGGATGCGGTAGAGCGACAGCGCCACCACGTGGGCGCAGTAGAAGATGTCCCGGTTGTCACAGGCGCAGCTCACGGATGTGATCTTGCAACGGTCAAAGCTGATGGAGACGTGGAAGCTGCGCTCCGGCTCGCTGGGGCCCGCTGGCTCGCTCACGTTCCCACTCAGGTGGAAGCCTGGAGGTGGGAGGGGCGGGGTGACTGTGGGGGAGGGGAAATGGTCCCTTGCTCCAGCCACTAGACCCCACTCCCCTTCCAGAGTCAGAGACAGAACCCAGGAGTCCTGGCTCCCAGGCTCCCCCCAACCGCTAGACCATACTCCCCTCCCAGAGCTAGGTTTAGAACCCAGGAGTCCTGGGTCCTAGCCCCCCTGCTCTAACCACTAGACACCACTCCCCTACCAGAGCTGGGGATAGAACCCAGGAGCCCTGGCTCCCAGCCTGACCTCCACACGCCTGAACAGTTCAAAGAATTCCCACTGAAAGCCCTCAGGGCCCCTTGGCTGATTATTTGCTGCCTCTCCCCCCACCCCTCCCACACACAGACACCCTCAAATCAAGGAAATGATTGGGGGGCTCCCTCTTGCCAGGCTGGCTGAGGAGAGTGCTGTGGCTGGCGCAGAGGGTATGGGCACCTAAAGGCTAATGGGGGCTCTTTGGATGACAGCACCTTAACCCTCGGCAACCAGAGCAACTTGGTCTTTACCAGCACCCTCAGAGAGCAATAAAACCTATTTAAAGAGCTCCTGGCCCACAGCCGGTGGACCCGCGGAGCTGCAGGAGACCGCCCTTTCCGGAGACACGTCAAGAGCCCAGCTCGTGACAGCGGGAGCTTGCAGCGTGTTTCTGCACCCCCCTTCTCACCCCCCTCCCGCGCTGACCCTCAGTCCTGTAACTAGCCAATGCTACTGAAACGCAGCCACCTCTGGGGTGGAACACGGCAGGAGGCTAACGACTGCACAGCAAAGCTGCCTGTGTCTTGCTTTGCTCGAATGCAGCTGCCTCTGGAGCGGGGCGCAGCAGCTGTTTATACATGGATCATTGCCCGGTGCTGAGATGCGGCTAGCTCTGGGGTAGGGTGGGGGGCTGTTTACACAGGGATCTCTTGCCCAAAACTTGAGGTGAAACTGCCCCGGGGTGGGGGGGGAGGGAGGAACTGCTTACAAGCCACACCAGGGTTTGGGACAGGAAGTGAAGAACGCTGTATCCCTCTGAAATGTACCAAATTGCTCCCCCTGACACCTTCAGGTCCTTTGTCTGGGGACAGAGACCATCCAGCCCATCCCTCTGCAAGGGCCCTTGGCGAGGGCTCCGGGCTCAGGACACCTGGGTTCTATTCTGGTGGGGAGTCCTCGGGAGAGTCCCCTCCCGCACTCTGCACCTCTTTCCCCCTCCCACCCACTGGCCACTGAGATTGATAGCTCCCTGGGGCAGGGACCTCTCTCTTCCCACGTGTCTGGGCAGCACCCAGTGCAATGGGGGGCCCCCCAATCTCAGTCAGAGCTGGTGCAGGGCCTGGCCCAACGGGGCCCCCCAGCCTGGGCAGTGCAGCGGCCTTGAGGAATCTGCAACGCCTGGCCCAGTAGGTGCTGCCATGATCCAGATCCCCGCTGGCGGGGAGTTTGCCCCAGCTTCACCTCGGCTTCTCTTTCGCAGAGTCCCAGCACCGGCGAGTGGGGAGGGACCTCTCTAGGTCACCACGCCCAGCCCCCTGCGCCAAGGCAGGACCAAGGAAACCCCGAACAGCCCCACCAGGCGTTTGTCCGACCTGTCCTTAAAAACCTCCAGCGATGGGATCCCGCAGCCACCTTCCTTGCCTGTTCTAGAGCTGAACTAGCCTTAGAGCGAGACGGCTTTTCCTGAGATCTAACCCACGTCTCCCCGCTGCAGATTAAGCCCCTTGCGTCTTGTCCTCCTCTCAGTGGACATGAAGGACAATTGATCCCTGGTCTCTTCCCAGTGTCATTTCCAGCATGAACAAGGGCAGGAGCTAGAAGGCATTTGAAAAAATCCATGCTGGCAATTTCTCACCCCCCTGTTCTAGCCCCCATCCTCCCAGATCCAATTTTCTCAGCCCTTTCTCAGTGTTTGTTGCTCTTCTCTGGACTCTCCAATCTAGCCACGTCTTCCCTCAAGCAAGGTACTCAGACCTGGATGTGCCGAGGGGAGTGGGACAGAGACATCCCATGTCTTACGTATGCCATTCCTGTTACTAGACCCCACCTCCAACGCTGGAGGGTTTTGCAATTGCATCACATGGCTCAGAAGAATGGCCCGACTGGGTCAGACCAATGGTCCATCCAGCCGAGCATCCTGTCTTCCAACAGTGGCCAATGCCAGGTGCTTCAGAGGGAACAGGCCATCACCAAGTGACCCATCCTGTTGGTCACTCCTAGCCCCTGGCAAACAGCAACCCCTGCCCATCCTGGCTAACAGCCATTGCTGGACCTATCCTCCATGAACTTAGCTAGTTCTTTTTTCAACCCTGTTATAGTCTTGGCCTTCACAACATCCTCTGGCAAGGAGTTCCACGTGTTGATTGTGCATTGTGTGAATACTTCCTTTTGTTCGTTTTAAACCTGCTGCCTATTAATTTCAGTTGGTGACCCCTAGCTTTTGTGGAACGAGTAAATAAAACTTCCTTTTTTACCTTCTCCACACCAGTCATGATTTTATAGACCTCTATCATATCCCCCCTTAGTTGTCTCTTTTCCAAGCAGAAAAAGTCCCAGTCTTATTTCTCTCTCCTTATATGGAAGCTGTTCCATACCCCTCATCATTTTTGTTGCCCTTTTCTGTACCTTTTCCAATTCCAATAGATCTTTTTCTGTGATGGAGCAACAAGAGCTGTATTCAAGATGTGGGAGTGCTATGGATTTATAAAGAGGCAATACCATATTTGTGTCTCATTATTTATCCCTTTCCTAATGATTCCCAACAGTTGGGTAGCTTTTTTGACTGGCACTGCACATTGAGTGGATGCTTTCAGAGAACTCCCCCCCCCCCCCCCAGCAATGACTCCAAGATCTCTTTCTAGAGTGGTAACAGCGAGTTTAGTCCCCATCGTTTTATATGTATAGCTGGGATTCTGTTTGCCAATGTGAATGACTTTGCATATCTCAACATTGAATTTAATCTGCCATTTTGTTACCAGTCACCCAGTTTTGGGAGATCCCTTTGCAACTCTTCGCAGCCTGCTTTGGACTTAGCTATCGAGTAGCTTTTGTGACATCTACCAATTTTGCCACCTCACTGTTTACCCCCTTTTCCAGATCATTTATGAATATGTTGAACAGTACAGTACAGACCCTGGGGGACACCATGATTTACCTTTCTCCATTCTGAAAACTGACCACTTATTCCTAACCTCTATTTCCTATCTTTCACCAGTTATTCATCCAGGAGAGGACCTTCCCTCTTATCCCACGACCGTTTACTTTGCTTAAGAGCCTTTGGTCAGGGACCTGGTCAAAGGCTTTCTGAAAATCATAGAATCATAGAGTTGGAAAGGACCTCAGGAGGTATTTGGTCCAAGCCCCGCTCAAAGCAGGACTAACTTCAGCTAAATAATCCCAGTGAGGGTTTTGTGAAGCTGCAGCTTAAAAACCTCTAAAGATGGAGATGCCACCACCTCCCTGGGTAACCCATTCCAGTGCCTCACCACCCTCCTAGTGACAAACTTTTTCCTAATGTCCAACCTAGACCTCCCCCACTGCAACTTGAGACTGTTGCTTCTTGTTCTGTCGTCTGCCACCACTGAGAACAGCCTAGCTCCATCCTCCCTGGAACCCCCTTTCAGGTAGTTACTCATAGACTTATAGACTCATAGGTCAGAAGGGACCAATATGATCA